>OX454525.1:89998839-90176455 GCA_949715645.1 Portevinia maculata | reverse complement strand
CCTGTGAGTATAGAAGACAGGCATAAAACGGCCTTTTCAACCGCGAGCGGGCACTATGAGTTTACACGAATGCCGTTCGGATTGAAAAATGCCCCAGCGTCTTTCCAAAGGATGATGAACGAAGTACTTTCTGATTTTGTTAATAGAATTTGTGTCGTATATTTAGATGATATACTTATTTTTTCAACATCACTTCAGGAACACATAGATTCCCTTAACAAAATCTTTAAAAGGCTTCTTCAATATAATCTTAAGGTGCAAATCGACAAATGCAACTTTTTAAAGCGCGAAACTGAATACTTGGGACACATAATTTCTGCGGAAGGTATAAAGCCCAATCCTAATAAGATTGAGTTGATTAAACAGATAAAAGTACCCCAGACTATAAAACAAATAAAATCGTTTCTAGGAGTCACTGGGTTTTATAGGAAATTCATTAAGGACTACTCGAAAGTAGCCCTCCCAATGACAAAATGCCTTAAGAAAGGTAATAAAGCTGATATAAAAAACAGTCAGTACATTGAGTCTTTTAACAAGCTTAAAGAACTTATATGTACCTGTCCGGTTTTGGCATATCCAAACTTTGAAAACTTATTTACATTGACAACCGATGCTAGCAACTCAGCTTTGGGAGCAGTTCTCTCCCAAAACCAACATCCCATTGCATTCGCTTCAAGAACGTTAAATCGTCATGAAATTCATTACAGCACTGTAGAAAAGGAACTTCTCTGTATAGTATGGTCCACTAAGTACTTTAGACCATACCTGTTCGGGCGTAAATTCATAGTACAGACTGATCACCGACCACTGGTCTGGTTGCATTCCTTGAAAGAACCAAATTCCAAACTACAACGCTGGAAAATCAAGCTGAATGAATACGACTTTGATATTGAATACATTAAAGGTAAAGAAAACAATGTAGCCGATTTCTTAAGTCGTTTAGAAACAAATTATATGGAAAATGATGAAATCAGATCCGATTTGGCAACAATACACAGCGGTATTGAAAATCAAAACGACCATATTTTTATTACAGAAACGCCATTAAATGTATACAAAAACCAGATTTTATTAGAGAAAAAACATGCAAATAAACATACCAACAAATTTTTATACAAAAAGAAAAGGAGGACAATTATTATAACTGTGATTAACTATACTGAAGAATTTATTTTAAAGGTCCTTAAAGAAATTTTTCCAATAAAGGGAACCGTTGGAGTCTATTGCAAGGATGATCGTACGTTTATAGAATTCCAAAAAACAATAGTGAAGTTTTTTTCAAATTCACCGGATATGAAGATTCTTAGATGTACCAATATTTTACAAGACATTACCTGCAAAGAAAAATTATTAGAAATAATTGAAAAAACTCATCTGAACAAAAATCATAGAGGAATTGAAGAAACCTATTTTGAAATTAAAAATGTATACTACTATCCAAATCTTAGACTAGAAATACATAAATACATAAATAACTGTATTTTGTGCAACATGTGCAAATATGACAGAAACCCAATTAAACCAAAATTAATGATATCCGAGACTCCCAACAAACCAAACGAAATATTACATATAGATATATGGTTTTTAAATAAAAATACTATGTTTCTAACATGCATTGATAAACTGACTAAACATGTGTCTATTCACCCCATAACCGACAGAAACTCTATAACAATAGTTGATATTCTGAAAGAAAGGTTTGCAATCTTAGGTAAACCAGGTAAAATAGTTGCTGACAATGAGTTTAATACCGCATATATTAAGGATTTCCTAAGAAAAGAAAACATACTATACCATTTTACATCCCCAAATACACTCACAGGTAATTCAGTAATAGAAAGATTTCATTTAACATTAAACGAACATATTAGATTATTGAAGCTTAGTAAAGAAAATAAAGATACTAATGATAAGTTGCTAACATTAAAAGCAGTCGAATTGTACAATGACACTTTTCATTCAACAACAAAATACAAACCAAACGATCTTCTTCATTCTACTTTAAACGAATCACAATGGAACGAACTGAAACAAAGAGTCCATTCAAATAAAGAAAAGAAAATTAACAAAATTAACAACGCACGAGTAGATACACCACAGTATAGAGATCGCGAATTAGTTAAGAATTTAGGCTTTCACAATATTAAATACTTACCGTGATATGTAATAAAAGATGTTAAAAGAAAAGACAAAACTTATTTTGAAGACAAAAGCGGATTTAAACGTGATAGGCAAGTTGTAAAAAGAAGTTATAAACATCAGAATCCTATCGAAAATATACAATTTGATAAAAAACTCACAGGAAGAGATTACTCCCAAAGATATAAAAAAAAAAAAACAAAAAAACAGTAGGTAATCTAATTTCCTCTTAATTGTCACAAAAAAAAAATAAACACTTTGTACCAAGAAAAATATAATTTTAATAAAATTAATGTTAGAAAAAAAAAAAAAACATTTAGCTATAAAGATAAGTTTAGGCCTCACATTTTTTCTATATATATACTATACCTTTATAACTGTTAAAATAACTTTATAATTCTTAGAATACGTACTTTTACTTCATCTAGTACCTATAATTTAAATTAATGTAAGCCTAATTATGTAAGTCTATATCATTTAAATCATTTATATGTTTATATGGATGCATTCACATATATTTATGTGCATTCAAAAATAAGAGAAAAAAATGTATACCCACAAATAAATATAAGTAAATAGTTACATGCATATTTACTCTAAATTAATATAAAGCTACATATGTATGTATATAAAGCAAGTGAATGCTATCTAATATTATAAAATCCTTAATCTTAAAATATTGTACAAAACCTAGAATGCGTTTAGCATTTAGTTTCAATCTTTAATGAACTTCATTTACTCAGTTCATTATTTTTTTTCGGGGGGACGAGTTACGTGCAAACCCATATGGTTGCACTTAAACATAATATTATCAGATGCTTTGTCCTTGAAATAGTCAACGGCATTACACAAAACAACATGCAGGTGTTTTGCACTTGCCAAAAGTAGTAAACAACATGCAGGTGTTTTGCACTTAGGCGGACCAACGGAATCAGACAAGCGCAGATGTTTTGCACTTGATGCTTTCGGGAGCCGTGCGCCTTGTTTTTGCTTGCAAGTGCATGCACGTAAACAAGTGCAGGTGTTTTGCACTTGGACATAGAAAACGTTAGAGAGAGGTTTCCTTTTAAGTTAAGTTCAAACTAAAAGTAGTCTTAGAAAAAACATTGTTAAATAAAGAACCCAAAGTGGATAAGTAAATCAAATTTATAATGTGTTTTTATTTTGAGGAAAGTTAAACACGTAACTCAGGGGGGTGTGCCAGAAACCTCAGGGTTGGGAGGAGTTTTAGTCTGTATGCCCCGAAAGCATGCGGAGAACTGTTGCTTGGGCGAACTGTTGGATACCCTATTCTTATTCCTATCCCTCATAAGTGGGCGTGACAAAAGTCTAAGTATGGTTGAATTGTTAAGAACGCTCTACATATTGTGTGCGCTCTAAGGATTTTATCAAAAAAAACGCTCCCTAGCTCAAACTTGGGTGTTTCAATAAAATTGTTTTATTTAATTGTGGGCGTGTCAGTAGGCGGATTTAAAAAAATTAACACATGAGCATAAAGGGCCCCTAGAGAGTATATATTATAAATTTCAGCTCCCTAGCTCACTTTGAATTTTCAAAAAAAACAAAATTGTGGGCACGCCCACAGTGGGCGGATTTTGAAAATATTTACACATGAGCATAAAGGGCCCATAGAGAGTATATATTATAAATTTCAGCTCCCTAGCTCAAACTTTGGATTTTCAAAAAAAATTATTTTATTTATTTGTGGGCGTGTCAGTGGGCGGATTTTGAAATTTTTTTATCCCGAGCAGTTTTAGGAGTCATAGATCATATATAAAAAATTTCAGCTTTCTAGCTCAAAATTCGATTTTTTCCAAAATTTTGTTTTTTTTGAGTTTGTGGGTGGATTTCAAAAATTCGTAAACTTGATTATTTCGGGACCCTAGAGAGTATATGGTTAGGTATATGGCTCTCTAGGTCCAGTTTAAAGGCCTAATTCTTGCCGACGGACGGACGGACGGACGGACGGACATGGCTATATCGACATTACTATCGATGCTGATCATAAATATAGTAACTTGTAGGGGTCTACGGACAATATTAAGGTATGTTACAAACTATGCGTCAAAATTAATATACCCCTAGAATAGGGTATAATCAGCTGCAAAACTCAAGGCACCAACAATTTTTTTTTTTTTTTGTAGACCTGTGTAATAGAATATGACAAAAATAGACGAATCGATAATTTTAATGCCTTATTGTGTGTTGTATGTATCCATATGAATTGCAAAAAAAAACCCAATTATATTGGAAAATAAAAAAGTTATTCGTATTCAACCCCGTATTAATCAATTCAGAATATAACTCTGAAATTAGTTCTAATGGATTAAATAGACTTTGGGTTTTTAATGAAGCTTAAAACAAATGTAGACACAAAGGTTAGTGGGTTTGTCTACTAAAAAAGTTCTTTTCCACTACCTGACCTTTTGCGAACGTCTGACAAACATTCAAGTGTATCAATCTTGAGCAGCTTCTCAAATTTGGCGTTCGAAATCGGCTTAAAATTATAGGTCCCTTCCACATCGTATAGGAAATGGTTGCATAGGCAAGGTTTAAGGCCCTTATATTCATTTTTATTTTTTTAAAGAACTGAACAAAATTTTTGTCCTAAACGCGGTAAAAAACAACCTTCAAAAATCTTTTCGTGACAGTTTAAGTTATCTACTCTTGGATGTTCGTCCGACTTTTGCAAGAGGTGGGACACTGGAAAACTCTAGGAATTCAAATCTGTGACCCTTCGGTTGGTAGTCAACCTACTGATCATTGAAGCACCGATAGGTCCTACGACTTAGTGGTGGCGATCGTACAGAGGTTAGTGTGTTGGCTTTTGGCCCGTGCGGTGCAGGTTCAATCCCCATGGCGGAAACCAATAACACCTTGTTTCTCCATACTCTACACCAACGAGAGAATTTCTGACTGGTAGTAAAATGGACCGTTACCGAATCTGAGTGCTCTGGAATTTGGATTTCGTTTATTAAAAAAACAAGTTAAAAAAATGGACCATAAAAAATTTAAAAACAAAATTGTGTACCGCAATTCCGTCCGTTTGTTTGTCTCCAAAGTCCTGCACTTACTTCACCATTATTACCATTAGATTAAATAAATATGTATATATTAGGCATTAAGGGCCCATACAGGGTCTAAAACCTAGCTTCTCCAATCATTCGCTTAAATGGAACGGAACTGCAATTTTAAGCCGAATCCGAACGGCAAATTTGAGAAGCTTTTCATGACAATTGATACTCTTGGAGATTTGGATATTCCAACAGAACTCCGATAACGCTACCCACTCTTGAACAACGTCAATAGCCTTAAAACAAGTGAGGTGGTGAATTTGTTTTTAGATTTAAGATATCTATTAAACGTTTAAGGAGAAGAAGAAGATAACTTTTAAGAACCAATTTTCATCCCCATATAATAATATTCCTTTTTCTAACTGGTGTTAAACGAAAGGTGGCTCGTTTTAGTTTAGGTATTCCATTCTCTCATTCTCTCAACGACTCCTATTTTACATCCCAGATCAATTCCACAGAAACAGCTGATAGTGACAGATCGGTATTTTAGTTTTCTGATATCTGGCAGATTTTTTCTGTTCGCCTTCAGTGCGCTTTAAATATTTTTAACTTCATTGTTCAAGGCCTCCTGCTCTAGGGTTTGCTTTTCCAACTGATTTTCAAATTGGTTTAAATTCGAGGGCTTTGGTGCTTTTTTGGAGCATGAACAGCGGTTTTCTATCAAGTGTTGAGTTTGTTCTCCAAGCTCTACAAATTCATAGGATGGGCCATTGACATCTGTGGTAACTTTATTAGTTTCAAGAGCAGCTATATTTGCGCTCGGTGCGGAAGTGAAAGTAAGTCGAGGTTATGTGGCTAACAATTGGATTCAAGTACAGGTTAATAAGGCTAATGAAAGTGTTGCTGTTATTAATGGAGTCGTCGGTGTTGGATGTTGGATTAATGTTTTTGGAGACACAGATGAAAAGGAAGGTATGTAGCTTGTAGCAACAGATTTTGATTTGGCGAACACTTTCTCCCTGAGTCAACTACAGTATTGAGAAGAAACAATTGGGTAATAACGTCATCTGTCTTACTGAGATACTTTTGGTTGAATGGCCCTTCTCTAGTGACTTCCAACTGCTTCTTGTTGTAGAGCAGTCTCTGCTTAACCTCGAATTGAACATCAAAACAAAACCTGTAAATATAAATTTATAAAGGAAGTTTTTATTTTTATGTGAGTTTACATGCTTACCTTTAGCCACTCGTTTTCATTTCTTTCGGATGGTCCTAAATTATTAAGTATTGCAGCTTTTCATCCGTTTTTTACATCATCATTGCCAGTGAAACATTCTGCTCCGTTAATTTGACCAAGCATTTCATTTGTTCAGGGAATGTTATTTTTAACCTTGAAAAAATCAAAACTATGAAGTGATTTCATACACAATAAATACACAAATCTAACAAAATGTACATGTTTAGTTCAAATTCACCTCCTAGTCGTTTGCAAATTTGTAATCGACATAATGAACTTACGTTCCAAACAACTTAAACGCCACGTAGCGCTAAACGACCTAAAAACGATTTGAAGACCGTCAGATTAAATGCCGGTTTCAAAAAACGACACTTGTTGAATAAAAACGCCAATTGGAATGTTATTATACTGTTACAAAGTTTAAATGAATGCATAAAACAAAGCAAGTTCGGCCTTAGCATTCGAGGGCAATTTATTTAATGTATTTAGTTTCTAAGATAAACTACCGAAATTTCAGAAATATCAATTTAAGATAAGCTTCATCATCCAACAAAATTCGCTTTTAAAACCTTAAAGACCCGCATGCTTCCAAATTTAGTATTCACATCGCATACGCCTCAATTTCAGCGATTGTCAAATACTCCAACTTTAGATAATTGTGATTTATTAAGATATTCGTTTTTCAGGCTTGCATAAGCAAATTTATTTCCTTATAAAAGGCGCTCCCACACTATACCGAATAATTGATGGCATGTGGCGTGCGTCCATCAATGATGTTTGTTGAATATCGGTGTCCATGAAAGCAAATTGGGTTTTATTATTCATGTCTATGAATGGTCTCAACTTATGACCACACATGTCATATGTGTTTTTTACCATGCAACACATTATTGACAATTTTGTCAAATTATGTCACCTTTTTAACAATTTGCAAGCGATGACAGCGACACAGACACAGATACTTTGATCATTCGCTATTTGTTACTTTTTATCTGGGGCTATTAGCATTCCCTAGCCACGCAGCTCTGACTTGTTCATCACATTATTACAAACCGTTCACATCTATGAAGCTACGTTTTTCTACAAGAATTGTAAAGAACAGAGTAGCAAAATAAAATTGAAACGCAGACGCATCTAGCTAAAGTCGTGAATATATCTCGTTGCGTTAGTATACCTATCCGCGGCCAAATAGTTGCGACTAAGATGGATGTATGGAGTTTGTGAATTCCGGAATAGATAAGATACGACATAAGGTGCTTACTTTGCGAGTGATTGATCTTGTGCGAAGCATTTTGCATCTGTGGATGGCGGACGCACCAGGCGCGCACAGTACGATCTTTCTTCTATTTGCGGACGCAGTGTAAGCGACGGAAAGTGAAACACTTGCAAGGACCCCATCGGAAATAGATTTTTATTGCCGCGCTGTAGCTCTGTCTTAAATAATGCATTGTTGCAGTTGTTCGAGTAATTTGTCAATTTTTCGATTTTTTTTCTTCGCGATGTGACACACATGTTTATTTTTACTTTGGATGAATTTGAATATTTTGTTTATGTTCATCGGGATATTTCGTAGATTTCAAAATTGTATGGATACCACTACGAATGAAGCACTTAAACGAGCATTTCCACTTGGTAGTACCATAGACTGGACGTTAACGTCTGGATTTGATTATTCTTTTGGCACGAATAGATGGGTCTAAAAGTTTTCTTGTTTTTTATGGTAGCGTAAATAATATATTGCTCAATTTACAGAGATGATGTTTAATGCCACTAAATAATAATTGTAAGCACGTCTCGAAAAATGCGGGCCTATAAACTTCTGATCCACATCAATGCAACGCCAGCATTTGATTGGTCTCAGTGAAGAAGTGATCCTAAATCTGGAAGCCTACCGATGTTAATTGAGATCGAACGGGCGAACCCTATAGGCAGTCCATTAAGGATGCAGTAAAGTGTAAATGTTTTATGATCTTCTTAATCCTGGTCAAAAACCTCGCCTTAAATGAAGAAGAAGAAACTTACTATTGGGATCTCAGCGAAGCAACCTGTGATGGCGACATCA
The DNA here is from genome assembly GCA_949715645.1 of Portevinia maculata. Taxonomy (NCBI): domain Eukaryota; kingdom Metazoa; phylum Arthropoda; class Insecta; order Diptera; family Syrphidae; genus Portevinia; species Portevinia maculata. Next base: position 90,168,003 of record OX454525.1, on the reverse strand, counting down.
ATTATCTCGTAAGGGTATATGAAGTGGCCGGAAAACTTACGATGACGATGCTACAGATGTGTTTTGAACTCGAACATAGGGATCTCGATGGTACGGTCTTCGTGCCAAGCTGCCACATTCGGCAAACATATTCACCAGCCTCATAATGAGTCATCTACTTGGGGGAGTGCCGCCAAATTCCCGCCTTAATTCCCTTTGGACGGAAATGAAGGACTGCAAAGCATGGTACCGCTGCACTATCCAAATCCTTTTTTTGGTATCCCAAGCATTTATTTTAATAAATTTAAATAATAACCTGCAAAATAAAAAAAAAATAAACCGAGTACTAACACAGAAAAAAAGTTATTACGTTTTGTTTTTGTAGCACTATTCGTGCGCCACCCTGTATGTGGATGGTGGAGTTCACCGAACAAGCAGGAAGATCATTATTGTACATCCAATAAAATAATAATAATAAGGAACAACTTTATGCGAGGGAAGAAATAAAGGCATACAATTAGCAAAAACCACCGGAGAGCTATTGGTTAAGTAGGAAGAAATCAGAAACTGATTTTTAAATTTTTGCCAGTTTGTTATGGTTGAGGGTATCAAAAGTTTTGAAAAATCCAAGAGAGTAAGAATTGTTACACTATCATCGTCTACAGCCTGCCTAATGTCTACCACAACCTCAATTATGGCAGTAGTACACCTATGTTTGCGGCAAAAGCCTGATTGATTTGTAGACATAATTTTGTTGTCATTAAGAAATTCACGTGTTTGACAGTTCATAAGCGTTTCTTTAACTTTCGACAGGAACGTTAAAATTAGCTTAGGGCCGGGGTCTACACAATCACGATTTTTAGGAACAGGCACTATTTAAGCTGGTTTCTAAGCTGAGGGGAAAGTACTGTTCATAAAAATAGTGTTTAATGTATGCGTTATATTGATTGATGCAGTCTTACAAAGAAATCAGCTACAACACTTCAGTAGCGGACACTTGTCGTCTAGATTTAAGAGACGGCGGACTACTGAACAAAGAATTCGAGGTTTGAATCCCATCCAGGAACAGCTTGCATTTTTTTCGCCCCACTTTACAAAAGCCTAATAAACATCCAAAGTACATGTTCAGCACTTCGATCAAAATCGAATTGAAATCGATTTTCAATTTCGCTTGGAGTGAAAATCCATGATGGAGAACATGGAATTTCACTTCGTTCGTTTTCGAAACTTTTGCCAATTCTTCGAATTATCCAAACTGAAGGTTTATTTAAAATTGTTTTGTAAAGTAAAGTTGATGGTGGTTAGTGTCTTAGGTTAGGTTAGATAACCGAGTTGACAGGGCAAGATAATCCTGCGACCGTCCCACTTAGGTCAATGTAAACCCTCATCATCCCGATGCATTTATGAACTTGTGCAAGTCATTTACAGACTTGCCAGAGAGTTCTTCTGACTCCTGGAAGAAATGTCTTCTGAGGACGTTACGGCAGAGTGCAGGGCAGTGACAGAGGAAATGAGGGGTATCCTCGTTCACTTCCTCCTCCTCCCATCCTCTGCAGAGGTCATCTGTGCTGAGCCTCAATTTCTTGCATGGTAGTCCAGCATATTTGTCCGCTGATAACACACACGAGAGAGGACAACGATTTTTTGTTCATTTGAAGGATTCTCTCGGTCTTTTGTTTATTATACAGTGGCCACATTTTCCTGCACAGGAGTCGGGGCCACTCCATCTAGAGATTTATGCTGTCATGACCTAACTTAATCTCATTTTCTCATTATTTTAATACATTTTGCATGAAACTACGATAGTGCCGCTTGTGTGGACACACGGTTACCACTGCAAACAATTTTAATTCGGAACATCTACTTCGCGACACAGTGTCGATAATTTTTTGATACACAGATATATATATGCACCAGTTATGAGTGGCGCAGTAAACGGAGTACAAGCCCATATCAGGTTTTATAATTTGCTTACGCTAAACGGATTTTTTTCCTGTTGTTGCAGTACCCTTATAGCGCGTAACACAGCGTAAGCATTTGTGTTTAACAGCAAGCAGCACCTGGCATTTTTTTCGGTGCTACTTACTATTAGAAAGAATAGAGAGATAGCAAAGAAATGTTTGGGTGCAGTTGTAGGGTTTTTCTCCACGGGTGGTGTCTAAGATGCTTAGGGAGATTACGATTTCATGTATTCGATATAAAGTAATGGACTTGGCCGGGATTCGAACGCACGACCTTCCATTCAGTAAGCGAATACACTTTTTGACTTTTGACTTTTAAATTCATTTTTATTAATTATTAGCTTATATCAACTTATATACTAGACAAAAATGAGTAAATCTAACTTAAAATTAACAGGATACTTATTCTAGATTATTGATCCTTATGCGGACGCCCTAAACTTAACTCTATCTTATAATTATTGCCTTTCGGCCTAAAAACTATTTTACGAACTAATCTTACATATTATGTTTTCATCGAGAAAATTTTTAAGAAAACTCGGCATCTTTATCAAATTTTATATTTTTATATAAAAAAACAAATTACAAACTACCTACTCTACTTACTTAAACTACTTAACATATTCTAACTATAATTAGGATTCTGAGCACTCGTTGCATTACGAAACAAGTGGTCAAATTCCCAATTGCTTTCCGAGCGCCTGGCAGTCGTCAACGTGCACACGCGCCGCCGTGAGCTGACTGATGCCTTACAGAATCAATCACCTCCCGGAAGCACCACCACAAGTTGGCGAGCCCGGCCCCTCCCAGAAACGCCCTAGCTAACTTAATCTATCTTACAAACTAAGAGGATGTTACCTAGAGTAACGCACCGTCTTGGGAGGGCATGTTGAACCCTCCACCCTCAAAAAGCCACCAAAATTCGGCAAATTGCTTTTCTGTATCGAATTTATCCCTCTCCGCTATTGCGGTACTAAAACGGAGGAGCTCATGAGCATTGGCGACGTCCTCGCCGCGGATGAGCCGCTTATCTCTCGCACTGCGGTAGCGGTGGTATAATACCGGGATACCATCCCTCGTCTGTACCAGCCCTTTTGCATCAATATGGATAAATGCCTCTGGCGGGATAAAGCCAGACCGGAGTGTACTCTCAATGTACATTTCATTGGGGTAGTAAGCCCCAAAGATCAGACTATTGTCGCTGGCCATCGCCCTTGCAACGTGCCTTCGAGTCACCTTAATGAGGAAATTGTCAATCCTATTCAACTGAGCCCCATCGTATAGGACCTTGTTGGGATAGTATTTTATATAGTTGGATTCAGGCGTTCGGAACAACCGGAGACAGGTCCTAAGACATTGTCTCTCCAACACCCGAATCTTTTCCATATAGCTAGGCGCTATATTAAACCATAATGGACAACCATAAGCGATGATCGGCCTTATAAGGGCCACGTAGCAAATGACCTTCACTCTGGAGTCAAGTTGACTGCTATGAAACAGTCTCCTTGTCAGAGCATAAGCCTTCTTGGCCCCAGCAAGACAAGCAACTATATGTCTATCGAAATATAGATACTGGTCAAGCCAGATACCTAGATATCTAACTGCGCTTCTCACCGCCAATGGCTGCCCATTTTGTCCAATAATGGCCAATTTTTTCCAGTTTTTTCTGGTATCCCTAGAGGCCCCAGCCAATGGAGTTCTGAACAAGATTGTTTCCGTCTTCTGAAAGTTGATTTTCAACTTCCAGTCGTCGCAATATCGCTTAATTTGATCAAAGTCACGCTGCAAAAGGATATTAATGACCTCGATTTTAGGACCTGATCTGTATGCCACCAAATCGTCGGCATACGCTATAGCATGTCTGAGTGAACCCACCAGATCACTCGTGTAAATGTTAAACAGGATCGGAGAATTGACCGCCCCCTGCTGTAAACCGTTTTTAATTTCAAAGACTCTGCTCGAAGTCACGTTGCCACATTTGACAACGAACTTCTTTCCCATAAGCATATTATAAATTACATATAGCAAAGGTTTGTGCATCCCCCGCCTGGTCAACTTGTAGAAAAGTCCCTCTAACCATACGGTGTCGAAAGCCTTCTCAAAATCAACCAGACAAGCACCCGTGCATTGGCTCTTGCATTTATTCCACTGAATGTCGGAAACCAGTTTCGACGCGGCATGAATAGTGTCATGCCTCGCCCTGAAACCAAACTGGTTGTCCGGAATTATGTTATTGTCCTCGACCCACTTTAACAGAGCTCTATTGACAACCTTTTCAAAGACCTTGCTAATATTCGGAAGCAAGCTAATTGACCGGAGATTGGCAGGGTTCGTCCTATCTTTACCTTTTTTCGGGATAGGGTGTACCACAGCTACCTTCCAATGCGCCGGATAATGTGCATTATTCAGCGCATTGTTAAACAGCGTGGTGAAAATATCTACAGCCTCCAGAGGCAGGTGTCTCAATACGACGTTTGGAACACCATCCATCCCCGCCGACTTTTTATTCTTTAGTGACTCGAAGATGCACAGAAGATCATCCTTCGACACGAACAAGTGCGATGCATCTCGGCCATTGGCGACAACTGCATTAGCATGGTTTTCATCAGTGAACACGGTGAATCCGTTATTCTCAGATCGCCAATTCTCAAGTTCGGTGCGCAGATAGAAGTGGCTCACTAGAGCCCTATTCTCAATGTCGTGGTTACGGCGAACAGGATTGTTCACCGTATACACGGCCTCGAAACAAGCGCCCAGCAAATCCACTTTCTCCTGTGGGTCCTCGACCACGAAAAAATCGTCGTTTGAAGCCACACTTTCTGGACTTATTCCAGCAGTCAGTACTGTCTGTCTGTTCTCTGCTGTCTGGGAGATTCGAACACAAGGAATATCATTGTGATCTTTCCTCCTGAACAACTTATTTATCTGTGGGAACATATTCGGACTACAGGTTTTAATAGCCCGAATTTTATTGCCCCAATACAGACTTACAGATTTTCTGTAATTTTCTTTAATCAGCTGTTTCAGGATTCGGATCTCTGACTTCAGCATCCTAACCTCCGGGTCGTTGGGGTCAGCAAATTGTCTGTACAGCCGTTTAAGCCTCGAGAGCAGTCTACTTTTCTGTCGGTATAGTGCGTCGATTGTAGGGTTTCTGTACTTTTCTGTCTGGTCGTCGTCGGAACGTCCTACCCGAGGAATAGTTCGTTCCATAGTTCGTTTGATGGCGTCGTCCATTTGCAATAAATGCCGATCAATGTCATCATTTGTCATGTTACTGTTTGTCGGTGGGTCGATCCCACTCGAACGTATATCTCGCTTTAAAAATCTGGAGAAGCGCGACCATTGTGCCCTCCGATAATCGAATGAACACACTGCTTCGTACTCCTCCAGCAGCGTTTGCTCGTTCGGGATCCGTATTGCGGCGGCGAGTCCGTAGTGGTCACTATCGTACTCAAACGCACGCAAACAGTTCCGCGTGTTTTGATCTATGTTCGTCAGTTGAAGTCTTGCGTCAGTTAAGGCCAAGTCCAGGAAAGCACCGCTTCTTGGGAAAGAAGGGATATCCGTCGCGTACAACTCGAGGTTGTACTCAATCATATTGAGGCGCCACCAGTCGTGAAACTGGTTGCCCCTGGGATTTGCAGTAACATTTCCCCATGCCGCATGTTTGGCATTAATATCTCCGGCCAAGAAGTAATAATTCTCTTCCGAGTTCAGCTGCAGACCACGAAAAAGTGTCTCGAGCTCTGTCATAAATTGGTTTGGTGGAGGTGCAGCAGGTGCGTAAAGCGACACCACATACAATCTCCTCCGGCTATGGAGAGGAATGCATATGATGCATGCCTCCAACAACTGGAACCTACGTACGTCCCCGCTATATATAACCCTATGGCGCAGGCCTTTTCGAATTAAGATTCCAACCCCACCTCCTTGAGTGGAGCGAGGCCGGTCTCTTCTTATTACATGATAGTCTTTGTATCCCAATTTGTGCTTCTGACTTAGCTTAGTTTCGCTAACCAAAAGCACATCCGGGTTTTCGGTTTTCAACAAATTGGCAAGTGACGTTCTTTTCTCGATCCTGACTAGTGAATTAACATTCACAGCAAGGATCTTTAAGTTTCCCTCATCCAGCGCAGCCATTAGATTTATGGCACACCAGACCCCACAAACAGCTCCGAATAGATAAAGTCAATTCGGGCCGCTTGTTCATTTAATTGTTTCTGGAACTTATCGATCTTTCCGTGCAGAGACAGAAGGATCGATTTTAAGTCCAGATCCACCTCTGGTGCCTTTTGGGCTACCTTTGGTTGGTTTGATGTCATGTGGGCTTGACCCGGTCCAGCTGCCATTTGGGCAAAGGACACGTTGGGTGCCACAAAATTTGCGAACGAGCGACTCCTCTGACGCCTATCATCTTCAGACTGCTGTTTGCGGGCCTGGACTCGTTTTTTCAACTCCTGGTACTTTGGACAACCCCTGAAGTTGGCGGGATGCCCAGAGTTCCTGCAGAGCACACAGGAGAGTACACTCCGATCTTCGACTCTCTCCTTACCCAGAGAGCATTCACCATGTATGTGGTCCTTATCGCACTTCACGCATCTAAACTGCATGTTGCAGTTAGCTGCGGCGTGCCCGAACCTTTGGCAGCGCATACATTGAAGTATGCGATCTGACCTCTTTATTTTCTCCCACCTTACAGCATGGTAGTACAGGTAGCGGATATTTCGCAGCCTGTCAATTTTGCTGTCGGGAGTGAGCTGAACCAGGAAGAATGGTAAGTGACGGTTACCACCCCTTGCCACAGCCGAGGAAAACGGCTTGACCCCCACGAACTTGAGGTCATCGCTTTCAAAGTTCTTTAGCTCTCTTTCGAGCTCCTCCGTTTTTATTGAGGGATCAATTCCCTTTAATACAACGGTTTTTAGCTTTTGCTCTCTTGGGGTGTACGTAAAGTACTCGGTCTTAACCTCTCCCAAGGCGGTGCGCACCCTATTGTACTCCTCTATTTCTTCACAAATAATTATGTGTTTATTGGCCGAAAGCCTTTTAACATGAAAGTTCTTTGTTATAAGCCTACATAACCTTATACTATCACTTATGTCGAAATTACTCACATTAATCGGTGGAATTTTGTTCTTCCTTGCTGGTTTCTGCTGCTGTTGCTGCTTTGACTGCTGTTGCTGATTTGGCTGCAGTTGCTGCTTTTGTTGCTGCTGTTGCTGCTTTTGTTGGTTCTGTTGCTGTTGTCGTTGTTGTTGCTTCTGTTGATGTTGTTGCTGGATTTGCTCCCTCAGCACTATTTGTTGTTGCTGCTGCTGTACTTTTTTCAGCCTCAACTGCTCACGTTTCTCAAGGAGCTCTTTGATGAGTTGGTCGAGCTGAGCCTCCTCATCATCTTCCTCTCTATCCTCCATTTGGATGATATTGCTATCATCGTCGTCGACCGGTAGGTCCCTGAAGGAGTTTCCCTCTCCGACGTACCGGCCCGCTCGCACTTCAGCTTCGTAAGAGCTGGTGTTATCCGTGTCATCATCGGTACCAGCCATCGATGATTCCACATTAGGGCCTGCCAGGTTCGCCCTTCTCTTCGCAGAAAGATTCGGCTTTGGATTAAGCTTCCGTCGCCTCTTCTCCACCTTCCGAAACTCCTCCTTCTCTACTTCTGTCGCTGGGTTTTCAGCTGCTGCTACTGACTTTGTTGGTGCTGGTATTGCCTGCGAGAACACTCGCCTAGGCAACGATCGACCCGTTGTTGTTGCTGCAATTGGTGCCATTTTAGAAGCATGTGCAGCTACTGCCCTTGGCATACACACTGCTGCTGCTGCTGTTCTCGTTGCTGTTGCTATTGTTGTTGTTGTTGCTGATGTTATTGCTGCTGCTGTTGTTGCTGCTGTTGCTGCTTTCGTTACTGCTGTTGTTGCTGCTGTTGTTGGTGCTGATTTTTTTGCCGGCTCACGTGTTCGCACCACACGTCGCAACGGCACACCCACACCCGTAAGCGGGACCACCGATTTTCCGGGGTCCATCGCCTGATAATGCGGCACTTTTTTTTTTGTTTATTTTTGTGTCTCTATCACTATATTTCCGAAAAAAAAATAATTTTAAAAATTGAAGACTGGCCGAGAATCGAACCCGAGTCTCCGGCGTCAAAGTCGGACGCCTACCTTACTAAGCCAACCTTGGACTTAAAAACACTTGGCTAAATCGCTTTTATAATCGATACACTTTTCTTTTTTCCCGCTGAATACTAACTAGCCGACCTATCTCGAAGAGAGCTGCGGAACGACTGAAGCGAATACACTACTACTGCACCTGTTGCCACCCGCTTCATTTTCCTCTTGCAATCTGCGTTCATTGTGCCGCGCATGGCTTCAGTTTGGTCATCAATGCCGCTTGCGGAGTTTCGGGTATAAAAAATGCGTTAGGAACTATCGGAGCAATAGAAGCATTTTTCCACTGGCCGAAGAGAAAAAGCATTTTAAAGGAAGACATTTTGAAAATGCCGAAAAAGAGTGACCGGAGAAAAGAAAAATTTAATTCTTTCGCTGTTTCAAGATGGGCTCAGTCTCATGAAGCAGTTTCAACTTACCTCGAACTTCAACCGGCCGTTATAGAAGCTTTCGAAGAAATAAAAAAGTGGAAAGATCGAGAGACTTCACAAAAGGCTTCTCAGCTTTTGACCGCGATTTTGACAATCGAATTTCAAATCTTCTGTCATATAATGGAATCGATCAATTCTATCGTCTTTCCGCTGAGTCGGGAATTGCAGACGAAAAATCAAGATCTAGAAGAAGCCACAAAGTTAGCTGATGATGCTACGAATGATATCAAGGAAAAGCGGGAAAAAGTTGATTCAAATTTTCGTATCATTTTCGAAATTAATATGAAATTGCCTCGTCGTTGCAGTCAACAGAAAAACCGTTGCAACGTTGAAACACAAAATGTCGAAGATTATTACAGAATTGCCTTCTACATTCCATTCCTTGATACTTACATTTTTCATCTCCAAAGTCGGTTCGAAAAACACAAATCGATCGTCCACAGTTTCGGACAACTATTTTCTTCCAAGCAGGAATTTGATGAGGAAAAATGCGCAGATCTTTACAAGTTTTATGACGAAATATTGGACTGTTCAGAAAGGAATTTTATCTCAGAGATCAGAATGTGGAGGCAACGGATCTTTGATCAAGATATTCAACGTGCGCTCGATGCACTATCAGTGAGTAACTTCAGATCGGATTTTTTACTTGCAGAATCAGTTTCTACAACCCATCGAATACTTAACTTTCAATGGTTACCGTATTTTTAAGGTTAACAATGAAAAATGTTTCAAAAACGTGAACACGATCTTACGAGTATTGGCAGTGTTACCCGTAACAACAGCAGCGCCAGAACGATAATTTTCGACCCTAAGAAGAATAAAAAACTATCCTAGAAGTACAATAGGACGGGAGCGCCTGAATGGACTCGCTTCTTTGAGTATCCATCCTGAAATTGGACTAACGGAAGACGAAATTCTGCAAGAATTCTTCAAAAAACCGCGGAATTTTAAAAACGATATGCATAACAAAATACGAGAAACCATTTATTTGCACATTACAATCTTTTTTGGATTTTCGAATCGTAAAATAGAATATGCAAATTTTCGGCGACAGAATACCAGCATTTCAGATTCAGGTCGGTGCGGACCTCCCTGGGGGGGGGGGGTCCGGGCCCGATAACCCCCCCCCCCCTGGATCCGCCACTGCTTTGAACCCTAGTCATAGTCTTAAGGCTAGTGACCTTGCATAGGCAGACTAAATAACCATATGTGAGTATAGGTCTAACTACTGCAGTATATAGCTAGCCACATGATAATGTTGGGACTAGAACCCTAAGTTTTGCCGGAAATTCTGTTGCAACCATATAGGGCTCTCATTGCCTTCATTGCTCTTTCTTTTATATTAAGGCTCCATTATAATTTCCCATCTAGAATCAAGTCAAGATACTTCGCGTATTCCGATGTTTTTAGTGGAGCTCCCTCAATTTTTGGTCGATTAAATTGCGGTATAATCCTTTTGTTATTGAAAAGGACCAGTTCTGTCTTCTAACCCTAATTTCCTTAACGCCCGCGCTGTGTAGCTAATACATTAGGGTATTAAAAATCCCTTTAGTGCGTGTCCATTATAAAAAAAAAAAAAAACTGCAAGTCGTTTCTGGTCCAGGTATCAACCATATATCGTCGCCTTAGTGACACAAGAACGTAACTACATTTTTTACGATTTTGGACTGGGTATGACACCTTTCTTCATATATCATTCTAATCTATATATTGTGGCAAAAAATTGTACCTCTAGGTGAAGTAGTTTAGAAGTTAGCACTTGCCGTATCAACATTTTTTTCGAAAAATAGTAGGAAAAATAGTAAAAAAAATCACAAAATCGTCTCTCCTGAAAACTTGCAAATATTCACATACGCTTTTGTGTCACTAAGGTGACGATATAAGGCGTTCTGTATTTGTTCGCTTACAGTGGATGGGAATTTCCCTGTCGCTAGCAATGTTATGTCGTCTGCGTATGCTACTGCCTTGACTTCACTAAATTTTAGTTCAATCAGAATCTTGTTTAAAACGAGTACCGATAGAAAGGGTGATAGGACTCCACCTTGATGAGTTCCTGTAGACGCTGACATTTGTATTATTTCACCACTTAATTCTGAGTTGATACATCTGTTTTTAACCCTCTGCGACTGACGTGGTAGTATGACAGACACCAGAAAATTTAAAAACTTGTGTTGTGTCGTTATTTTTCAGTTGTTGACTCTCGCGCTCTCAGTACCTTTCTGTTGTATGCTCAAGCGTGCATTAGCGTAATGCGAACGGTTGTGGTGTGTGCATTGCGCATTCATTGTTGTACGAAGGAGAGTGTCCACGAGTCAACCACGTCAGTGTTAAGGTATCTTCAATGCTCTAAGCCAGTTTATAAAGACTGCCAAACAAATTTTGATTTTGAGGTTGACATTGAGCCAATGAATGGATATTTTTTTTTGTAAGTCTGATTACCATAAGTGTAAACTTTAATAAATGTGTAAGCAAATAAAGAAAATATTTATGTTTGATTTTTTTTTTTAACTTTTTTATATGTGTAAGTTTTGGAAAAAAAATGTATGTCATATCAATAAATGCTGTTCAACTTTATGTGAATTTTTAGTTTTTTATATTAGTAATTTAAAATAATAGTGGACACTCTTAACTTTAAATTATAATAATAAAAAGTGAGAATATAAAAAGAATTTTGAAAATACAAGCTGTTCAAATGGTGTCTGGTGTACTACCACGTCAGTTGAATTGTGAAAACTAGCGCACGTCAGTCGCAGAGGGTTAAGCATGCATATTATCCATTTGATATTGGCATTCTCCACATTAAGGCTAACTAGGGCTCCTTCTATCGCTTCTGCTTATACATTATTAAATTCACCTTCAATATCCAGGAACGCGGCTAGAGTATTTCCTTTAATGTCTTTTCTATGGCGCTAGCGACACTGTGGAGCGCCGTCTCCACAACTTTGCCTTTGGTATACGCATGCTGTGCCGGAGATACAACTTTGACTCAGTTTATTTCGAAAATAAATGTCAACAGTCTTTCAAAGGTTTTTAATACAAATAAGTCTGATTGGCCTGAAATCTTTAGCGGTAGTGTGACTTGGTTTGCCATCTTTGGGTATAAAAACCACTTTAACTTCACGCCATACTTTAGGTACATATACCCATTTCAGGCTATTTCGGAATATATTACTCAGATGTGGAGTTGTATGTTCTTTACATCTTTGCAGCATTATAGGAAAAATTCCACCAATTCTCGCAGATTTATACAGAAAGAAGGAATAAATGGCCTATTTGATCCTTTCTTCCGTTATGATTTCCGTTGATGCTGTGTGCTCCGTGTAGTGCTCCTCTTCCAGGTTGTTGTGCTCAATGGTGCATCCCGGGATGTGAGTGCCAAGGAGGAGTTTTAACGTTTCGTTGCAGGATTCTGTTCAGTTGTCGTTGCGATCCTTGAGAGATAATAAGGCTACTGGTTCCTTAGCAAGTGTTTTCCTGAACCTAGCTGATTCCGCAGTGTTTTCTACCTCACTGCAGAAGGATTTCCACGAAGATCGCTTTGCTCGTTGCGTTTCTGCTTTGAATTTTCTTTGACTGGACTTGTACATGTCCCAGTCCCTGTCTGTTCTCGTACGCTTTGCTACATTCAAAAGTTTTCTTGTTTATTTTCTAATGTCTTATAGTTCTCTTGTCCACCAAGGAGGAGTCGTCTTTTACTCCTCGTTTTTAGAGAACATAATTTTTCAATGGATTTTCCTTGGATTTTTGCTAGATCCCCGTCTTTCCTGTCTGCACTTACAGGTACATGCGTAGCATTTGTCTGGAGTGTACTTATTTTCTTTCCCATTTCTATATTGTTTTATAGTTTTTGGGGGATTTTTCGTGTCTGATATCAAGAATTCAATGATTTTGTGATCAGAGAATGCCTTGAATACCTTCTACTGATCTACTGCAATGGTTAGTGTCTTAATAAGCTTAAAATGTTTTCTCGATGATATCTAACATTTTAAAAACTAGTTCGTTATCATAAAGTAAGAGTAAATTTAGAGCGCCATTATAGGAACCAGTAATCTAGAATAAGTATCCTGTTAATTTTAAGTTAGATTTAATCATTTTTGTCTGTAAGTAAGTTGATATACCTAAGTAATTATTGATAAAAAATGAATTAAAAAAAAAGGTTACCTAGTATGTTGGACTGCTGATTTTTTTCTTTTTTTCCACTGACCCATCTCTTACGAACGTCTGACATATCCGGTTATTTTGAACCACAAAAAAAAACTCAAAATCCGAAAAAAATATATTTTTCCAAATTATCCTTACACACCTAACAGCTATTATGTGTCAAAAAAGGTCATTAAAACCCGAAAAATGCTTTGTTCATATCATTATTGTTGTTTCATTCAAAATATACCCTAAACATAATAAATTATTTCTAAAAAAACAACAAAAATATAAGTTTTGCTTACATTTTACACCAAGAAATAAACAGCCAACTGCACCAATTTCACAGATAATTCGCAAAGCAGAAACACGATGAAATTTGGAATTGACCAAAATCCATTTTCGAAACTCCAATTCACAATTCGCATTTCGCTCGAATTCTAGAACACCCGAATTCACTTTCATTATGTGAATCCACAAAAGTGGAATGTAGAGCAAAGGCGCTGGAGTATTAAATCTCATGGTTTTGGCTTCGTTCGCAGTCGGCGTAAGATTTTATACCCTTTCATTCGTGTCAAAAATGAAGCTTTGCATACACAAACTATTGAAGAAGATAGGTTTAGGGTCCTATTAGGACTGTTTATGCTTAATATTTATTTATTATTTTAACGTCAACCCATTTTAGGATCCAAATTTTTATGCCAATCTGAGACGATTTGTTAGCTTGAAACATTGAAAGAGAGTCCGAATTGTTAACGAGACTCAGCTTAACTCATATGTGTTTTGTAGGACTTTGTCCGTGATATAACCCTTGAAATGTTTTCTAAATGTTTTATCATCGATATGACCACTTGATTTTAATTCTTCTTGCAAGGTGTCATTGCATAATTTTCTAATACTTCTATGAAGAGAGCATTCAAGTATTTACACAAACTAATTCATTCTAGCAGCTTTGGCCTCTTCTTAGTATATTTTTAAAATCTAATTATATTGTTCAATATGTATTTAAGCTCGTTAAGCTATTATTGAACCCATTATCAGCGCACAGCTTTTCCAGAGCCCAACTTTAACCAAAACAATTCCCAATGATAAGACTCTGCGAAAATTACTTTTTAGATGAAAAATAACTTACGAAAGTAAGTTGAACAAACACTTGACCATTGATAAAGTTTATCTTAGACATCATTTGTTTAGAACTTTGTAGCTCGTCCATAAACGTATATACCCCCCTCCATGGTAGTGGTCATTAGGCGAAAGCCTCAATTACGCACACAGATCTGAGTGCAATGCCATTGGATATCAATACATATTTATATGATACATTTAAGCAACAAAATTCCAGTTTCTTGCAACTGTCAACACATTGTTATATGGGTTTTCTTTTTTTTGGCAATTATCCCTGAGAATGCACATGGAATTTAAATTAGATGACGCACTGACACCGCATATTTCTCTTTCAATAGACGAAGAGGACGACAACATTTAAAGACCGGATAAATGAAATTATGTTGTATCTAGTCGATGAGCAGAGAATACCCCAGAGCACTATCTCCGTGGATGTTTATAACATGTATGCCATTTCTCATCTTCTGGTGGGACAGAGCATTACATGATTAATGACAGTACTGGCAGCACTGGTAGTTCTTGTCAGCGTCGTCTTCGACAACACGTATCGGCGGCTATTATTCTTTTGTCTTTACATGTGTTGTACTTGCTCACCCCACGATCTCTAGAGGTTTGACCTATTCCCCTGACGTTCTAATAGCAATCAAGTCCCCTGAACCTAACCAACGCGTAAAATTATCTTCATAGAAAAAAAGAAATCATTTACACAACAAAATCGTAATTTTGACAAGGGGGAGTCGAGTGAATTGTCGATGGGCTTTTTTTTAAGGGGAGCCTTTCAATTGTTGATCATCAGCATGCTGCATGCGGTGTGTCCATCGAGACAATAAAATCCCAATCATAGTCGTATGACCAAACCGTCATTAGAGTAATTGCTTCCTGAATAATTATTTTTTTTTATGCGATCAGTCCGTCGCTGCCGGTGTATCCCATCACGAAACACGCACAAGATAAATCTGTTTAAAAAATGATCATCTCGATAGTTAGTTGCGCGTTATAATTATCTAATGGCGTTTTGCCTTGCATCTTAATTTGTAAAACGAAAATAAAAAATGGGTGCCGCAGGCAAACTGTCAAAAAAGAAAAAAAGAAAAGAATATTGGGGTCAATGTTCCGAGAATGTACGTCTTGCCATGTCAATGTCAAATGTTTTCACTTCAGCTGCGCGTGTTGTATTCCTAAGCTACCGTCAGAAGTGAAAATAAAGTTGTTATACCTACTTACTTTGTCTTTAACTGAACAGGGTGTCATGTTGTCCGATTGAAAGTTTAAACCTGCTTTTAAATTAATTAATATATCGATGTCTTTTTACGCGCTGTCGCTGCAGTGGGTTACATTCTTTACTTGAACATCAAATAAAACTGATTCATTTATTTTGCAGTAACAGTTGAAAGGGTTCCATTTTTTGTATTTGCGGTTTTCTGAACACAAAAGGGGAACCTTCAGGTCGAAGCTGAATAAAGCTCTGCACATGATGGGTCGCTTAAACTCAAGCAAAAGTGTGTCTTGCCAGACAAGGTTTTGGTGCAAGTCCAAGTACATTACCCAGCATTGTATAAAGGCTGTAGGAAATAACTGCCTAATAAAATAACCCGCTCAACGCAAAATGAAATAAACCCCAAAAATTGGGGAATAATTTCAATGTGAAAAAAAAACAAAATTCAGAAACGAAAATCTAAAATAAAAAATTTTCGAAACAAAAATCTCGAATCGGCAAAATCTAGAATAAATATTATTTTAATATTTATTACAAAAAGACTACAGGAGGTATGCAGCAACAATTTGATTCACTGATCCATCCACTGATCAGCTCAATACAAACAGGCATTCTAAAATCTGTTCGGCATGTTTCCTTCAATAGGGTATTTCGCCGCGTATGTATTTTTTTCATAAATTTGCTATCTCTCTTCATTGTTTCTACTAAACTTGCAGGAAAAAGGAATGAAAAATGCTTGGTCTTGTTAGTTTTGTTTTAAGGTTTTTTTTTTATTAAATAATACTATTTTTTGTTTTCTATCTTTAAAAGCGAAACATGAAAAAACATCCAAAGAGTATGAAAGCTAACTAATAACAAATAAGAGCTCAATTGGGTTGACGACGTTCTTCACTACTTTCGCAACTGCAATGGAGGAGTTTTAAAAAGCCCGAAAACAATTTTCTTGGAGATTAATTCCGAGATTCTGATAGTAGATTTTGTCCAATTCGATATTTATGAAACTGATTTTCGAGATTTAGTTCATTCTAGATTTAAGCCATTTTCCATGAGGTACCTACATGTTTTTTTTAGACAAACTTAAAAAAAATGTTGTTATATTTTTTTACATAGGTACAAAAATAATAAAAAACATATTTCCTATCCCTCATAAGAGGGCGTGACAAAAGTCTAAGTATGGTTGAATTGTTAAGAACGCTCTACATATTTTGTTATACGAGTATAACATTTAAAGGATTTTATCAAAAAAAAAACGCTCCCTAGCTCAAACTTGGTTGTTTCAATAAAATTGTTTTATTTAATTGTGGGCGTGTCAGTAGGCGGATTTAAAAAAAATTAACACATGAGCATAAAGGGCCCCTAGAGAGTATATATTATAAATTTCAGCTCCCTAGCTCACTTTGAATTTTCAAACACAAAAAAAAAAATAATTGTGGGGGCGGATTTTGAATATATTTACACATGAGCATAAAGGGCCCATAGAGAGTATATATTATAAATTTCAGCTCCCTAGCTCAAACTTTGGATTTTCAAAAAAATTGTTTTATTTATTTGTGGGCGTGTCAGTGGGCGGATTTTGAAAAAATTTTATCCCGAGGAGTCATAGATCATATAAAAAAATAAAAATATATAAAAAAATTCAGCTTTCTAGCTCAAAATTCGATTTTTTCCAAAATTTTGTTTTTTTGAGTTTGTGGGCGTGTCTGTGGGCGGATTTCAAAAATTCGTAAACTTGATTATTTCGGGATCCTAGAGAGTATATGGTTAAAATTTCAGCTCTCTAGGTTCAGTTTAAAGGCCTAATTTTTGCCGACGGACGGACGGACGGACATGGCTAGATCGACATTACTATCGATGCTGATCATAAATTTAGTAACTTTTAGGGGTCTACGAGCAATATTAAGGTATGTTACAAACTATGCGTCAAAATTAATATACCCCTAGAATAGGGTATAAAAACAACAATAGTACATACTTAAAAAAAAAAGCAAGATGATGTTGTGTTTTATGGAATTATTTAGGTTCGAGTAAGGAAACACGAATCTGTGCTTAAATGTTTTTAAAAAGTAAGTTACGGGTCATTGAAATATTCTTCATCAGCTTGGTCATCTATTAAAATATATTGCAAGTGTTAGTTTCCAATATAAGCTCTGATAGAATTGCTTCTATCAGCAATATTTTCCTCATTGCAATTTAGAGTGTAGTTCTAGAAGGTCAGGGGAAATTCTTAGAGGTGATGTTTTGACAGGTCGCATGTACCAAATCATCTGTCAATTGATGGCTGCACCCCCGATTGCTGGCTTATTAGCCCCATATTTTTAAAAAAGTGATTCAGAAAGAACTACAGAGGCATACTCACATACATTTACCCTTTTTCAATGTCACATCCCATTAACCCAACGCACTGTGTGAACATCTGAAGTCGAGCCACACACACAAATAGGCGACCCCTCATCACCTAAGGCTGACGATCTCGTTATCGATATCGATTTATTTCGATAGCAATGCTTCACGTAATACCACCCCTGTTTTGTTGGCACTGCGGACAACTGCCGATAAAAGCAAAGTTATATCCTGCTGCGGATAGGTTGAATGAACATTGAATGAACTTTAATGAACTTGAATGAACTTTTGGGTGGTTCGTTCTTATATGTTGGTACGATTAATACATTCTATTCTTCGTTCGTAGAGTAGCGTTGAAATCTCGATGCAGGTTTTCGATTCATAAGTTAAGATGGATTTGGAGTTGAATTAAAAATTTGTAGAAATGATAAAAATAGGAATTGTATTCGTCTATTTATTTCACAGCATTCTATCTATTTGCACACCACGTAAATACACAGTCTCATGCAACCGTACGAAACCAATTTCAACTCGACGCCACCTCAAGACCTCTGTGGTCGATTATACGACGGGTATCTACTTTGCTCATACTCTACAAACATACTTCCCTCACTTTGGTGTTCATGTTTATATAAAACAGCTGATATCATTTGGCGAAAAAAAACGCCCAAACAGAAAAAAAGCCAAAATTATATATTCTAGTTGAATGAAAATACTTTAGATATTGCTTATTATAAAAAAATTCCAGTTTTTTTTGGCTTGGCACGGATCTATTGTTCGATTTGTTGATTTTTTCTGCAAATTATTTTGAGAGCTCCAAGCTGTTATCGTAGAAGGAGTACCTAATTTCAAATTTAAAAACCTACTGCGGATGGTTTTGGTGAGAATACTTCACTATGGATAGCTTTCCAATAAAACAGGGGTACTATTGTAAAATTAAAGCAGTTTTCTTGGTTTTTTATTTAAGTAGTCAATTGACTCAAGATTTGTTAATTATATGCTACAGAATGTTTTCCCCTCGCATATATAGGAATGTCAAACATATAATTCTATCCGCTGATGTCGTCAGTTGGTTAGCTTGGACATTAAAAAAGGTTTTGCATATTTAACGAATTTACCACCCTGCATCCACTCATTACTTATTCGCTTATAATATACAAGGTGGCGCAAAAATAACCTTCTGATGTTTTTTTGGCTGTAATTTAAAAAAAATGAAAAAAATAGTCACTAATATTCCGCGTTCTGGAGCAGTGTAGCGTAACATTGTTTATTGACGTGTTTTTCGCATGTGTTTACTACACAAATGTCAAAACAGAACTGACATTAGGGGCCCAATCGCAAAATTTATAGCATTTTCTGATAGGAGGATTACTTTTGCGCCACCTTGTATAAAGACGACTGCACAAGTCACTCTCAGCATATTGCAGTCACTGCAACCGTAGACTGATAACCACCAGTGATTTAAGCGACGGGTTGGGGTTCGATTGTGTTCAGTCATCCCAACCTGTGCTGCTGCCAAAAAAAAGAGGACTGGGGTAAGATTGTAACAGCCACTTCAATCAGCACTCCGGGGCTAGATAGAAAGCCTGGGGTTTTATTGATACAGTCACCCCCGCTTTGCCACCTTCCCGCTGAGTAGACAAAATGGGAAAAGAGTTGGGGTCCGAATGTAACAGGCATCTTACTCTGCAGTTTTCCTATGGTTCTCTGCGGTTGATGTGTGTCTTAACACCTGCATTACATTCCTGAATTCTTTAGGAGTTTTATAATTTCATTTCATTTCATTTTATTAATTAATTCTTAAACATGATACTACAGGATTTAAAATCTTAAAATTAAGTATCTATATAATTCACAATATTTAAAATATTTGTGTCATATTTAAATATTTTAAATATTGTGAATTATATAGATACTTAATTTTAAGCTCTTAAATCTTGTAGTATCATGTTTAAGAATTAATTAATAAAATGAAATGAATACAAAAGAAAAAAACAGAAAAAATAAATCTGAAAATCAGCTATAACTTTTAGTATAAAAACTATCCTTTAATCCAAACTGTTAGGTTAGGTTGGAGGTTAGGTTGGAAGGGAAGTGCACAGCAGGGCTGCTGTGCTTGCACGGGGGCCCATTGGTCCATTGTGTTCCCTTATTGCTTTATGTGGTAAACCTACATTTACGATAAAACACTTACCATACTCAGTTTAGGTTGATCTTGCCGGTTGGCCTATTGGAACCAACCTGTGTTCTTGACAAACCTGATAGTGTCCGTCAGTGGTACCTGCGCTACGTCCTGTAAGTCTTCGAAGAATCTGTTGCCCAGATAGCGAAGTCGAGATGTCTGAAGGTTTGGACATTCGCAGAGCAGGTGTTTGATGGTCTCGTTTTCTTCTATATCTTGACAGCTCCTGCAGTAGTCTGGTGAGCTGATGCCCAGCCTGCTTGCCATTACACCTATGGTGCAGTGGCCTGTCAGTACGCCAGTTAAGATGCGTATTTCTTGCTTATTCATTTCCAGAATGCATTTTGTTCTTTTTTCGTCAATTCTTGGCCATAGACTGCGAGATATAACACAGTCGTGCCTTTGGGACCAGGTAGTGTTAATTTGTTCCCTCAGTTTTGGCGTCTATTGCGTCAAGTTCTGACCCGATTCTCGCTAGCTCGTCTGCCTTTTCATTCCCAACAATGTCGCTATGACCGGGGACCCAGCAGAGAGTGATCCTGTGTCGTTCGCCTATTTTGTTGAGGGATTTTTGGCAGTTCCTGACTGTTTTTGACTTTATGGTTTCGCTGTCTAGTGCTTTGATAGCCGCCTGACTGTCTACGAAGATTGTGATCGTGGAAGGATCCAGATTCTTCGCGGAGATAGTTTCTGCTGCCTTGTCGATGGCGACAATCTCAGCTTGAAAGACGCTGCATTCATTGGGAAGTCTGTACGAGTCCTTTATTCGTATGTCTAGCGGCTCGCAAAAGACTCCCGCTCCTGTACCCACATCCATTTTCGACCCGTCCGTATAGATATGGATTTCTTGCACGCTGACGTGCGTGTTCCAGTTCTCTCTTTGGGGTATGTACTCGTATGTGGAGTAGTTTTTCTCAAAGTTTCGTTTGGGGATTAAGTAGTCCGTTTTCCTGGATAGATCGATACCCAAGTAATTGTGAATTATAGAGCCGTGTCCATAGGAGCTGTGCCTCCAGATGTTTGCCTCCTTGAGGCGGAGGGCTCCTTTGGCTGCCATGCTGCGAATATATTCACCAAGCAGTGGTAGGTTTAAAATGACTTCCAGCCCGGCTTGGGGTGTTGATCTCATTGCTCCCGTTGTACCAATACATGCTAATCTCTGTACCTTTGAGAGGTTATGGAGATAGGTAGTCCTTTCTGTTGCCTTCCACCATACAATTGAGCCGTATGTAAGTATGAGTCGTATGATCGCTGTGTACATCCAATGGGTTATGTAAGGGCGCATACCCCAACGTTTGCCAAAGGTCTTCTTGCATGCGTAGAAGGCGCATAGTGCCTTTTTTGCTCTTTCTTCTGTGTTACGTTTCCCCTCCGGGGAAAGTTTCAAACGAATTCCGTTTAGCTTCGGCATATCGAATTTCTCGATTTTTCTTTTCCTAGTGAACAGAACACATTCGGTTTTGACTGGATTAACTCCAAGGCCGTTCGGTCTTGCCCACGAGGATAGTTCTTTTCGGGCAGATTCCATGAGTTCACTAATAGTGGGGAGATACTTGCCACTTATTAGAATTACAATATCGTCTGCGTATACTACTATTTTCGTTCTTTTGACCTTTAGAGTCGTTAGGATTTTGTTGACCACTATGAGCCACAGGAAGGGAGATATGACGCCTCCCTGTGGGGTGCCCCTGGTCACTGTTTTCCTTATGTAACTCTCACCGATCTCTGAGTTAATTACTCTGCTGTTGAGCATTTCGTAAACCCAGTTCGTTATTTCTTTATTCGCTCCCAAGTATTCTAGCGCTGTTTTTATTGCAGCTGTTTTAACATTGATGAAAGCTCCTTCAATGTCCAAAAATGCAGCCATGGTGAATTCTTTGTGGTGTAATCCTTTTTCTATTATTGACACAACTTCGTGCATTGCTGTTTCAACGGACTTGCCTTTGAGGTAGGCGTGTTGAAAGCTGCATAGGTTGTTTTCGTTTAGAAGGTTCCTTGTGTATAAGTCGATTATTCTCTCCAGTGTCTTTAGGAGAAAAGAGGAGAGACTTATCGGCCTATAATCTTTTACTGTGCAGTGTATATGTCTCCCTGCTTTGGGAATGAATATCGCTTTAACTTCTTTCCAGCTTTGCGGTATGTAGCAGAGTCTTATACAGCTTTTGAAAATGACTTTTAGCCATGGCAGTATTACACTAAGAGCCTGTTGTATCATTGCTGGTATGACATTATCTGGTCCCGCCGATTTGTACGGCTTCAATGATTTGACTGCCCAAGCAATTTTGTGCTCTGTTATAATGCTTTCCATTGCTATTTCCGTTTGTGTGCCTGGCGAAACCGGAGTGTAGTTGTTCTCACACCCAGTGATTTCACTAGACTCCGGAAAGTGGGTATCCATTAATATTTGTAGAGTTTCTTGGCTAGACTCTGTCCAAGAGTCGTCAGCACGTTTAATATAGCCTGGGACCGTGGGGTCTTTGGATAATACTTTACGTAGTCTGGCGGCCTCGTTTGTACTCTCTATGGATTCGCAGAACGTATTCCAGGATTCGAGTTTTGCTCTCCTTATTTCTTTAGTGTATATATTAAGTTCGGACCTATACTTAGTCCAGTCTTCATCTGCCTTACTCTGTCTGGCTGTGTTAAACAGTTGTCTTACCAATGTTCGCCGCTTTTGAAGCTCGCTGGTCTACCAAGTTGCCTTTTTGGGTTTGCGATTGCGAGAGATGGGACAGTGTTTAACAAAGGCTTTGTGCATATTTTTGGTAATATAGTAGACTGCGTTGTCGATTGATCCAAACTGTTGAACCAACTTTAGAATGAATCCCCAACTCGACTATGGCAGCCAACCCTCCCTGCTCTGTTTCCGAGGAGCAGTGTAACTTGTGGTTCGTATTGCAACCGTCACTCCAAGCGGCACTCCCTCAGCGATGTTTCATTCACTTCCTTAAGCACAGGTTTCAACCAACTACTCGACTTTGCGGACAGATCACCCCGATCGCCCTTCCATGGTATCTAATAATATGTTCGGGACTCGATTGTATTAGTCACCTGACTCGGAATTGCCTGCAAGAGAAAAGAAAGCATTATGAGGTTCGATTGAAATAATCATCTCAAAAGGCTCTCTTTTCCGTGTATCTCCCTCCGCTGCGCAGTGAAATTTGAGTTGAAAAGCTATATTGCATCAATCACTCACAATGATACTAACGGGCTGAAATCTCGACTGCACTAGTCACTCTCAACAAATGGACCGAAATAGCGGTATAAGTGAGCCTAGGCTTCGTGCCCCTAACCTAACCTAATCTAACCTATTCGCTTATAAAGGATAAATAGTAAAAAGGAAAATAAAAAAATAATAAAACTGAGACTTGCTTTCGTGAAAATACGTATAAATTCAAATTTTAATTTCACCGAAAATCTGCTGTTTCGCAAAAGAGTTGTAACAACGCCGTCTGTAGTTGAATTTGTGTATCATTCCAATTGGATTGGTACCAGATTTCTTAATTGGATTCATACGCGATTGACGATAGAAGATACAATAGTGGCAGAGTTGCGTGAAGCAAACTGGTGACGAACTCGTTCACTTGTATCGCTTGGACGACAATCGTGCGTAAAGTTACATGATGAGAGGCAAGATTTTCACACTCAGTCAGTTTTGGAATTTACCACAAATATGTATTGAGACTCACCATAATGTTTATGTACTTGGCGATGGCCGATCTCGCTTGAATGCTTATTATAAAAGTATGTACATTGCTATTCCAAACTATTTCAAATTTGCACCGAATTTCGGCGTTGCTATTATGTGATCACGCTATCATGATATTTCTTTCATATTGTTCCCTTCCAAAGGCAGATGTCAACACGGAAAATACGTTTTCAAGCTGATCCGACGAGGTATGAAGACGATATCAACATCATCTACCGTTTCCAGCGAGGACAAAACCAATATATTATGTACGTATACTATTAAAATGTCACTGTTGGCAGCAGCAACTTCGAGGTAGTTGACCATTTCACCTAAATCAGCTCTAAGCGCTGCCGAACCTAATTCACTCTATACTTCGGCGCCGAATGGACGATAAGTAGAAAATTAGACCAGACGCTAAAATCCTTCGAAAACTCAAAAATTTCTATTTTCCGAAAAGCCAAAATACGCCGATAACATTGGCGGATCCGCATTAAGCGGATATGCACAATAAAGCCCCAGCCATGAGGATTGCTGGAAGCAGCGTCTACTATCAAGAATCGGGAGCCCGAACAGTATGTAAGCAATAGCAGCACCAATAATAGGATAACTGTATATATAAAGCCTGCTTAACTCGATTTTTTTTTGTATCACGTTTCACTTATTATAACCGACTTAGTGTTAGTATCTATGTGACACTGGTCGTGTTACAAATTTTCTTTAGCTAGATCTAAAAATAATATTAAGATGTCTAAATCAGGATGAACAAAAAGAAAAGAAACACGAATGAGGAAGAATACCACATACATATCTGTTCGAGATCGATGCCCTTTGCGGACCTTAAAGCAAATTAGAAATTTTATTCATTACGTCCATCAGCCTCTAGGCATGAGTAATGAAGAGTGGCAGCCATCTTACGTACGTGTATGTACAATCGTACATGTGTATGTATCTTGTCATGTAAACGTCAAGTGAAATCAACTTGCGTAATCATTTTGTTGTGTAATTCATGCTGGGAAAGTGAGGTGTGATGCACTATTATTGCATATTGCACTACGTTTCTTTATACAACAATTTAATTTTTCTCGTTTATTATTATTAATCTCTTCAAAATATTAACGAACTTCGACTTTTAATTTCCGGTCGCACCCACACTTGCTTCCCTTTTGGACGGGGAAGAGAGAAAGAACTGATTCGGAATTACAGTTTAAACAAATGGACACATCGTTATACATTGTATAGTTGCAACTTCATGTCGGCAATGGCCCAGGACCTGGAGGTGGTAGTGCTGCAAACGTGGAGTGCATGAAACAGGGCTGGGGAAAAACCGCCATTTAACGTGTGGCAATGTTTTTTATTTTATTAATTAAATTAAAACTCATTAGCGATAACTCATGCGAACAGATTAAAGAAAATTTCCCAAACAGAATGGGAGAGATGAGATAAGGGAGAAGAGAATAAATTAAAATTATATGTGCTGGCTGGCGCAGGGGAAGGCTATTGGTGGTGGTACATATACCTTCTTTGATAGAAGAATAAGTTTTCTCTGTGGTGCATTTTGAAAAATTTTCATTGAAGTTTTAAAGTGCCTGGCATCCTTCTCATTTAGTTTCCTAATGATTTTGCTCACATTATTTGAAAAGCTTTGTTTTCTTTCTTTTTCGTTTTTGCTATTTGGGTTATTTTTTTTGCGTTTTTGATGTTTTTATATTTTTTTCTTTTTTACACAAATAAAATATGTACATAACACAGTATTGGATCATCGAACAAGAGGTTTCATTATAAATGTTGAGCTGTCAATATTCAACTATCATTGCGTGATTTTTGATAAATAAAAAGTGGGTCGTTATTTAGTATGGATCGATACACCCTCGCACAACGTGGTGGAATAGCGAAGATGCACAAAGTGAAAACATTGCGGAAACGTTTCGTAAAGTTCGTACTGCTTTAAGTCATCATCAGGCTATAGTGAATTTATTCGATAAATCAGAACGTCTTGGATATGTTAGAGATGTTAAGACTCCGACTCATGTTCGTGGGGCAAGGTCAGCTAAACATGTCGCCGCCGTGGCTGAGAGTGTGTCTATTTCGAGACGACCACAGGAGTTGGGCCTATTCGCAATCACTTACCACCGCATTTTGCATAAAGATCTTGGCCTACATGCTTATAAGGTTCAGTTGACACAAGAATAAAAGCCAGCAGACCACCCACAACGCTGTACTTTTTCTATTGATTTAAAATGACACCTCTTGTTGGATGACCTTTAAAAGTTAAAGAAGTGTCTCGTTTTGGTTGCAGCTTAACTTTTATTCTGAAAATGTTGTGCGAGGTATTTATTTCGTTAATTCCTCATCTCACAAAAGCTTTTAATTAAAATTTCATCAATAAATTATTTTTTTTTTCAAATTTGCATGTATGTATTAGGTTCTATGTGAGGGGATCAAATTATTTATGAATCTCACTTAAAAGAATAAATATGCGTTTATTTTTTTATGACTTTTAATATATTTTAATTGGATTTCCGTGTCCAATTAGTTTTTCACATGGCTTTTTGTGGGCTTCACCTTTAACTAATAGCTAAACTGAATCAAAAATTCCAAGAGTAAAAACAAAAAAAGCATTTGAATGCAACTTCTTTTCTATCAATTAATCAGAACATTTAAAGCGATGTTTTTTTTTCAGCGTAATGTGTTTGATTGATTTTTGTCGGGATTTATTGAAAGTATTTTTTTATCAACTCAAAAGCCGAATATTCAGAAGCATGGGGTGACAAATTTAAAATGAGAAGTCCGAACTTACAAAAAACTGCAAAAAATAAAAAAAATTGAGTATTTTGTGTACCTTGGATAACGGTAATATAATGGATACCGGTAATATAATGGATACCGATAATATAATGGATATAAATTGGTATTGTGCTTACTTGATTACTTGTAAGAAATTGCATCATTATTTTGGTTTGAGAGAAAGAGCCGTTGACCTTTTCAAAAGCTATCTGCAAGATAGATACCAAAGGGTGGTGATAGGTGAAACCTCTTCGGAATGGAGACTGTTGGTGTTCCACAGGGTTCTATTTTTGGGTCGCTACTGGTTAGTATGTATGGACCAGTATTGAATCTGAGTGCTCCAGTGTAGAAAATCTCGCGCTCCGACAAAAAAAAAGACAACGGTTCCAACCCGATTTTAAAGATCAAGTCATATTTGATTCCAGACCGCTTGGTCGTAACAGGTTTAAGCAGTGTGACCCGCACGACAGAGGATGGAAGGATCCACTGTTTTAGGCAGAGATCAATAAAAAGTTTGGTAGCTCGTTAAGTAAAAATGTTCATTCTTTTTAACAACGGCTTACAGCAATAATCTACAAATATTATTACTGTCAGTAACTGACCTATTCCACATCAGACACATACTGCTTAAGAGTTTTTTTTGTTTTGAGAAATCGTTTCAGCTGCTTCATTTGAAAAGCCACAAATCACTAATAAATTATCAATTCATTCCACTTCAAATAGATTTTTTTTTAAATAAGCAGAACTACGTTTTTTATTACCAATACTCGGTCACCCAGTCGAAGCTCAATCATTACGAAAAGAACCCAATTAAAATATATATCTAGCAGTAATAGTTAATCGTGCGAAATAAAAGAAAAATTCCCCACACATTACAGCTAAGATCCTTCACCTCGTGGTTCGCAGTCATAAACGTTCTCCACCACCTGGCCTTACTTAATTAAACCACACGGATAATTACACAAGGTTACATTGATTAATAGACAGAGGCCGGTCAGAT
The DNA here is from genome assembly GCA_949715645.1 of Portevinia maculata. Classification (NCBI taxonomy): domain Eukaryota; kingdom Metazoa; phylum Arthropoda; class Insecta; order Diptera; family Syrphidae; genus Portevinia; species Portevinia maculata. The sequence goes on along the minus strand of OX454525.1, from coordinate 90,140,981 downwards.
ATTGCGCCGACAACATTTCATTCGATACTAATTAACGCGAACAACATAGTCTAAAATTTTCATTCGCGCGCACACGTTAATTAATAACCTCCTGCAGTTGTGCTGTGCGGCATAAATGATCCCCGACTAGGGTGGGAGCTTTGCCAGTCCAAATTACAGGGAATTTGATATGTCCGCCTTTTGTGGACACCTTATAATTACGGGCCAATTGTTACCTACATTCGGTGCAGAGTTTTTGTAGACTTATTAATCGATAGCTGGTAGTATGGTACACTTTGTTCATAAATTAGAAACTGGCTCGTTAAGCCTTCTGCTACTAGGCTTGCCTGTCGACGTTGGGAACTTTCTTTCCAATTACCTTTTATTTTTATTAATTATCCAATTGAATGGAAAATTCCATTCCGACAGACCATCCAATGTATTTTCCTGTTTGTCTGTCTGCCCGTTTGCGCCCATCCACCGTTGGTTAGCCTTAAAAGATACCAAATATTTGCATAATTAATCTCTAATTAAATAGTGGTAGATTGTATCTATGAGATTGCCACTGCTTCATCCCGCCAGCCCATATCTGTCACATAATTACTGTTCATGTGGGCGGTCGACAGACTATAAAAAAAAAATAGCCCAACGAATAATTCAGCGCGGCTAAACAAAGCATATAATCAGCATCCAGTGATCAGATCATTAAAATTAATTGTCTTAAAAATACAAACATAAATACAGTATAGAACTTTACAAAAGTATCTACAATTTGGAACTTGATTGGTAATTTATTTTTTAAAGAGCTTCTTTTTGTTTTTTAATTAGGTGATCTTTTTTTGAATAGTTGTATGTATTTGTGTCCGCTAAGTATTGTCGAGACATTGATTGAATAATGTGCGAGGAATGCATTGATGGAGAAATCTCATCTCAACCTACCTTGGTGGTGGGATGGGAAATAACAAAATTTATTCTGGGATCCCACTACATCACCGCAAATTGTCAGATCGCTTCGCTTTGCTTCGTTTCGATATACATTTTGTATTTATATCTTGTTTTTAATTTTAATCGATCCATGTGGATTTTCACTAAAAAAAATGTTTGCTGATAGATCAAATTAAATGTGGTGTGGGTGCAGGTGTATACTTTTGTAAAGCAGAGGTGGTTGCGAAAGTTGGAAACGATTTTCTGCTAAAAATAGGGTTACCGCAGTGAGCGCAAAATGTCTGCCAATTTTTTGGTCATATACACTTGTTTATGTTCATTGTATTCAATTTGTTATGGTTCTGTGCCACCTACACACACACATACATATTAGGCCTTAACGGCCCATACAGGGCCTGAATCTAGCTGCTCCAACCACTTTCATGCAAAGTGGGGACCTACAGTTTAACGCCGAATCCGAACCGCAAATTTGAGAAGCTTTCTCATGTCAATTTGATACTCTTAGATGTTTGTTAGAGAGGTGCCAACAACACGCGGTATTCCCCAAGTGGTCACCCATCTAAGAATTAACCACGCCCTACGTCGTTTAATTGCGGTGATCTAACGAGAACCGATTGATTCAACATGGCGTCTCTGTGCCACCTATATAATATATAATATAATATACCAATAATTTCCAATAATCGCCCGACCTGCACGACGACCACAACAACTCTAACGCTACCTGGGACTTTAAAATCACCCATAACAGCCTTGGACAAGCCCACTCCTATCACAACTCCAGCCGCCATCAAGGGACCACCCACACCGATCTACCTTAACCGATTCGGCACGCTATGGACACTGGCTGATTGGAACAAAAGGCTGGACAAAATTCAAAAAGACGATTCATTCGTCATAAAATGCGCCCCCGGCACGCTGACGCCTCTTGATTGAAGAACTATTTCCAGCTGAAATTCTCTATCACCATTGCCAATTGTCAGAAGATTTCCCCGGCTCAGTCCAATAGCAGTAGTTTCAAACTCGACATACCCTCGAAATACAACTGGCTTTTTTCGAGTCCCTCCAACGAAGTGAATTTAGGAGATATGTCCATCGCGAAATGGTCTAACGCAGGAATTGTTCGGCCTAGGATGGGATCCAATAGCGTTAAGTATAACATTAAGCCTACTAAACGTAAGTCATATAACCAGATGTCCAACAGTAACCTCGATCCTAACTGGAGTTTCAAAGCTGGAACTTTTCCATTATTCTCCCCTCAACTCCGTCAACCCATACCCATTCCTCAACCCGCCCCCAAAATATCTACTCCTTCTCGCTCCCTTAATTCCTCTAAGCTGACATCTCCTCACAGTTCCTCCACTCGACCCATGACCAACTCGACGTCTCCAGGGCTTCAACCAAAACGGGTATCTTTTAATTTGACCCCAAACTCCACTGACCCTTCGACTTCTGCTACAACTTCCTCCAATTACCCGAATTTCGTTCACTCCCATATTCTCAATCCTGCCCAGACTTCCCATATTAACACGCCAACCCCAACCTCTGAAGCGTTTATCGATCCTTTACTTCCCCCAACCATCAAACTAACATCCAAATTTGTTACCCCTACGTCCTCGAACAATGACCTCGACGGCCGTTACGTTATGGCTCGGCTTCGAGACCACAGACTCTTTGAAAACGTTCGCCTATACCTTGCCTACTTGCATGACAAACCTGAACCAATCTGCATTGACGGAAAGACTAAGACGAATATTCAAATCTCAATTCAGAAAGAAGGCCTCCCAACTGATCCCACTGCACTCCGTGATATTTACACCCGCTTCCATGAAAGCTTTAACATTTCCTCTACTAATGTGGCTAAGGATCTATCTGCTTTTGCTTCTCATATTAACTCCAAACGTATCTCATATCTTCAACGTAACCGAGTTGATCACAATAATTTTTTTCGTCCCTAAAACACCTTTGGCCGCCTCAGATCTGAAATTGCCTTTATCCTTCTACTATCAAAACGTAAGAGGACTACGCACCAAAACTCACGCAGTTTTCCGTCGTACTCACATTCTTCCTTTTGATGTTTATGTTCTTACCGAAACTAATCTTTCCCCGAATATCTTAAACCAAGAGTTGTTTCCAGCATCTTTCAACGTCTTTCGTGATGATAACGTCACTTGTCTTCTAGACATACTTCCCTGCCGTGGCGTTCTCATTGCAGTTCATAACAGCTTGAACTCTTCCATCATCTCAACATCAACCTCCCCTCTTCTAGATTTTGTTGTAGTAAAAATCTCGCTCGTTAACCGTTCTCTCTACGTAATGTGCTTCTACATACGTCCGTCTCAACCCATCGAATCCTACCAACTCGTCGTGGATGCCATCGACCATTTACTTGATACTTGTAAGCCAAACGATGAAATCATAATTTTCGGCGATTTTAATCTCCCTAATCTACAGTGGAGCTTATCGGAAGATCAATCTTTCTTCGTCCCAATAAACCCGATATCTAGTAAGGAATGCCTTTTTGTCGACCGCGTAACTGATTCTGGGCTTTGTCAAGTCAGTGGTGTTAAAAATTATATGGGACGACAGTTGGATCTTGCTTTCACAACTGACCCTGTAAACTCCTCAACCATTGAAAGTTCTTTACACCTTTCTACTATTGACGCTTACCACCCTCCTCTGCTCCTTTCTTTCTTTTATCACCCCTCTTCCCAATCCCTGCCTCCAACTAACCTGTAGTCCTACGACTTCCACAAAGCTAACTTCCGAAAGATCAATGACTTTCTGAGCAGAATCGAACTCAACTTCTCGAGCTTATCCGTTGATGAAGCTGCCACCCGTTTTTATGACGAAATCTTTAAATGCATTTCCTTATTCGTTCCTTATTCGCGCCATAAAATCTCACCATCTTCCCCTCCGTGGTATAATAGGAAACTGCGTTCACTTCGTAATAAACGTAACAAACTATGGGCGATCTATCTTCTAACCAGAACTACTACAGATTATTCGAATTATCTCGGTTCGTACTTACAGTTCTCTAACCTTTTTCACTGTCTCTATCAACGCTATCTTTCTGATGCTCAAGCTAACCTCATCAAGGACCCACGGTCATTTTTTTCATTTTGTTAATTATAAAAGGAAATCTGATGGATATCCCTCCTCACTCTTGTTTGAAGGCGAGTCCTTAACGGACCCATTTGTAATCGCAAACTCTTTTGCCACCGTGTTCAAGTAGTCCTTCACTGACGACTGCCCTGAACCGGATCACTCCTACTTCAGTTATCTGAGAAACTATACCGTTGGCCCATTCATTTTACCCACCTTTGACCATTCCACGGTGTGCGACAGACTTCTTCATCTCAATGATGAATTTGTACCCGGCCCAGACGGCCTTCCAGCCATTCTTCTCAAAAAGAGTTCTGCGATTCTTTCACCTTTTATTGCCAATCTCTTTAAACATTCCTTATCTCTTGGGAAATTTCCTAAAATCTGGAAAACGTCCTTCATTTCACCTGTTCACAAAAAAGGGCCAAAGGATGACGTATCTAACTATCGACCTATTGCCAAGCTGTCGCATTTACCCAAGGTTTTCAAAAGTATGATGTACGATTCATTATCCTTTCAGTGCAAGTCTCTTATCTCCCCCCTTCAGCACGGTTTCCTTAAAGGTAGATCCACAACCACCAACCTTGTTGACTTTGTCTCCGTTACACTTTCTGCTTTAGAAAGTGGCAATGAAGTGGATTTAATCGCTACTGACTTCAGTAAGGCGTTTGACAAAATATCTCATCGTTTGATTCTTTTCAAACTCTCCTTCCTTGGCTTCGATCCCCCACTATTGAATTGGTTTTCTTCTTACCTTGAGAACCGATCTTATAATGTTCGTTTTCGTTCTGTTCTCTCTTTGCCTTTTAAAGCCACCTCTGGTGTTCCACAAGGTAGCCACCTTGGGCCTTTGATTTTTATTCTGGCAATAAATGATATTGATGACGGCATTAAGTTCTCCTAAATCTCCGTCTATATTTATGCCGATGACGCTAAATTCTTTAAAATCATTTCTTCTCCACACGACACTGATCTTTTTCAACAAGACCTCAATACTTTTTCGGTCTGGTGTCAAAAAAACTATGGAGCTGAATATTGCTAAATGTGAATCTCTTACTTTTTCACGTAAACGGATTCAGTCTCCTCCCAGATGTTACTATTTGAACAACCAACCCATTGTTACCGTTCTAACCATTCGCGACCTAGGCGTTTTGTGTGACAGAGAGCTTAACTTTCGGTCACATATTGACGAGATAATCAATAAAGCTAACTCAGCCCTTGGTTTCGTCAAACGGTGGTCTAAAGAATTTACCAATCCCTACGTGACAAAATCCCTTTACATTACCTACGTCCGCCCACTCCTAGAGTACGCTAGCCAAGTGTGGGCACCATACTACCAGGTCCACATTACAAGAATCGAAAGCATTCAACGTCGATTTCTCCGTTTTGCTCTTCGTGGGCTCCCGTGGAATAATCACCTTATCCTTCCACCATATCACGAACGCCTTAATTTAATAAACCTTCAGACCCTTGAAAAAAGAAGAGATGTGGCTGACATTCTGTTTATACATCGTCTTCTCACTGGCTCCGTTGATTGTTCCTATCTCTTGAACTACATTGCCTTTAACACTAACCCTCGGAATTTAAGATCCCCTCCTCTTTTCTATCTTCCCACCCGTCGCACGTTGTACGGCTTGAACGAGCCGATATCCCGTATGTTGCAGAAGGTCAATTCTAACCACCTCCTCTTTGATTTTAATCACTGCACTTCCTCCCTCAAATCTACCCTCCTCCATCCCTCACCATCCACCTAATTTAGTTTTAAGTAGTTTTTAAGCCCTAGCTGTAAGTCTTAGTGTAATTAGTTTTTTAAGACCTAAATAGCTTGTATTAAGCTGAATAAATGGGGGTGTATGCCCCCACCAAAATTAAAAAAAATTAAATTAAAATTAAGTTAACAAAAGGTTATCTAAGGTGTTCCTTAATGTGAACGGCTAAATTATAAAAAATCTATTAGGTTAAAATAAACGAGCTGCAAAAGGATGACCCCAAGGGGGAGTACAATCACCATTTCCACGGTTTGTTGTAGTAACTGAACTGCTGATTATTCTCAGTAATGCTGGTTTTTGTGTCCAAGAATATGCAGGTGATAGAGCAGTCCTACTCAATGACAAGTATGAAGACACAACATCGGATGACCCCCAGAGGGCTCTACACCTAGTTCTTGATCGTGGTCCTTAAAGTAAGTAAGCAAAATAAACAAAAACACCACCAAATAGTGGAGCAATTGAGTTTTCAAAGGAAGTTAAAAATCTCGAGATTACCTTAAAGGAAAAACGAACGTGGAACACTCATCCAATTTAGAACCTCACTTTGGCCCAGCAAAAGTCTACTCGGTAAAAACTGGGGATTTCATATCAAAATGATTCTGCGGATTATTGTGGTTGGGCGTCTTCTTCGATCACTAGGTCCCAGCTAGTTGGCTGAGACGTCTTTTTCGAACTACTCCCGTGCCCGTTGATCGCAATCTTAAGTGTGGCAAACCATATGCCGAACCTAAAATTGTAGGCTGCTTTTTCGTATGGCACTAGGCTCTCCTCCTTTATTAGAAGAGGGAATGAAATGCTGCTTTTCTATGGCTCTTCTGCCTTAATGACAGCCCAGTCCTCCATCGTTATTGCTAAGTTCACCAGTCTGAAGAACCTCAGAAAATTCTCGGGCTCGTTCTTCATTACTGACATCCAAATTCCGGCCCAAGGTCTCTTTTTGATTTTATTAGCAGGGATAAGCTCAAGCTATAAGCCCCCCAGTCTTCCCAGGACGTAGCGATATCCATGGCCGGCTAAAGCGGAATTCAAGCCAGGCACAGGACCCCTTGGTTGGTTCACAAACATCTCTGACAGTTTGGCTTCATTGCTGCTCCATCAGCTTCACACCGACTTAACTTTTTAAGACAATTCGTCTATTATCACAACTTGCAGCTGGTCTCTTACCAACTCGTTAAAGGCGCGATTTGCCCGGGTTGTCGATGGACCCCCTGGATTCTTATGATTTTAATTTAATTTTAATTTGGTGGGGGCGTGCGCCCAAATTTATTCAGCTTAATACAAGCTATATGTCTTTGAACTACAAAACTAAGACTTATAGCTAGCCTTATTAAAACTAACAGTTATAAGCTGGAGAAAAACTTATAATACGAAAACTAAAGACTAAGACTTATAACTAGGAAATAAAATTAGGTCTTATGGAGAAGGAGGCTAAGTTTAATGGAGGGAGTGCTGCGGTTGAAATCAAAAATGGAAATGTTTGAATTTACCTTCCGTATCATACGGGAAATTGATCGTTTATAGTTAAGAGAAGAGAATCGGACCTAGGTGACTGCCTTGCGGTACACCAGAGGTTGCCAGGAATGGGGCAGATAGGACGGACCTGAAGCCAACATTATATAAACGGTTTTCCAGATAAGATGATATCCATTTCAGCAGTATTGGTTCGAGACCAAAGGTGGACAATTTGAAAAGAATTTATTTATGGGATATCTTATCAAAAGCTTTACTAAAATCAGTTGCAATAACATGAGTTTAAGTCGCAGTATTAGCAATTTGTGGATTCGCTTTGGAGCGTGAGAGGTCTCATCATTTGATCTGTTTCTTTTCGCTCCTTCTTTTTGTTGTTATCGCAAAACCCTCTCTTGGTTATTGACGTACTCGTCCACCACCGCGTGGTATATAGCTTTGTCCTCTCTGCCTTTCTCATGCATAGTACCGTCCGCTTAATTTTTGGGAACCTTGCCGAGAATACAAACGACCCTGCTGTACTCAGACTTCGGGAGAGCTCAAGAGGACTGCTTGCTTCTAGGCATTTGAACACTGGATTTCACGGCCGCAGATTTTTTGAATGGGTTAAGCTTATGGTCACTATAGGCAGCTCGGCAGCTGATAAATCTATAGGATGTGGTCAGTGGATTACTGTCCGTAGGAGTAATGTGTATGGGCCTCACTGCGCGAAAGGATGCAACGACGGTCTCCTGACTCCAGTAGTTCGTGCTCTAATGAGGTGAATAAACTTTTCGCTATTCCTAGGTAGAATTCAAACCTCGAACCGCTCGTTCAGTAATCCAGTGCACCAACCACTGACCCACTGCACCCACCTCCGAAAATTCAATGGGGAACACAAAACGTTAACAGCCAATTATTTCTTCTTTAATAAAGTAATAACACTCCTAAACACATTAAGGTTCCTTTACCAAGTCACACGATGTCATTACTTTTTTAGCACTCCACACGTACCGATGCGGGTACGTTACATATCCGAATACCAGACATATTCGCAGGTGTATATATACAAATTACACTTACTCGCAGTCAATTATCTAAATGCGACTGCTTTCTTGAACATTACCTCAAATTAAATAGCTTAGTCCAATTCACTTAGCAGGAGTTCTATCTGCCACTAACAGCGTAATATTCTGTACACAAAATTTAATTTCTCTAAGTAGCTAGAGTCTCACACAACTTTGGTCACGACAAGCATCAGGAGGAGGAACTCATGATCACATCAATCAAGGCATATTTTATGGATGATTCAATTCAAATTTTATCCCCACCTTAGCTCAACCATTAGACTAGCACTCAGTGTATGTATTATCTTTTTTTTTTCAAATTCCAAGATTTTCCACAAGAACTTATAACATTTATATAGCTATTAGCCTGGCACACATACCAACACAAATATTTAAAGATTATTTTTCGATTGATCCCCTTAATGGTTTGGTAGTCATCATACCCCTGCCCCCAATGGACAGGAAGAGAGTAGGGGCACTAAGTGCAACTGTCGACTGAGGGGTGTAAAATAAAGGCCGTAGAAGGTCAAGGTACTAACACAGAAAAGTAAAGTCCATTAAATAGATTACCTACCTGAATGAATTTCGTAAAATTACACTTTACCGTGGTCGGGCTTATACGTATAGACGCCAACACACTAGCAAGAGTGTGCGCTGGATATTCTACTGGAAGAAAAACTCACTCTTCAATCTCAAAGTGAGATTCTATTAAAAGAGAAAACATTTTGAAGGATAATAAAACCACCCACCCACTCGCTCACTGACTGTGTGTGGAGGATATTGCGGCAATCCCATGAAAGTCAGAGTCAGTTGAACGAGGTTCTGGAATTCAGCATCACACCTTTGCACACGATTCGATTCGCTTCGTATTGCAAAATCGAAAATACATATTCAATCGAAGTTATTAAAAATTTATTAAATCTCGTCTAAGAATTGCCATTCCATTGACTTGGGTATAACTGGGATTGGTTTCAATGGTTGAGGAGCGAGCGAGGAAGTAAGTGGGTGGCGTGGATGCAGTGCAAGGGAATTGCATTCAAAATGATTTGATTCTTATATGTATTTTTATATTTGGGAAAAAAATGTTAACGCAATTTGTATTGAAGTGGTCAGAAGTGGAACATAGAGGAGCACATACTAAATGCTACCTCTGGTTGGAAGTTATTGGGAAGTTTTTTTGATAACCTTTAGGCAGACACCTTGTAACTTAGTTGATGTATGTAGCTACAATTGAAATGGGACCATAGTCCGTGTGTTTCTTTATTCATTCTGAATATTCGGAATATTCCGAGTGAGCCATTTACGTTTCTTTATTCAATGGAATATTCCGGATAATCCATTTCGGTGTTTCTTTAGTCATTCTGGAATAAATGGAATGCATTCTTTTTATTCCTAGAGAAAGGTGGAATAAAAAGAATATTCCCTCGTTTGACAGATGCACTTGATCAAAAAAAAAATAGAAGCAACAGCAAACAATCAAATGGGTGACCATTTATTGCAAATTTGTTGTCTTTTTTTTATATTTTTATGTGTGTTGTTTTAAGTTAATTATTTTTTTATTATATATTTTAATTTCCTTCCAGAATCAAATATACATTTTTAAAATGGTCTTCTGTGGGCATGAAATGCCGCATAGATATTGGTAGTTTTTGACAAGATGATTTCATGAGCAGTGTTGCCACTTATGCTACATAAAAAGGTGCATGTTTTTTGAACTTGTACTAAATCCTTACTCGAAAGGACAACATATTTAATGTTTTACTTTTTTCCTTCGATTTAACATATTTAACATAATAACAACACGAGAATATAATGTTATTCATACAAATAATAACAATATCTTAGTAATTAATAATATATTATGCTTTATCTGAGCCAAAGTTGTATATTACTGTATTGGGTACTTCGTTAAGAAACGCAGCTGTGGAGACTTAAATAGGGACAAGGCGTTTTCCGCTATATATTGTTTTGGTTGTCGAAAATATTGATAGCTTTAAAATGTTCAGTCAATCACAAATTCGTCACTGACAAATAAATTTAGAGAATTCATTCGCTGTTTTTGTTTGTAAAACAACATTTTTAAAACGAAATGTGAGTAGAATTGCTTTTTTGGAAAATAAAATAATATGTATTGAATAGATACAATCACTGGAACTTCACTTCCATAAATCTTATGAACAAAAAGCAGTCACAAAAGCTTGAGCTTAAACAAAACAACTAACAACAAAATAAAATTAAATTTTAATACGTTTTCCCAATAGTAGTACTCAGCTGATTTGTTGAATAATCAAATTATTAATTGAATAATCAAATTATTTGCGCTATAAAATTAAGAAGGAGTATCTAAACACTATTTTTGAGCAGTAGAACGTAAAAAATATTGTAGAATTGTGTACGAGAAATAAAAATGAACTTTTGGCAAAAATGTATTTTTTTTTGGAAACAAATTAGGTTGAACGAATTTGCTATATACATATTTTTAATACTTCTAAGTACAAACGAACAAAAACCATTAATTAATAACAAAATTGTACAAAAAAATGAAAATGCCTCTAAATTGCTGCATCAGGAGCTGCACAAGACATTTTGGTCAACATGTTCACTGTTTTTATACATTTTTTTTGCCTTGACACACTTTCTCAGGTTTTTCCTCAATAAAGGAGAAAATTTCCCTTTGATTTCACCTAAATATACACTTTACTAATAATCGCAATAATTTTTCATACAATTTCTGCAAATTACTGAAATTGTATGCTTCAATTTTTTCTTGACGTTTAAGAAAGAAATGCGGCACTTCAGAAAGAGATACGCACGTGCTCTATCGCATTTTGCTTGTCAGTGTTCACAATGGATGAATAATTTGTTAATGAACATTCATAGTACCAAAATATCGATTGATTAATAAATTTTGTCGCTTATCAATAATTGATTTTTGACAACGATAATAAGAGTGTTTAATTAATTTAATGTAATTTGAATTACTGAGATATTGTTATTATTATTGTTTTTGTGAACTTAAATTGTATTTTCTTAAGGTTTCTCTTCTCATATTTGTTTTATTATATATGTTTTTATTTTAGTGCTGTAGTGGAGTATTACCTCACATGTGAGTTCAGTAATAGAAAAAATATATTAATTGTAAGTAGTAAATGTTGTACTTGTTCTTGAACTAAGTGGCAGCGCTGGTCAATAGACAAATGGCTGTCATTCTATTCGGTCCATTTTTGTTTCTTTATTCATTCCATTCTGGATATTCCGGAAAAAATAAAGAAACACACGGAGTATAACCTACAAAAACATTTCACATTGGCTTATTATTAATTATCTTTTTTAAGCACAATTTCAAGAGGACAGATTAAAAAATCCTTCGAATGATTCGACCGAAAAAATTAGGCTTGATTTTGATATATTCTTTTATCCCGTCCAAATTTGTAATTGGCAAGAAAAACAACAAGAACAACTCAATTTTCTGCAGCCGGTGGTGTTTTCTTGATTTTTGATGTATTAATCTGTTTGAGGTTTGTAAATTAACAAATCATACTTTTATTTAAACTTCACTTTCAAGTTCTTCACTTGCAAATTTTTTATTTATTATTTATTATTTATTTTTTTTATTTTTTAGCACCCCGATATTGGATATACATGATGTATCTACTTCATTCCGTTTCTAGTTGTGAATATAAGTCTTTAAAAAACATAAGGAAAGTCTACAGTCCGCTTGAGCGAACAGTTGGATACCCTGTTCCTACTCCCAAAATGTGGATATGGCAAAATCTTTAGGATTTTATCGAAAAAACAATAAACTAAATAAATATTAGGCATTAAAGGCACATACAGGGGATAAAACGTAGCTTCTCCAATAACCATTAGCTTGCGAAGTGGAAGGGACTACAATTTTAAGTTGAATCCGATTGGCAAGTTTTAGAAGCGTCTCGTGACACTTGATACTATTTAATGTTTGTCAAACGTTCGCAAGAGGGGATGCAGTGGATAGGTTTTACTTGGCCCCAGCGCGGCGGGATTTGAACCTGAGGCCTTTACATGAGTATTAAAACACACTCTAGAGGCCACTAGAGCCACTGCGCCCACTGCGATAAAAAAATGTTTTTGGTAAAATCTACCCCTAAAAAGTGGCCGTGGCAAAAAACTTTGTAAAGATTAATTTTTAAGATAAAAAGGATAAATAAAAAGTTGAATCTTTATGATGAGGAGGGGGGGGGGGGGGGGGGGCATATACAAAGTAGACACAAAAGTAGAGTAAATACCTTGATACACATAGTTTTTTTTTTTTATTAATTCTGGCTCGCCAAGGCGATTAAATAGGGGGCACTTCGACCTAAAAAGATCTTTTGTGCCGTGTGGGCCAGAAAAATTTAGACTAGTAGAGTTTCCACTTTCCGTGTAAAGCGGACAATTCTACTAGTAGAAGAATTCTTTATGTCCTCGGGGCACATTTGTTCCCTGAAAAAGATCTTCTTTCTAATTCCGTTTAGGGCCGGACATTCACATAAAATGTGTTCAGCTGACTCGTCCTCTTCAAGGCAGAGTCGGCACTCAGGAGAGTCTACTATTTTCATTTTGTGTAGATGATATCTTAAACCGTGGTGGCCAGTAAGGTAACCTACTAAGTTTTTGATATCATGCCTGCTTAGGTTTACGCATTTGCTGGCATTTTTATTGAAAGGCCGAATGGCTCGTTTGGTCTGTCTTAAACCTGGGATGCTTTCCCAAAGATGCATACATTTTCTGTGTTCCCAGCTTCGGGATGCTTTCCCAAAGATGGATACATTTTCTGTGTTCCCAGCTTTTTATTGCTGCCGTTGCTGCTGATCTAGGAGTGCAGCAGAAGGGTTCGGGACCTATGAAGGGTGTTTCCGAACCTTTTCTGGCCAGTTCGTCGGCCTTTTCGTTACCTTCCACCCCGACATGACCCGGAACCCACCATAGCTTGGTCTTGTTACTTGTTCCGAGTGCCTGTAGGGTGTTGAAGCAGTACATGACTGATTTGGAGTCAATCGTATGCGAGCTAAGGGCGTTTATAGCTGCTTGACTATCCGTGAATATATGGATGGTTGCACCTTTTATACCAGATAAATTTATGTGGCTAGCGCATTCTTGAATGGCGTGGAGCTCTGCGGTCTGTGACCGCGCAGTTCATGTTGAGTTCTGGCAGTTCATCAAGAAGGGTCTTAAGTTCCGGATGATCGTTAAGACTTATCTCGTTTAACTGAATTTGACTTATTGCACTGCGGATCGCCACTTTTTGAATGTATATGTGGAGAGATGTAATTCCTGTTATTGCCTCTATGGCAGCCGTTAAAGAGGTCCGCATGGCTCCGGAGATACCAAGGCACGCAATCCGTTGTACCTTTTTCAGCTTCTCTATTGCGACCTTTTGTGTGGATTTTGTCCACCATACAATGGAGGCGTATGTTATAATGGGTCTATCATCACTGTTTAGATCCAGTGAACAATCTTTGGAGAGATTCCCCAGTTTCTGCCATATGTGCGCCGACAGGCCCATAAAGCTCTGTTAGCTTTAGTGATTTTGTTGTTGATGTGAGAGTTCCAGTTTAGTCACATAGATTTAGTTTGCAAAATATTTGAAAGCTGTTTTTTTTTTAAATTTGAAACAAGTCTGGTAGCATGGGCAAAGAAACGGCGCGATGTTTAAATAGGGAGTTGTTAAATTAAACCTTCTGTTAAGCAAACTGAAGTTTTTCAAAAAGATATGGTGGGGATCTATTTTGGATTAGTTAAATTAAACGTTCTGTTGGGCAAACTGAAGTTTTTCGAAAAGATATGGTGGGGATCTATTTTGGATGATTTTATGAAAGAAAACACAACATCTAATGTCCATGAACTGCTGAAGTGTGCAACCGATGATCGCTTTGAAATGTGATCATATCTACGTAGTCCAAATACATACCTTACCATATCATTGAATGCAACGACTAACTCATGATCGGATACAGAATCTAGTTCCCAATTAATGATAAAAGCATAATCAATAACTCACACGAGCTGAGTTTTAATGAGCCTAATCGCGTGTGTATTGGCGTGAAACTTTAGAAAAGCCGGAGTTTACGCAGTCCAGCACAAATTCGGCCAATAGTGTAATTGATATGATTGGCGGCAGATAGTGAGCAATTTAACTTAAAGCCAAGGTTGGTTACCACATCTACAAATCTAAGTTGAGAGTTTTTCAGAAGTCGGTAACTCTGCGAGTTCATACAGTTTTTTGGAGTAAAACAAAATAGGACCTAAGATGGAACCCTATGGTACTCCAGCCATCAAAGCTTTTCATTCAGCTACTTCTTTTAAGGAACGCTTATACAAATAATCATTTTTTAGACGCATCGATCTTTCGCAGAAGGCAAAGTACAACTTCAGTTTCTTACATAGAATATCATGACCCACACTGTCAAAAGCATAAGAAAAATCGAGCAAACAGAGACCGTTATATAGTCTAAGCCATATAGTTAATAAATCGTACATCACTAAGTACTTTCGAAATAGCCGTTGAACAGTTGTGGTTAGCATGAAAATCAGATTGTATTGGGGACAGCATTTCATTTCGGTCCAGATAATCTGAGATCTGTTTAGCGAGAGTTTTTTTTCAAAAGCCTTCGACAAGCAAAGTAAGATACTGATGGGACGAAAATCAGAGGTTGAAGAGGGTGTAGTAAATGATTACTGGGCCTGGTTCTAGGGAT
The DNA here is from genome assembly GCA_949715645.1 of Portevinia maculata. NCBI lineage: Eukaryota > Metazoa > Arthropoda > Insecta > Diptera > Syrphidae > Portevinia > Portevinia maculata. Next base: position 90,125,954 of record OX454525.1, on the reverse strand, counting down.
GGTCATCTTTGAAAAAAGGTCGCCATTCTATTCCTCCTGTAATTATCCGTGAGGTTTTGGTCGTTTTGTTGAGCGGATATTATTAAAATAAACAACAAATGCAATTGGGTGCATTTTCTTGAAAAAAAAAAATTTCTGCTAGAATGCACTTTTATTTACTTCGGAAATGTCAGATGTGATGGGCTGAATTAAGGTAGGCCCAGGGTCGGCCGAGTTGGGGTTTGTCCATTGCTAAAGACTTAGAGTAATGGGCGAATTCACTGAGTGAGAGCATTACCGGGACCATGTCAGCGCACTGTTGTGATGATACATAGTGTAGCGGAAAATGGCATGGACCGCCAAATGCTGGAGTGCATATGTGTGAAGATGGGGGAGTACGAAACAGTTGACCACGTCAGCGCCACAACTGAATGGCCATGTTAGAACTGTCGTTGGCTCGGTTTCCCCATGTCTGTGTGTTTGGGGATGCCGGCCGATCGGATGGACAAAGCCAGCTGGAAACCACTTCTTGGTTGACCAGGTTGCTTTTGCGTTAACGTCCACAAGGGATTTGTCAAAAAAGGAAAAGTAAACAGAAGAAGTTCGAGGAAGAAGATAGGCGCGACAACTGAATTTGGTGCTCCGAATAATTGCAGCAGCAATATGACTTTTGTCGTGGCGGGATCGGACCCAGCAATATGCAAGAGGAAGGAAAAACAATTTGAGGAAATTAGCCTAAAAAAAAGGAAAAAAGCTTTAGTACCATACGTACCTATATATAACTCATATTAGTTGGGTAGGAGTGGTAGATTATACAGTGCTAGTGAAAAATTATAAACCTCGCTAGGGTAGTGCCCTCGAGCAATCGTGCGTCATTATGGAATTTTTCTTTTATTCCCAATCGGTAAAGCGCAATAAAATTTGCCGTGCCCCAACGGAGTTTTATAACGTCGTTGGAATATAATTGCATCTCCCATTTCCTTTCCGCTCGTTTCTGGGCGAATATTTCTGGTTTCACAATTAACCTTATTCGAAAAATAATATATTTTGTCTCCTGAAACCACTCCTTACTGAGCTACTGGGAAACCAGCACGTATATCTGCTGGCTGTTGCACTCGCGCTCTTCGCACCTTTTTTTTATTTTATTTCGTTTGTTTGCTGCCAATTTAAATTTCCTAAAAGTAGTTTGCTTGTGATTAAAAAGTGCAACAAGAGGATGCATATATGCATAGTCTGATATTTGTGTTTTCTTAGTGTTTGCCTTACTACGGAAAAGTTGTAATGAAGCCTGCCTCTGGGTGGGCTTTTCTGACCCAATTGTACTCTGTGGCTTCCGTTAATTTGACGTGCTGACCAAAAATTATTTGACTAATTTGTCATCATTACAACGTGAACGTAACAGGGTGCATCCTTATGTTTATATCACGATTTATTCTGTCATGTATTTATTACAGCGAAATCTGAAAATGTGTGCTTCGGGTTAGTCTAAGGTTAATATAATTTTCTGCCATCTGTGATCTGCAATTAATAAACTTTATAGGTGCGCCTATTGAACTTTCAAAAAGTTTGCTTAGTGCCGTGTATACTCAGATCAACTTGATAAGTTTAGCACCTAGCTTGCCTAACTAATGGTTCCAGTGATGACTAGTTCCATTCCAACGATTTGGGGCAGGCTTACGTCAAGCTTGAAATTATCGGGCACTACTTAGGAGAATTATCCTAAAAAAGGCGAATATAATTATCCCATAAAAGCGAATCAGTCCCGGTAGCCCCGGTATTAATGACAGTCACAGTTCTAGGATTATTCCACTCAATTAAACAAAGGCTGAAGATTATGATATTGAAAGATTATGATTATGATTGCAATGGTTTATTTGCCAAATCTGGTAAGGTCCTTTAAAAAATGTTGACATAGTGCAAAACGTAAAAAGACAAACTTTACTTCGTGAGGTACATTCTTGAGGGCGTACATCTGCATAGCATCTTGAATTGATCAACTGCGAATGTTATTTATAAACCTTTGAAAAAGAGTTTTACGGAATTTTCCTTGCATCTTTCCAAATAAGAACATCCACTTACGTTTCAACCTCTTGTGTAAGTATATATGTCATCAGTTCCTTTTTTCGGATGTCATCAAATAAACTTTTGATGTTAAAGCTCTATTTCCGATGTTGGTGTCAATCTAAGTACGGACTTACATTATGGCGAGCTCTTGAATGATGGTAGGATTAAGCTTTTAGGTAAAACGCGACTAAGGAGAGAAATTGCGGTTTTCAACGGTGCAGTATTAGTGTATTCGCTTACTGACTGCCCAAGTCCATTAATTCGTCGAATACATGCTAACTTGATCCCTCTAAGCAACTTAGACACCACCCTTAGAGGAAAACACTACAACTGCACCAAAACACTTTTTTCCATGCATTGAAATACGCTGCTGGGTGCCACTTGCTGTTAAACACAAATGCTTGCGGTGTGTTTTTAGAATGATAGTGGTATGGTTGCATTTACAGAAAAACCCCTTTAGCGCAAGCAAATTATATTAAAAAAATAGTGTCGTGAAATATGACCGAATGGAATAAGACTAAATTTCAAATGTCGGTCTTTTTTCGTGTTCAAAAACGAAACCGACATTAATTCCATTTAGATTTTGCCCATGAAACTTTGTGTTATAGTGGACATTATGTCTGTTTGTTAACAATACATATTATGTCTGTTTGTTAACAATATAGAATGTCCATGGACAATCAATTTCTTAATGGAAACAAAGCAAACTCCAAAATTTGGGCTTGTTTAGTTTTTAAAATAGCAATAACGCCAAACTTAGAGGATTTGGTCTTATTTCGTTCGGCGTTAATTTACGTCGCCGAGAAATAACATCTAGGCAATTTAACCATTCATCTGAGTCTAGTGAAACATTTAACTACTCGGTTTAAGAAAAAGAAAATTAAAAAAAAACCCAAACGAAAAGCCAAAAAACCGAAATAATCGAAACTTTGCGATTTGAATCGGAATCTTATAGGTACAGAAAATGCATGCTCCAATTGAGTTGTAACTTTATACAGTTGTTGTTGGCACTTGGGCGAAAGTTACTGGTTTGTGTCTTCGTCTTCTATGCGTTCACGCATTTTTAATCCGATTAAGTTAAAAAATTGTACAGCCACTTGGATGAAAATTTCCGACTTAGTAGGGCTCAACTATGCGGCAAAAGCGTTGAAATTTCTTTAACCAGCGAAGCGGTCCAACCAAACACTATTTAATTCCAAAAAGTTAGCTGAAATAGGAGCCTGCCAGACAACTAACACCTGCCCTTGGCGGAGCAATGGAGTTGCTTGAGTGGAGTAAACCATGCGCGGAAAAAGGCAAAATTCCTTCAAACACCAAACCGATTGAGCTCAAATTTGTATGCAATCTTCGGTATTAGACCGAAAGTGTTCCTTTAAAGTTTGGTCATCAATCGGTTTAGCTGTTTGGCTTGCAGTTTTCTTTGTGACTATAATAACATTAAATTTTTGTTGTTAGACGCAGCAACGCACGCCGTACCCATTACTAATCAATAATGGGAACATGCACGTGTCGAAATCTTAAATATGCAGGCCTTGGTTAGGTTAGGTTAAAGTTGCAGCCGGCCGAAACCCTTAGACGAATAAAAGGTCCATGGTGAATCCACGTGTATCTATCTCCACACCTCAGTTATGAATTGATCCGAAACCGGGAGGTCAGCCAATATTCATTGAAGTCGAACCGGCGAACCAGTAGGAATGCATCAAAGTGGGAGGGTTATGATCTACTTAATCCTGAGCATAGCTTTGCCGTGAAGGGAGAAGATGAAAAAGAAGGATTTTAATTTTACCTATGACTGTAGTCTATAGTCGTTGAGAGTGACGTTTCAACTGTCAAAGTGGAATTGCAAAAATTTTCGAAGCTCCGTATTTTTTTTCAAATTAAATTATAAATCCAAGTAACTTCCTAAGAAAAACAACGTAAAAACACTCATTTAATCACTTTGAACTAACACCGCAAATTGCTAGTTAAATTTACTCAAGTAAACAAGCTCAAAAAGGAAAACAAAAAATAAAAAAAAAAGTTTTCTCCGTGTTGCATCGAAATCAAATTGCGGTACAACGATTTGCCGATGAACCGCAAGCGATACTTATGTGAAATTTCTCCTGAACAAAACACTACCAACAAAAAGATTTCTCATCTAAAAGCAGCAAATATGGGAATAGGCGATTTATCAGTTGCTGATCTAAAAACTATCTTAAATGAGAGTCTCGAAGAAAAGCTTAAAGATCTAGTCACAAAAAATGACTTGTTGGTGCTCTCGAACGAGATACTTTCTTTGAAGACACTTAACACCCAACTCAGCAGAAAACTCACTTTAATGACAGAAAGATGCGATTTGCTTGAAACCCAATTGGAAATTCTCTCACGAAAATCAAACGATAAGTCTATTGTGGTACACCTTCCTTTAGACACAGAAACCGATGCAATCCAATTAGCTAAACAGACTTGCAAGGGGCTTCTGAAGTTAAATGAAGACGAAGAAATCCAATTTAAGAGCTCCAGACAAATACGCAACAACAACACTGAAAGAGCAACTGTCATCATCGAACTTCCAACAGCGGCGATCACCGATAAACTTATTACCTCCGCGCACACGCTCAAAGGCTCCGGAATAAGTATATTTCGCGAGCAATCACTTTTATCAAGAAGAAAAAGAAAAACACTAATAGAAATAAAAAACAATCTGCGGCAGATAAATCCAAACGCCCGAATTTTCGTTAAAGGAGACAACAAATTGCAAATCAACAATCAACTTTTTGTTTATCAAATTTCACGAGGTTTAGTGGTCAAATCAGCAGCGGACATGTCACTCATTAGTGAACTATTTGGTGACAGTGGTTACGAGTACTTTGACTGCAGCGAGGGAGCGAGGTTGGCCGTGGTTGCAAGCTCTTCTTCCGCTTTTGGCCTCCAACCGCAGCGAGCGCCATTTGGAAATCAGAGTTCACACCATGTTAGGGATAAAACACAATAGGTAAATTCTGTCGTCTGCCATAACACAACTATTTTTCAAAAATTAAATATATGCTCGTATAATATAACTGGTCTCAAAAGTAAGCTTTTACATTCCGATTTTTTTAAATATTTACACCAATTTGATGTTATAATAAATTCTTATAGAAACTTTTATTGAAGAAAAGAATCAAAATGAATTTCTAAAATATTTCAAAGACTTTAAAGTAATGTTTACACCCGCGATAAGATCTAATTTGCATGGAAGAGCCAGTGGGGGTATTCTATATGGGATTAAAAAATCTTTATGGGGTAATCTTATTAATTTTAAAATTATTGAATCTAAAATTATTTTTCATATGGTTAGCAACAACCTAAACTATTATATTATTCCTATTTATTTAAATTGCAATCATTGGCTTAGCGACTTCGATGAACTAGTGGAATTTATGAATAACACTTCTCTTGACCATGTGTTAATCGTCGGTGATTTAAATGCTAGGATTGGTGAATATCAAAATTCTTCCGCCAATATTATACGAGCACGAGTTGCACTGGCCGAGAGTAGATGTTCTAAGGATAAAATTTATAACCGCAACGGGGGGAGTTTAACAGAATTTTTTGAAGTTTTCGGTCTATTTGTTTTGAATGGGTCTTCTATTAGTGATGCATGTGGCGAATTCACTTTTGTTAGCGGGCAGGGACAATCCGTGATTGACTTTGCTGCGATTTCAGGGGACTGGCTGAACATTATCGATGACTTTGAAGTTGCACTAGTCAACTACTCGGCTCATTTTCCAATTGTAATTAAAATTCAGCTAAAGGAGTTAAACCAGCAAGCTACACCTTCTAGTTTTAATAAGCTGAAGTGGTCGGAGAACAATGCAACCCTCTATAGAAGCCTCCTTTCTCGGCACTTACTATCTCTGCCCCAACAATCCGCAGTCTCGTCTGAAGTGGTATGTGAAAGTATAGAACGGGTTATAAAGACCGCAGCCCCTTTTGCGTTGAAGAGTACACACACTTTTGTAGCTAAAAATGTATGGTTTGATAAGGATTGCAGAAATCTCCGTAAACTTTCGTTCGTTTACTTAAAACTGTTTAGAACGACCAATTCTCAATTTTTCAAAAACATCTATCTTCGCGTTAATAATGATTTTAAAAAAATGTGCTCAGTTAAGAAAATCACCTATTTAAAAAACGTGGCTAAGAAATTGGAAAACTGCACAAACTCAAAGATATTTTGGGAGACAGTGCGCAATCTTGGTGGGCGCAATCAGGGTATGAAGTTCTCTTTAGAAGCTGAGACGTTAGCAGCTCATTTTAAAACTCTACTCTCAGCTGATGAAGACCTTCATACCTTTGATTACGCGCTACCTGATACTAGAGTCAACGAGCTGGATTTAGAATTCTCATTGCCCGAATTGGAAGTAACGCTCCAAAGATTGAAAAACAGCAAGGCTCCTGGCCTAGACGGCATACCAGTCGAGTTTTATAAAAACAGCACTATTGATTTTAAAAACTACCTCGTGTCTTTCTATAACAAAATGTACAATGATGGATGTGTCCCTAACAGTTTCAACGAATCTGTAATTTTTGCCATTTTTAAAAAAGGTGATGCTAACGCTGCGGAAAATTATAGAGGTATTTCAATTTTAAATTCAATAAGAAAAACTTTCACTGCAATCCTATATGAAAGGCTCTCAAAATGGATTGAGGATAACAGTCTTTTGAGCATCTTTCAAGCCGGTTTCCGCCCAGGTTTTTCAACCATGGATCATATCTTGGCCATTTCAAGCATTGCTCAACAATTTATAGATAGAAAAAAGAAACTATACACTTGCTTTGTTGATTTTAAAGCTGCATTCGATAAAGTCAATAGACAAGCTTTAATATACAAACTTTCTTGCATTGGTTTGTCAAGAAAGTTTCTCGAAGTGTATGCAAGTCTTATTTCGTCAACAAATGCAAGGGTATGGGACGGTTTCACATTTTCAAATCGATTTGATACAATTACAGGTGTTCCTCAGGGTTGTATCCTCAGCCCATTATTATTTGCCCTGTTCATAGATGATGTCTGCGAGCTTCTTCCGGGTGGAGTTAATTTTGCTAACATTATAATCAAAGTCCTGTTGTACGCGGACGATCTAGTCATGCTTGCTGATAATCCTTTCACGCTTCAATTGCAAATAAACCGTCTAAGTTCATTTTGCGAGTCTTGGGGCTTGCAAATTAATACCCAAAAAACTAAGATTGTTATATTTGAAAAGAGACAATCAAGAAGGCGAGCGGAAGAAAAATGGTCTCTAAACAATACACACATTGAGGTTTTACAAGAGTTTAAATATTTGGGTGTCCTCTTGACCTACAATTTAAGCTATCTAAAGCACTCCAAAGAAAAAAGCAACGAAGCTAAATTGGCTCTTAATATAATGTGGCCAAAGTTTTTTTCGAACCAAAATGTTGATTTAACGTCCAAGTACAAAGTTTTCAACGCGACAGTAAATGCATGCATGGCATATGGCGTCCAACCCGTCGGATACACACACTTCGAAGCTTTTGAAACTGTACAAAGGAACTTTTTTAAGAGGATATTTCGTTTGCCTAACTCAACACCCAACTACGCCATATATGTAGAGTCAGGAATAGTCCCTATATATATACAAAATTTGAAGGCAAATGCGAACTTCATTACTAGAGTGATGAAAAGAAGTGAAACTTGTCTTCACAAAATCATCTTAAGAAAATTACTTCGAGTGAATGCTTCCCCGTTTAAAAACTGGAACGAACTAGCTTTATCTTACGAAACAAGTTTAAACTTAACAGAAACTAATGTGACCGATTGGCAGGCTCAGTTTTCTGATGTGATTGCTAAGGTGGATCACAAAATGTTTCTGGATAACCTTTCCAGAGCATCTTCATCTACTTCAAGAGCTATTTATAGTCATTTAAACCATGAACTGCCCTCGGAAGTCTCTTACTTTAGTAATGAATTTTCAGCCTCGGTTATAAGTATTATTTTTAGAGCAAGAGTTGAAATTTTAAATTTGAACTTTATACCTCATCGATCAGACTTGCCCCAGCTATGTGATCTATGTAACGGAAGAGTGAATGAAGATATATACCATTTCGTTGCTGCTTGTCCTATTCTACAAGAAATTCGCCGGTTGCATTTTCGGGAAAGTTTTATATCTTTGGACAAACTTTTTGAAATTTTAAATGGAGCAATGGGCTGGCTCAGCCTCTTTAAATATTGCCAACATGCTCTTTCTTACCGTAACAGTTTCACATATTAAACATAGTCGATTACCCACTTATTGCAGTTTTGACCAAATTTTATACCTAACTATTTATTGTTTTGTTGCTGATCATACTAAATTTGATAATATCTCTTTTGTGTTTCAAATCACGTTAAAATTGATAATATTGTATAAACAGCTATTTCTAACCAAATTGCGTATTATTTTGTGTTTCAAATCACGTTAAAATTGATAAAATTTTGTATAAACAGCTAATCAAATTATCCAAATTGTATAATATTTTGTGTTTCAAATCACGTTAAAATTGATAGCATTGTTTTATATAGTAATATTTCTTCATATCTTTTGTTAAACATTTTTTCTTTTTTTTTTCTTTTTTCCTTTTCTTTATATTTTAAAATTTTTGCTTTTTATTATTTCTTTTATTTTTAAATCATATTATGAAATGTCATCTCAGGCAGACGGCAGTATTGCCATGTCCTTATTCTTAAGTATACCAATTTATAAACTTTATGATGAAAAAATAAAGAATCTATCTATCTATCTATCTCTAGTCGTAAGAGGCAATTTCTAGAAATATAAATTGTCTTTAAAAAGCCCCAAATAGCAATATCAGAAATGCGATCTACATCCGTCAACGGTTTTTAAAAACCACTTAAATCAACCGCATTTGATCGATTTACGGCTTCTTTTGATTTTCTTTCAAAGGAACAAACGTAGAACATAAATTAATTTTATTCACTTGGAGAATTTAACTCCATAATTATCCGCCTATCAGCGAAACAGTGCGCGTGAAAATCTTCCTCTAATATTTTTGTACCCTTTGAATATAAATATTAAAATCGCACCTCTCCTCCACTGCAAATGTTATTCAATTCACACATTTTCCAGTGGCTTAATTAAGTGCTAAGTGGGAAGGTTTTTTTTGTTTATTTTCTTTTTATTTTTTATTTTGTGCTTCCCTTTCTGGTCTTCAAATGTCTTACAACAAACACACTGAATTAGCATTCAGTGTAAACGTGTGATGCATATTTGAAAATTCCTTGTTGGGATGTTTCCTGTTCTGCTCATTTGTCATGTTGTTTGGTGTTGTGCTGACTTCACTGCACTGGATACCAAACAGCCCCTCATGAAGTAAGCAAAACTGTCTACAAAGGACCTAAACATTCACATACATGGATGTTGGCTACTCGATTCACAAGCCAGATGCTAATTGACGGATTTAGTAGTTTAAGTCAGAAAAAGAAAAGGCAAAACCGAACGAAGACCTTCAAGTAATATTGTTACAACCGTGGGGCAACAGGCAACACTGCAACAGCTGCGTTTAGCGTTGGTCCTTACCTGCCTGGTAGTGGATTGACTGGATGCCTTGCCTGAACCGCGGCTGCTTGGCATATACACAGTATATAAGTCATGCTTGATGGAAACCTCCAACCGGTGTGTGGTGTTGGTGCTATAATTTAGCTCTTTAATCGGTCACGTCGATTTTGGTTTGATTAATTGCCACGAATCGTTGTCGTTTTTGTCGCCACACTCGTTCGTTCGCTGTTTCTATTTCACCTCCTCTTCTCATGGTTCCGTAGGTGACTGTAAGGTGACATTAGTCATAGGCGTCCTCGCCACCATCCGTTGGATTTCTTATTAGGCACGTTATAACTAGAAAAACAAAAACGATTACTGCAACGCCCCCACCTTAGAGAATTACATCCAGATGCGGGGTCTTCTCGGAGCGATTTTTTCCTCGTTGATCTGATTTTTTTATGTTCGTTACTAGTAATCCCATTAATAAATTGAATTATTTTTTAATTTGAATCCGATTCGATCTGTGATTTCGGTCGTAGACCGCCACATGAGGCGACATGCTTTATGGTTAATTGAATTTGATTTGTTGCATTAGCTTGCAACCGGCTTCTCATCATTTTAATGAGATCAGCTTATTTTTTTCTTTCTTTTTTTTTGTACAAAAATTGCTGCTCTCAGGGTTATTTCTGACGATGGTGTCTGGGAAAAATGGGCGAGGAATTGCCTGTACTTTAATTTGACATTAAAAACAGCTGGTTCTCTTAGTGAGGATGATGAATTGGAATTACTTGACGGATCGTTTATTACTGCGAAAATTTGTTGACACATTCTTAAAAAAAAATAACTGCTTGCAAATTTATGGAATTTGTCGCTTAATCAGTTTGTTTATTTGTTGATTTGTTTCTGTCATTTTAGGTAAGCATATGCTTTGTTGGATATTTTGGACAGTGACAAACGCAGTAAGTTGTATATTGTGTTTGTGTTTTTCCTGCATAATTTATAATATATTTCAGCTTAAATTACTTGTTATACCCTATTCTAAGTGTATACTAATTTTGACTCATAGTTTGTAACATACCTTAACATTGCCCGTAGACCCGGCTAGCTATGTCCGTCCGTCGGCTAAAACTAGGCCTTAAAACTCGAAATAGAATTTATTACTGAGTAATAAATTTATAAGTCCGATGATGGAGCAGCAGCTCTGAAACGCGTCGAATAAATATAAACAAACAAGCAAGTTGTGAAATTAATAAAGTATAAAATCGGAAAAGATAATAAATAAAGATAAAAAACATAGTTTTATAAAATCTTCTACATACAAATCATAACACAACCGGAGACAAACAAAAACAACAAAAATGGATCGATCTAGAAATTTGAACAATATACTTTCTAGGGACCTAAAATAATCAAGTGTTATCATTTTTAAAATTCGCCCACTGACACGCCCACAATTTAAAAAAAAATTCTTTGATTGAAATCCAAAAAGTTGAGCTAAGGAGCGGAAACTTGGAATTTATACCCCCTAGAGGCCCTTAATGCTTATGTGTAAATATTTTTTAAATGCCGCAGACTGACACTCCCACTATTTAAAAAAAAAGTTTTATTTAAGATATCATTGGAAATGAAAGTCTTATTCTTCGTCGCAAATTATGTAGATAAAGTTTTCAACAATTCCTTTATATAAAATCTTCTGCCATGGCCACTTAATAGACGTATTTTTATAAAAACTTAGATTTTTCGTCAAAAACCTTTAAATGTTGTAAAACATAACATGTAGATCCTTCTTAATAATTCACACATACTTAGATTTTTGACACGCCCACTTTATAGAAGCGGACTGTTCGCCCATGCGGACTGTAGCCTTTCCCTATGTTTTTTGTCTATGTTTGTTCCGCATGGAAACGTGAAGACATAACCAACCTAAACTCCAGCCATTCGTGTGTGTGTGTGTGCATGTGCCTTTTTTGACACGCAAAAAGAACCGTTTTCGAAATTCGAAATTTGAGGATCTTCCCACTACTATTTACACTTTTCGATATTGTTCGCAAATGGAAGGAAAAATAACATGTTCAGGTGTTTTCTTGATTTAATTTAAACGTCGAACCCCTCGCATAGAACTTAATCCAATATGTCAATTATAAATACAGTCAAAATCGCTTATAACGACATCGGTTATAACGACGTATCGGTTACAACGACCAAATTCGTAGGTCCCGAATCAGCGCCATTGTAATTCCATTGAACGACAATCGCTTATAACGACATCGTTTATAACGACATATCGCTTAGAACGACGCTATAACCAATATAAAATTAAAAAAAAGGGTAAAATCCCTTTTTTTTAATTTTATATTGGTTATAGCGACTAAAATCGACGCAGCTGTTGGCGCAACTGATTTTTTTTCTAAAACGGTAAACTGATTCTCTGTAGATGCGATGTGTCTAAGTTCTTAGAATCTGGGATATGTTACAGTTACCGTTTGTAGACGTTATTTTTTTGCTTGAGTTTGTTCTACGTTGGGAAAGTTGTACTCAGTGCAAATTGTTCAGTGTGACAAGTGGTTGTAGAAGTTTAATTTAATTTTGTGAGGCGAAAAGTTGTACCTACCTACTTATCGGAAAATGAGTCAAAAAAGAAAAATCTGCACTAACCAATTAAATATTTCCACTTTTTTTTAATAAACAGCAAACGTATATTTGTAAATGTGTATTCTTATTATTTTATGGCTCAAATTCAAAGAAAAATTGGGGAAAAAAAATAAGTATATATGTACAATCGGGGAAGTTTTAAATAAAAACGTTGATTTCTCGATAAAATCCTTAAAAAAAGAAAAAGAAAAATATCGCAGATAATAAAGGTATTCATGCAACATCATAAAACCTTCGAAAACTTCGAACGTTGCCATGTGGTAAATGAACTATCAAAATTTGTATGGGAAATCTTTTACAAATTTGGTGTGCAAATCAAGATGGTAAACGCTGAAAACTTTTTCAACCAATCAGCTTTCGAACAGCAGTTAGGCTGCGGTAGATATACCGAATACATACTCCACAGATAAAACAAAGGCGCGTATCCAACAGCTAATTGATTTACCATCATTTACGCAAGCAGTAAAGTTCGTATTAAAGTTACACTTTTACGAAAATGGTAAACTTTCGACGTTGCATAAATACCCTAAATATCTTTCTTAACAAATCGCCCACATGTTTTGCTACGACCAATTTTCGGGTGTGTTTTGACCAAATTTTACATGTTTGTCAGATTGTTAGAAATGCACAAAGACTTCGTAATGCCAAGGCCATTTTGGGGGGAATAAATATTGATTTGTTGTCGAGCCGATAGTAGGATGTAACGTCTCGTTAAACTTTATGTTTATTATTTGATGTATCTACAGGAACTCCGAAACTCGAAACAACACGGGACAAATCCTGACACACTGTCTTCAGAGGCCTCGAAACTTTTTCATACCAAAATGTACAACCCAGAACTTTATTAGGGCCAACTAGCATGACCTTCAGCCTGGTGGCATGATGACTGTTTGATGACCATTGTCGAATCAGCGCCTGGCTCAGGAAGTTAGGGCGCGGGTCTACTGACCAAGAGGTCATCGATGCAATCTCGCCTAGTTACACCTTATGTTTGTTCACTGCGCCAACACTTGCCAAAATCTGACAAACATCCGTGAAAAGCGTCTTAAAATTTCCTTCTCGTCCCTCCCATTCGTGCTAGGCTTTAGTCCCGGTATTGTTTGTTCCTGTTTTATATTTATTTATTACGACTCAGCGCGCCCATTGCGTAGTCATCGACGAGGGTTTCAGTAGTGTTGTAGTGTGTAGTGTGTATTTCAAAACCCTCCCACGTATTAGCACAAAATGCAGGTAATAGACCGGTGAACTCACATCACCCTGTTGTAAGCATATTAAATATGACATTTACCATACCTATATCTTTTTAAAAGTCAACCAGGCAACAAGAGGCATTGGATTTTGGACTTTGTTTCACTCTATAACGGATACCTATTTTGACGCGGCAATTAACTAAATCAAACAATATTGTCCTCAATCGACTTTAACAGCACTCATTGACAACCAGCTTAAGGACCTTGCTAATATTTTGAAACAAACTAATTCAGCGAAAGTTGGCAGGGTTTGTTCTATTATTACTCCTTGTCGGTACCGCAGCTAATTAATATAATGGCGATACTATCTTCAGCCCCTAGGTTCCGGGAGCTGCTGTCACAATACCATACGCTTCATTGTTGTTTTTGTCTCCAGTTACGTGTCTGTGAAGAGAAATAAATAAAATGAGAACACTCTGTATCTTTATTATTCTTTATTAGTTTAAATTTTATCACAACTTTTTTGTATTTTTATTTTTATAACAGCGACTCGTTTCGAAACAATAGTTTTATCTTCCGGTGCTATTTTATTCAAAAAATAAATAAAATCCTATATGTTCGACGCGTTTCGATAAAAGAGTTTCATCTTCCGTCGCTATTTTATTCAATAAATAAATAAATACCGCCGGAAGATGAAAATATTGTTTCGAAAATAAAAATAAAAATAAATAAAATTAAAACTAATAAAGAATAAGAGTGATACAGAGTGTTCTCATTTTATATTATTTCTATTCATTTTAAATTGTCCGCTCTTGGGTTTGAACCCATTTTGTTAAAATGGATATCTTCCTACCTGGAAAACCGGTTTTATAGTGTTCGCTTCAGATCCGTCCTATCGGCCCCTTTCTTGGCAACCTCTGGTGTTCCGCAAGGCAGTCATTTGGGCCCCCTTCTATTCATCCTCACTATAAACGACATTGAAAAGGTCATTAATCACTCCTCTCTTTCTCTATACGCCGACGATACCAAATTCTTTAAACTCGTTTCTTCACCTCATGACTCCTCTCTCCTTCAACAAGACCTTGATCGGTTCTCAACCTGGTGCCTCAAAAATTGCTTAGAGCTTAACATTCCCAAATGCCAATCTATTACCCTATCGCGCAAGCGCAACAAATCCCCTCCCCGTCACTACCTTCTCCATGGTCAACCAATCTCCTTCGTTCAATCTCTCCGTGACCTTGGAATATTGTACGACAGTGAGTTAAATTTTCGTTTACATATTGACGAAATAACTCGTAAAGCCAACGCCTCACTTGGCTTTGTTAAACGCTGGTCTAAAGAATTCTGCAACCCCTACGTGACTAGATCCCTCTACACCACTTTTGTTCGCCCCCTCCTTGAGTACGCCAGCCAAGCTTGGTCTCCTTTTCATCAAGTTCACGTGCTCAGAATCGAGAACATCCAACGTCGCTTCCTTCGATTTGCTCTTCGAGGATTGCCTTGGAATGATCCTTTTATGTTGCCTCCATACTCTGATCGCCTAAATCTCATCAACTTGAAATCCCTTGAGGATCGTAGGGACGCTGCGGACATTCTTTTCATTTATCGCCTACTCTCAGGCTCCGTCGACTGCGCCTCTCTTAACAACTCTATTTTCTTTAACACTAATCCTCGTAATTTACGCTGCCCTCGTCTCTTTTACCTTCCGACCCATCGAACCTCATATGGCTCCAACGAACCAATCTCCCGTATGCTGCAGAAGGTTAACTCAAATCTTTCCGTCTTTGATTTCAACCGTAACCCTCCCCGCCTTAAAATCGATCTCCTTCACCATTCCCCTAATCCTTAAGCTTTAGTTTTAAGCCTTCTTATTTTTTTAAGTTTTAGTATTTAAGTTATTCATTAGATGTTAGTTTTAGCTTGTAGTAAGCCAAATAAATGAGGGCTATCTCTGCCCTCACCAAAATTAAAAATTATTCACCATAGGCTTGGTACGTCCGGAAGTTGCGTATATTGAATGATTCAATTAAATGAATGTTTTTCGCAAAGAAACGAACAAATGATCAAACAAACACCATCGGCAATGACGACATTCGCAGTTTAAGTTTAAGTGAATCAACCCAAAGATGATAATTTAAGCGACATCTATGATGTTATTTCGCTAACAATTGATTTGTAATGCTATTTAGAAACGAATGCATGTTCTTAATAAGTAGAAGCGGTGCTAACTGTGCCGTGTGGCTGGCTTTTAGCGAAATTGGGCATTATTTTCAGTATACTGTATGTATGTCATAGTAAATTTCTTCTCATGTATGATCGAAATAATCGCATTAAAACGTGTGAAATGCTTTTAAAAAAACCTTCAGACATTCAAAGTTCACCTTCGATGTTAACATTTAAGTTATATTTGTTCAATCAGTTTTGAAAGAACTTCCCTTTCTTAAGATACTATTACCTCTAGATATTGGCATTCCACACCAAAGTATGAAACTAAATTCTTTAATCTGAACGAAGCAATCCATTGCAATTACATATAGGCATTTCCACAAAAATCACACTGTACCAAATATGGAAAATGACTCAACACAGAATTATACCGACAACGGCTTTAAGACCGGTGATGATGAGAAGAAGTGTTTTCTTCAACATTTTTAACCTTTGCATGTACAGCGTACCTGACAGTATCGGAATCGAATTATTACGGCAGCTTATCATAAGTATCAAAAAAAAACTCCGTAGGTTAAAAATTATCGACTTTGACCACATCAGTACCTATACTTCCGAAAAACAACAAAAAACAATTGCGGTATGTACCTTTTTAAGGTTGACCAAAATAACAAGTTTAAAACAAATAAATTTAAAAGCACCACCAGAAGGGAAATACGTTGAGGAATTTCGTGGTAGACACAGCTTGATTTATTTCCCAACCCAAAATGTCAAGTTTATTCACTTTATTTCAGTTTCTTGTGCCCGATTATTTTTGTTGCGATTTTTTCCACATTCTCTTTCCCTGGTTTCACCTTCTCATTTAAATTTGTTATAGCTTTTATGTTTATATAATGGAATAACTGCTTCACGGACTTTTTAAACAAATCAGCAATCCGAGCATTGCCTGAAGTGCTGGGATTAAAGAAACAAGCCGAACCGCAATGTTAAGAAAAAGAACGTTTTTCCAATAGAAAAACCACATAGCATGAAGTTGGCGGCTGTAACAATGAACAAATTGTTCCACCCGCAAAGCTTACCTTAAAAAAGTACACCCATCACTACAGGGCCGAGGCGCACACCACACCAAACCAAGCCTACCAAAACGGCAATTATTCCAACTATTTGCCATTTCGATCCTTATCTAGACGACGCGAAGGCTAATTTATTTTGAAATGTTGGATTGCTGCTGCAGACCTACTCTCGGATACACATTAACACCGAGACAGACGGAACGAAAAAGGGCAGCAAATTAACGTTTGTATGTAGCTTAATAACGTATTCAAACATTGCGTACTCTATAGATACACATTTAAACGAAATGTTATGTGCAAATAAGTAGATGTGTGTTAATTAACCTGTTTGTATGTACAAAAATGAATTTCTCTTTATTTTATCTTTCAATGACTATAGTAGACTAGAGTATTGGCTTGGGTACTGGTAGTGGGTACTTTCTGTTTTGAAGTCATTAACTACAAAACGCTGAATGACTTGAGGCCAGTTGTAGCAGTAGACGCCGGGAAAGCACTGACACAGACGCTAAAAGGGATGTTAATCATTAATGAGGACTGCGCTTTGTCTACATTCGAAACAAAAACAACAATAAAAAAAAGCATCAAGGAAGAAAATTGAATGTATCCTTGGTTTGATGATTAAGATAAGATAATCCTAATGACTGGTTCATATCATCCAGCAGAAGTCAAAACTACAGTTAAATGCGATTAACAAGTCCACGTTCTTTTGATGAAAAGCAGATCTACTTTCTCCAAGTAAAGATTAGCGCGCATTTAATGTTTTATTTTAAAAATACATATATATTTATCTCACATTGATTAGTTATAATATTTATGAAATATGATGTTGGTCAGGTGATATTTTTCATTAAGATCTCGCAGATTTCTGTTGTAATCAGCTACGGCCAAGCCCGAAAGTACTATTATAGTACCTACCTAGTATTGTACTACTCTCGACACATTTGTACTTCTATTTTTGTAAAGCCCGTAATGTCTTTATAACAAAAGCATTTTACAAATGTAGCAAGGTGCAACATCATCCTTAAAAGATATATTTCGTTGTTTCATTAAATGCGAATTCAGCAGAATTTTACTTTCAAATTTGTCGTTGGCTTCTCGACATTTTCATCTGTCAAATTCATTCAGAACTCTGATTTGTTAATGGTCTCAGGATGAAGTCTTGATATTTAACTTAAATTCCAAAAAATAATTACACACGTTTCGTTAAAATAAAATGAACAAACTTTGTATAGCCTGGTGCCTGGCCTGAATTAGCAGTTTATGAAAATGAAAAAAAGATTGTGATTGTCTTATAAAGTTTCAGATAATGAAAAGGTATGTAAATATGAATTTTTAAACTAATTATTCAAACTTTTCCTGTGCTTCAGAAATTTGATTGAATCTGGATTCCGTAAAGGGAAATAAAGAAGTGTTCCTGCCGCTCACGTGTCTTGCTGTTGCTGGAGGTATCATTCCAAATGTGTTTGCTGCTTTTCCTGCCAAATATGCGATAAGATTACCTGAACTACCTGCTACAAAAGTCGATGATTTTGCGTTTTCTAATTCTGACGGAAACGCCATAGCAAGCACAGTCACATGTTCAATAACAAGCAAACATCGTGACCAAATGTTTCGTCAAAGCTGGCTGAACGATTTTGGATTCCTTAAAGAAGTTGACAAGAAGGCATTCTGTTTGTACTGTAACATCAAACTTATAAACAACAAGCAACATCTTATTAGCCATGAAAATTCTAAACCTCATCAAGAAATACTTCTATCACTAAAACAGCAGCCCAAAATAGACACAGAAACTACTGACTCGACTAGGAAAAGTGACTCGGCTTAATAAGAATAAAAAATGTCTCTACTCCGATTTGTTCAAAATACACTGGCGATCAAAAGGATGTGGCCATACATTTTGCAATCGATTTTCAGTCTTTATACCTGTTGGAAATTGTATACCCAGAAACTTTTACAACAACTTCGATTAAAGTGTCCTCGTCTACAAATTGTCTGCCGCCTTCATACACTTTACGAGAAAACCATGCCCAAACATTTTCGTTTATGTTTAAGTCCGGTGAATATGGCGGCCATTGCAAAAGTTTTGTCTTCTGATTGAATCCAACTTCTAAAAACCCTGAAAGTGCGGATAGGGCATTGTCTTGTTGGAATATCCAAGACAGGGGTCCGAAAATGTTTTTCACTTTTGGAAATGACCGTACCAGCAAACATTTGCAGTTGTTTCCGTTCATTGTTGTGGACAAAAACTCCAACTCGATTGTGCCATAGTGTGTAATAGCTCCCCACACCATTACACCTGATGTACGGCTGTGATGTCTTGCCAAAATGAGTTCCTCCTTTCTTGATCATGGAAATAATAGTTGTAACCATCGGGGCCGTCAAAGTTAAACTTTATTCATCCGAAAAGACAACGCGTTTCCATTCACTGCTCCAAGCGGCATGTTCTCTTGCAAAATTCATTCGATGCTCATTGTGTCCTTGCCTCAAAATAGGTTTCTTTTTAAGTTTTCTTCTCTGTATAGTACCTTTTTTTGTATTATCCTTTGGACCGTTGCTATGCTGGCTGATTCTCCGCTGTTGGCCCTTATTTCAGTCACTGGTAGAGTAGAATATGAGGCAAGCCGTAGAATAATCCGATTTTCTCGCAATGTTTTGCTTCTGCCGTGCGTCCTTTTTGATTTTTCCCATAGTGTTGTGGATCCGCAAGATAACTGTTTACAACAGTCTTACTACTATTTAGCCTCCTTCCAATTTCTCGGCCTGAGAGTCCTAACACCTTGAGAGCATCTATTTTTCCTCTCTCTGTCGCTTTCAAAGTCTTTCCGGAACCAATTTTTTTTTTAACTTAATAAAAACTTTTCTTTAAATATTCTCTACAAAACTTTGAAAAAAATTGCTGATGTGAACTCCTGTAACGAAATATTCCCAATGGCCTTATCTAGTCTAAGAGCCCGAAGTAATTTTTTGGTCTGAGATGTAACCGAATGATATTTGCATATTTTGTAGCCTGAGTAGAGGGTGTATCGAAAATATTAGTCTGGCAGCAAATAGTGGCAGCCAATGCGTAATAATGAGTGTAACCGAATGAAATTTTCAACATACATAGAACATGCCCTCTTGAGCATGAAAATATCAGTCCAAGACGTTTTGCACGCAGCCAAGCTCATGCCAGACGCGACCAAAGTCCAGCATTAAACCCATACCTCTCAGGCCAAAAAATTACTTCGGGTTTTTGGTCTAATCCTAGTGTCGCATCTTTTTATACGCTTTTCAAGTAGTCTATTGTTTGATCTTGGGAAATTCCAACGATCGTTTCTTATTTACCCTTTAATTTTATGATTTACTATTGGGATAATATGTACCTGTTCTCAGGTAGTAAAAGTTTCTAGGCATAAAATTTCCAACAGGTATAAAGACTGAAAAGCGATTGCAAAATATATAGCCTCATCCTTGTGATCGCCAGTGTACTACTCTGTTTAAGCTACTGAACTACCTTTGAACATTTCTCTGTGTATCGGCAGTTTCTGTTAAAGGTATTTTTTATCTAGGTGTAGCTTACGTTAATTGAGGAAGACTACTTTAACTCCCAGTGTATGGACATTTTTAAACTGTTTGTTACCCTACCCATATTTCTGGCCCCCAAAGTGGGACTCAGGGTTTTGTTCCTTTTTGGGATTTTTGTTTGGTTTTCCAACTAAACGCACCCTGAGAGTGTGCGTGGCAAAATCTTTGTAGATATGAGTGAAAAGTTAAGAAGGATATTAGACTTAGTGAGATAACTACAGCGTTCAATTCCAAAAACTCGTTTGATAAAATGACTGTTCTAATTGTCAGCGTATTAGTGGAGGGATTTAAAAAAAAAAACTTAACACCTGTTCCCTTGGGGGTCTACAGAGTTTATGTTCCAAATTTCAGCTTTCTAGATCGAATTCAACGGCCTTTACATTGGTGACGGGTGGCATACTTTCGATGCTAATTACAAATATATGTACTTTTAGGGGTCTACGACCAATGTAAGGACATGTTATAAACTATGTTACAAAATGAGCGCGTAGAAAAGCCCATAAAAATATTTAAATCGACGATAATATTGTGACCAACGTATTATCGCGCATTTTCACTGAACCGAAATTCGTTATTTCAATGAAATTCAAAATTTCAGCCCATTTTATTTACATAGTTTGCATTTCTAAAAACCAGAATTTATTCTAAATGCGGAATTATTAGTTTCAAATTTTAAGTTTGTCAAATGGAACTAATCGATAAACGAATTTGCCTCGTCACTTTTGAGATCAGAAAAAGGATGGAAAACAACTATTTTTAAAATAGTTGATCGTTGGAGAATTTCAGGGGATATTCGAAAATGTTCTTTCCGGTTCTAATTATATACACAATACGTATTATGTCTTTATGCCAGTACGTGCCTTAAATTTATATTAAATAATTTTCATAATCTTAAGCATTTGAACTAGTATTTAAAGCGATGCTTTGATTAATTTGATTACAATGTAGGGACTTGTACAAGTGCCTCCGATTCCGAAGTATAAAAGGTACACTACCTAGACTATGTTTTGAGCTGTTGCTTTCTTATACGTGGCTGAAGTATTGCTAAAATAATTATGAACAGTTAACATTTTGTATACACCATCTAAGGCGATACTTGACATTGAAATATAAATTAATATGGTTGAGGGGGACATTACGTTACTTGATACGCAAGTATAATCTAACGGAAATAAAACTGCGTACGCTTGATACTTTGGATATCCTGTATTAATTTTCTTTGTAACACGCCTTAATATTGGTCTATATATGTGATCAGCATCGAAAGTTATGTGGATCTAGTCACGTCCGACGGCCTGTCCGTCATCAATGTTGAATGCTTAGAACTCGAGCTAGAAAGCTGAGATTTGGATCACATTCTCTAGCGGCACAACTAGTGGCCCAATTGACACGTGCGGTATTTAAAAAAAAAGTTTTACATACGAGTATTTCAAAAAGTTTATGCAAATATAGCTCGTGTTCTTCGCAATGATATTTTTAAACCATTCATTATACCCTATTCTAAGGGTATGTACATTTTGACTCATAGTTTGTAACATACCTTAATATTTCCCGTAGACCCCTAAAAGATACTACTATCAGCATCGATAGTTATGTCGATCTATCCATGTCCGCCCGTCCGTCCATCCATTGGCAAAGGCCTTAAAACTCGAGCTAGAAAGCTAAAATTTTAACCATATATTCCCTAGGGCCCCGAAATAATCAAATGTTAAAATTTTTAAAATCCGCCCATTGATATGCCCACAATCTGAAGAAAACATTTATCGAACAAATTGAATTTTGAGCTAGAAAGCTGAATTTTGTAATATATGTTATATCTTGAGGGCCCAAAATGCTGATGTTTAAATATTTTAATCCGTCCACTGATTTAAAAAAAAACCTTTTATCGCAAAAAATCAAAGTCTTAACTGAAATTTGGAATATATACTCCGTAGTGGCTCTTTATGCTTATGTTTTTCCTGACTATATGACACTATAAAAAAAAAGTTTTATTGAACAAATCGTTGTAAATGAAATTCTTCAAAAAGTATGTACAAGGTGGCGCAAAAGTAATCCTCCTATCAGAAAATGCTATAAATTTTGCGATTGGCCCCTAATGTCAGTTCTGTTTTGACATTTGTGTAGTAAACACATGCGAAATACACGTTAATAAACAATGTTACGCTACACTGCTCCAGAACGCGGAATATTGGTGACTATTTATTTGAGCAATAATCGGTCGGTGACCAAAAAACATCGGAAGGTTATTTTTGCGCCACCTTGTAGACACAGTATAGTTTTGAACAATTCCTTCTTATAAAGTTTTCTGCCATGCCCAATTTTCAGGGGCGTTATTTTACAATTTTTTTTTATTGTTTTGATAAAATCCTGTAAATGTATAACAAAATATATAGATCGTTCTTAACAATTCTTTCATACTTCGATTTTTGCCTCGTTAACTTTATGGAGATATGAATAGGAATAGGGCATCCAAAAGTTCGCGCAAGCTGACTGTAGCCTTTTCCTATGTTTTTTTAGTTTTATGATATTTTTTTTTCAATAAAGTCATAAAATCTACCTCTTGTTTTAACAGTTCATTAAGGATAAAGGCCAAATGCCAAATCTACCTCTTAGACACTTAAAAATTAATGAATAGAGACCGGATTATATGCAACATAAAAAGCATAAAAATGTCAAAATATCCAATATTAAATAATGAAAAAAATAGTAAATTCAGCATAGTACTAGGATGTATAGTTGAATTACATTCGTACGATGGAAAAATAATTGGTAAACACAGCTACTTTTTTTTTAAATGCTTGAGTCTTTAATTGTTTTCTTGGACTGGCAACTGCCACAGCCTTCGTACTATCGAAGTCATTCACTACACATTTAAAAGTATTGTAGATTGTTAGACAGTAAATCTACCGTCGAGCTACCACTGGCTCTAGAAGTAAATACACATTTGGAAGCTTTTCTTACGGGCGTTAATGCTAGCAGGCGCCTTTAGAAACACTTTCTTTATTGATGAAATCGGTTTATTCACATTCCCAAACGTGAATCGTACTTCTTCAGCGATTCGATGTACTTCGTCAGCAAAGCACGTAACATGAATCAAATTGGGATAAAATACTTGGGTGGCTTCGGCTTTGTCTCGAGTTAGCCTGTGTTTTAGTTCGCTTTCCACGAAGACACATTTTGTTTCAAGACGCATGGTTCATATTAAACGTTTCAAAAATAAATACAAAAAATAAACTAATGGAAAAAGCAAGCGTGTCCCTAGATCGAAAAGTATCGCAGCAGGCAAGTGTTGACGCAAAAGGTATCGCCCTACCTTGTCTCGCCTGCATCTGTGTCTTACTTGGCCTCTCATAATATAATCCTACCAAAACAATACACGCGCTGCTGCTAAGAGTCGTGCGGCTAATAGGCTTGTAGCGAAAATATGCATCATCACTAAATTTTAGGTAAAATATGCAATAACCTGTGACAATGGGCAAAGTATGCAAATGCATATAACCACTAGCGGGTGACAGCAGTGCAGTGGTAGTGTATTCACTTCACTTGCTTATGGGAAAGTTGCACGTTCAATCCCCACCATGTCTGCATGAAGCAAAACCCGTAGAATAAAAATCGATAGAAGTTTAGCGAATGCTTGCTCATATGTGCACTTAAATTATTGAATAAGTTTCTGCGGATTGAACTTGAATACAAAACTTCCACGTAATGCTGAGTAAGTTATTTAGACTCCATCCGTGGAGAGCAAAAAAAAAACAACCCATTGCACAAACCAACCTTTCTTATCATTCTACTTCTTCTTAGTTGTAGCACCTAATAGCAGGCAATGAAATACGTCCACAATGGCATTGCATTTGTGGGTGTAGAATTGAAAAATGCCTTCATTAAATGTCTCTAAGAATTTCTTACCATGACTTCAATTATCTTATCCATATTATTATATTGCAAATTAACGCGATAATTTTTTTTTTTTAAACCAACGACCGTGGTATGGTCGAGTTAATCGGTTCGCGTAGCGATATTGCGACGACTGGAAGTTGAAAATCAACTTTCAGAAGACGGAAACAATCTTGTTCAGAACTCCATTGGCTGGGGCCTCTATGGATACCAGAAAAAACTGGAAGAAATTGACCATTATTGGACAAAATGGGCAGCCATTGGCGGTGAGAAGCGTAGTTAGATATCTGGGTATCTGGCTTGACCAGTATCTGTATTTCGATAGACATATAGTTGCTTGTCTTGCTGGGGCCAAGAAGGCTTATGCTCTGACAAGGAGACTGTTTCATAGCAGTCAACTTGACTCTAGAGTGAAGGTCATTTGCTACGTGGCCCTTATAAGGCCGATCATCGCTTATGGTTGTCCATTGTGGTTTAATATAGCGCCTAGTTATATGGAAAAGATTCGGGTTTTGGAGAGACAATGTCTTAGGACCTGTCTCCGGTTGTTCCGAACGCCCGAATCCAACTATATAAAATACTATCCCAACAAGGTCCTATACGATGGGGCTCAGTTGAATATGGCCAGCGACAATAGTCTGATATTTGGGGCTTACTACCCCAATGAAATGTACATAGAGAGTACGCTCCGGTCTGGCTTTATCCCGCCAGAGGCATTTATCCATATTGATTCAAAAGGGCTGGTACAGACGAGGGATGGTATCCCGGTCTTATACCATCGCTACCGCAGCGCGAGAGATAAGCGGCTCCGCCATGACGGGGACGTCGCCAATGATCATGAGCTCCTCCGTTTTAGTACCGCAATATCGGAGAGGGATATATTCGACACGGAAAGCAATTCGCCGAATTTTGGTGGCTTGTTGAGGGGGGAGGGGTCAACATGCCCTCCCAGGACGGTGCGTTACTCTAGGTAACATCCTCTTAGCTTATAAGTTAAATTAAGTCAGCTAGGGCGTTTTTGGGAGAGGCCGGGCTCGCCAACGTGTGGTGGTGCTTCCGGGAGTTGACTGACGCTGTAAGGCTTCAGTCGGCTCACGGCGGCGCGTGTGCACGTTGACGACTGCCAGGCGCTCGGAAAGCAATTGGGATTTTGACCACTTGTTGCGCCAGGCAACGAGTGCTCAGAATTCTAATTATAGTTAGAATATGCTAAGTAGTTTAAGTAAGTAGAGTAGGTAGTTTGTAATTTGTTTTTTTATACGCGCGGTTAGTACGTAGTTGGGGGACCGCTTGAGAACAACCGCGTGTCGTTGGCCAGTCCCATCTACAGAGTTGAGGTAGATAAAAAATACGTGGTATCACAATGGACCTAAATTGGTCTAAGTGTGTCGGCTTCAGCCGACAGCCACATAAACCTAACCTAACCTAACGCGATAATTTATATCCCTCTTAGCATCCAAACGTTATTTTTTCACTATTAGTGAATATAATAATCATTTTTGCCGCTCTGTTTGGAGCCGATAGTCACAAAAACATTATTTTTTTCATAAAATCCCTAAAAATGTAAGAAACGGTATCAAGAAATATGTCAACAATTCTTAACAATTTATGGCGGTGTTTTGACGAAAACGGCCTTATTTCGATAAACTACTTAAAAAACGAAAAAAAGTCATGTAGACATTCTCCTTAAAAATCCGCTTTCTTTTCGTCTTTTACCACTCCCACTTTTGTTGGAGTTCTAACCAAATTTTCAATTTATGATATTTTAAAAAGACAACCAAGCCCAAACGGACTGTTACCTTTCCGTTTGTTTTAATCTTAAATGTCACACTTATACGGCCAAAAAATGGTGAAGAATTTGTTGTTGTTAAGTAGAGTAATGTGACATTATTTTAGGTATTATGGTATTATTTTCGTGTAAAGTGGCATAACGGCCAAAAACGATTCACTGACCAGAATTTCAAGAAGAAACGAATAAAAACGCCTTTGTGCGCTTTTATATTTTAAGATTTGTGTATTTTGATATTGGATAACTATTAAGGCCTTATATGTCATTTGGGTTGTGTGACGCTTTCTTCCGCTACTGTCCTGAATCGATTGGAGCCTAAATGCCCCAACATGACACTTTTTAAACTCAACATCCAAGTATGAAATCAATTTGTCACCTGAAATCAAGAATTTGATAACTCGATTTTTATATTTTTGAGGTATCGGCAAAAACAATTTATCCTATAATTTTTCAGACGAAGCAAGTTTTGTGTTACAGAAAATAAATCTTCATCGAATTCAGAAAACCGAACGCATATCCCCTCGTGGCCCTAGAAATTTTAAGTCTGTGGACCTGCTAAACTCAGAATGTAAACCTTCAAATAACTCGCGTTTTTAGGGGCCCCTAATCCCAAGTAAAACTAGTGTCGTTAGATATCATATAATACCGAAAGTTGCGAATCCAAACCTGGGCCATAGAGCAGCTTCTTTTAGGATGGACAGTAAATCGTTCCAAATAAAAACGAAACTTTTTCTCCAAAAACATGATTGTTGGCAAAACTTCTTGTTTGTCAGAAGTGATGAAAGTCAAATGATGGAAAAGTTCAAGGCGAGACCTATTTAAAAGTTATATCAGGCTAACGCCAACTACGCTCAGGTTTTTTCTTGTTAACCTTGTTAAAAAATAATGAACTTGAAATCAGGGACTATTCTAGCGTAGGCATTACTTACTTTACTTAACTTAATTTGGTGGGGGCATGCGCCCCCATTTATTCAGCTTAATACAACAGATATATCTTTAAACTACAAAACTAAGACTTATAGCTAGACTTATTAAAACTAATATTTACAAGCTAGAGAAAAACTTATAATACTAAAACTTATGACTAAGACTTATAACTAGTAAATAAAGTTAGGGTTTATGGAGAAAGAGGCTAAGTTTGATGGAATGAGTGCTGCGGTTGAAATCAAAAATGGAAGTGTTTGAATTTACCTTCCGTAGCATACGGGAAGTTGGTTCGTTGGAGCCATAGAACGTGCGGTGGGATGTCTTAAATTACGAGGGTTAGTATTAAAGGAGATGCAGTTGTAAAGGGACGGGCAATTGATAGAGGCTGAAGAGAATGTCTGCTGCATCCCTGCGGTCTTTAAGGTTATTCAAGTTAATGAGTTTGAGGCGGTCTTGATAGGGGGGTAGAATTAGGGGATCGTTCCAAGAAAGTCCGCGGAGGGCAAATCGAAGAAAACGTCGTTGTATGTTTTCGATTCTGGTTACATGAACTGGCTGAAAGGGTGACCACGTTTGGCTGGCGTATTCGAGGAAGGGGCGGACAAAAGTAATGTAGAGAGATCTGGTCACGTAGGGATCATAGAATACCTTTGACCACCGTTTAATGAACCTAAGAGATGAATTGGCTTTACGAATTATCTCGTCGATGTGCGAACGAAAATTAAGCTCGCGGTCGTACAATATGCCAAAGGTCACGAAGAGACTGTACGATAGGTATAGGTTGATCATTGAGAAGGTAAAGACGGGGAGGGGACTTATTGTATTTACGTGATAGGGTTATGGAGTTTTTGAGACACCAAATAGAAAAACTATCTAGATCTTGTTGTAGCAAGCAGGAGTCTTGTGATGAAGACATGTGTTAGAAAAATTTGGTGTCAACGGCATAGAGAGAGATAGACGAGTTTTTAATAACCCTTTACAGATCGTTTATAGTTAAGATGAAGAGAAGTGGACCTAGGTGACTGCCTTGTGGTACACCAGAGGTTGCCAGAAATGGGGCAGATAGGACGGACCTGAAGCGAACATTATATAAACAATTTTCCAGATAAGATGATATCCATTTCAGCAGTATTGGTTCGAGACCAAGGATGGACAATTTGAAAAGAATTAACTTATGGGATCTCTTATCAAAAGCTTTACTTAAATCAGTCGCAATAACATCGACTTCTTTACTACTTTCTAAGAACGTTAGCGCAGAGGACGCGAATTCAACGAGGTTAGTGGTGGTTGATCTGTCTTTTAGAAAGCCATGTTGGTTTTGGGAAATTAAAGACTTGCATTGAAAGCTTAAGGATTCGTACAAAATGCTTTCCAGGAGTTTAACTTGCTTTCGACCCGTGAAGAGTCTCTGCCTGAGACCCTGCAGCCTTCCATCCTCAGCGCCCGCAGGCACGCTGCGTCCATTTGTCTAGACCAAGCACTCTGGCAAATGCAATGGTTTGCTCTTTGAAATGGTCTTCCTTGCCTTCTCAAACCTGGGGCTGGGGCTTAGGGGTCGAAGATCCTCTTGACTGGAGCATTATTGCCCATTCGCTCAAATTGGCCGAGTGAATTTAGTCGACGTGATTAGCTTTTTGGACTACATCCAAATTTTGATACAGCTGATTGAGTTCGCGGTTGTATCTTCTCCTCCATTCGCCCTCCTCGCAGACAGGACCAAATATCCGATTTAGTCAAATTGGTCAGCTTGGTCTTTCAATACATGACCTGTTTTGTCCATAGCTAAATCTGATTCATTTTCTGAGGTGCTTTGAGCTGTGCGAGCAAAATTTGGGAAGACTTGTATCGAAAATAAAGAATTCGTTCACATTTTTAACCCAAAATCGTTGGCCTGAACAGTTACACTTAAGCAATTAACATTAACACTTCGTTCAGCGTGACTTTTAACGCTTTAATAACATTTATAATAGCCTTTAAACTAACCTACTTTAAGTGACTAAACTTATTATCACCGCTTAAGACGAGTACGTTGTACCCCTTATACACTCGCTTTACCTTTGGTCGGTCGATCTACAAAGTTCATCAGCACTAGCGACGCGACGGTGACGTTATGTTCTTACTCGGCTTAATTAAACCTTTATTGGGGTTGAGTTTACGTTGAATGACGATCGAATTGTACATTAAATAAGTAGCAGGTAATATTCCTTCACTCGTCTGCGTTTTATTCCGATTCCATCAAAGTCACAACCAAGTATTGTTGTCCTCAAAAATCCCATTCTAAAGATAGTACATACTAGGCTGTCGGACCGGCATTGCCAATAGACCAATGCGTGTGCATACCAAATGGTGTTGGCCCCCAAAAAACTTGGGACAATGAAATTAAACGTACCGTCGAGTAACAATAAAGTTCAACAGTTTTAACTATCCGTAATGCAGTGTCCCGCACACGCATACACACTAAGATACATTCTACTCTTGCATGTTGAGCAAATCTTTCCCGTTTTCCAGTTAATAGCCCCATTTTGGGATAATTCATAGCCGGGTGAATGTATGTGATGACCGCCCCAAAGGTTAGAGTTCCTCGAATGAAATTAACGTGAAGGTAAGGTTCCTCTAATTATAGGTGTTCATTGCTTGGCCCGATGTTGTTGCTGTTTTCGCCTCGAGCTTGGTATGAGTACCATCTGCGCGCACGTTACTGTGTCTGGCCATGGAACAACGAAACGAACGACTATAATGCCGCCTATCTTTAGCTGCAACTCCCCATTTGCTTTGGTGGCTCTTGTATAGCTGTTTTACCTTGGCGGGTTTTGTTTTTGTTTCATTAAAGCCGACACCATTATCATTACATTTCATGCGATATGCACATTTGAAGTTTTTTTTTTTATCTTTCGTCGTCTCCTACTCCAGAGTGGCAGACAACGGCTTTGGCAATTATTCGCTTAGTCAGCTATTGAAAAATGGGTGGAACTTAGACTATCGGGAAGCCATTGAATATGTTGTGCTGATAAATGCTTCTCTGGCAGCATGCTTTTCGAATTTTGTTCTCTTCTACTTTGCATTGCATGTGATTGTGAATTACAATTTTATAGTTTTTCCATTGGGGTTGGAGTTGATCTATTAGGAAGAGGTCTTATCATTTCCATCATATCAGGGTATTTTAATTGGCGCAATATGATTCACGGGAAACTATTCACATATTGGGCTTGGAGTAATGGGAAATGGGTTCTGGAAAGGTAACAATAATTGTTCATAGATGCATTTTCCAAAGTAAGGTAAATGCATGTTTGTTAAAAGCACTTTTAATGTCACAGACGACAGCCCTAAGGAAAGCGAGGATCAAAGGGAAATACTGTTCATAGAAACTGACTTCCCGTCTAGCTTGCCAAGCACTTTTGGGAGTACCTACCACCATTGGCTTAGAAAAAGGATCAGTCAGCTATTAGCGGCGAGACTGGAATGGGAAATAAGTTAAGTTCAGTTCTTTAAATTTCCAGATGCGATCGTCTGACAAACATGTAAGAGTATCAATTCTCACGAGGAGCTTCTCCAATTAAATCTGCCGTTCGTATTCGGCTTAGAATTGTAGGGCCCTTCCACTTCGCACAAGCAAATGGTTAGAGAAGCTATGTTTTAGGCCCTCTATGGGCCGTTAGTGCCTGATATGTATATATTTTAAATGTCCAGATGTAGACGGCATTAAACCAACTCTGCTACAGAAAGGTCGAGGTGTACCTACTGCTACAATATTCGCTCAGAAAAACAAGGAGAAGTTTTGTTTTGGGGTTTATACCAACGCAATGGTAGTAGCAAAGGTTGTTTTCCCCAACAACACAAAACACCCGACGAAGCAAAAATCGTACAGACTTATTAGCCCTACATAAACAATTTAAAAATAACAGCAAAGGCCGTACCTTGCTTTTGATATTAAAGAGGCATCAGAGGGAAAAAGGACCGCCTAGAACCATTTAAGTATATACAGGTGGCGCATGAATCGTGCTGCAAAAACCAAAACGTAATACCTTTTTTCTGTGTTAGTAATCGGCTTATTTTTTTTTATTTATCGGGTTACTATTTTGATTTATTAAAATGAATGCTTGGGATACGGAAAAGAGGATTTGGATAGTGCAGCGGTACCATGCTTTGCAGTCCTTCATTTCCGTCCAAAGGGAATTTCGACGGTAGTTTGGCGGCACTCCCCCGAGTAGATGGACTATTATGAGGCTGGTAAGCATGTTTGCCGAATCTGTCAGCATCACACGAAAACCGTTCCATCGAGATCCCTATGTTCGGGTTCAAGACACAATCGCGGCTATAGCATCGTCAATTCAGCAAATGCAAGCGTTTCAACTCGAAACTTAACGGCGCAAATTGGAGTTAGCAGGCGGTCATTACAACGGATAATTCATGATGACTTAAACTTGTTTCTGTGCAAAGCCCAAATTGCATGCAATATAAACCCTCTGGATTTGCCTATTCGCCTGGAATTTTGCCGAAAAATTATTGAAATGCCCGAAGAAAACAACAGCTTGAAAAATTGCTTGTTTATGTCTGATGAGGCCCATTTTGATCTAAACGGCAATGTAAATAAGCATAATTGCGGTATATGAAGTGAATCTAATATGGAAATATTTTATGAGACGGTATTGTACCCAGAACGAGTCACTGTGTGGTACGCAGTTTCATCAAGGTGCATTGTGGGGCCATACTTAATTGAAGAAATCGGTGTAACAGTAACTGTCAATAGGGACCGTTATTTAAAGATGTTGAAGGAGTTTTTTTTTACCAGAAATATTCGTTTCAACAGCATTTGGTTCCAGCAAGATGGAGCAACTGCACTCATAGCCAGACCGGTTATGGCGGAGCTCCAACGAAAATTTCCAAACAAATTAATATCCAGAAACTCCACCTCCGCTGGCCCCCAAGGTCACCTGACCACACTCCACCAGCATTTTTTTATGGGGTTATGTCAAGGAGGAGGTGTACAAAACGAAATCAAGGATTGAATTGATGCAGTCCATTAAAACGATAATTGAGGCGATCCCGACTTCAACCCTTCAGGCCGCAATGAATAATTTTCTGATCAGGTGACGCATATGCGTGGATGAGCATGGAGGTCATTTACGCTCTATCATCTTCGAAAACAATTAGTTATATAAAATAAAATTGAATTTTCTATACAATAAAAAAAGGAAATACATTGATTAAAAAAAAGTAATTTGAATTTCTTATTGTAGCACAATGGGTGCGCCACCCTGCACACTATCTACTACTCCTATCTACCTACTATCATTCCTAATGTAGCGCCTAGTTAGAGGAAACCCTCAGTGACATCGTACAGAAGGGGCTTACAAAAATACAGCATTGATGCCATACGGCCGGATTCAGCAACAACCCAACAAAATCAGAATGGTACCATTTACAATAAATAGTCGACTTGAGAGACTTAAAATAGTTCGACTATCAGACACGACACTCATACCAGTCAATATGAAGTAAAGTATCTAGAATTGCATCTAGGCTGCTCAGCTGGCGAAAACATACGGATCAGATCTGAAAAAAAGACCACTGGTGATCTAATGGTTACGGCGTTGAGATATTTTCGGTACTTCGACCGGTGGGTTGTCTCACTGGCACATTGACATTGAATAGTGACTATGTTGATGACTCGAATAAATCCACTATAGCACGCACAGCCTGTGTGATGGGCGATTATTCTAAACAAGGGAGAGAGATTCTAAACAAGGTACAAAGACTGGCGTGTCTATACTTCACCGGATGCATTCATGTCCAACCGCACCCATGTTGGATGGCAAATAAGGCATCGGAAGGGAGAACATGGTGTAAGTAAGTACTTCAAAAACTTTCGCTAGGGATGGCGACATTAGGAAATTAAACTTTTGGCGAATTTTTAACCAAGGCGTACCTATGACAAGAAAGATTGAAGCGACAAATCCGCATTTTTAGAGCGAACAACTAGGCGACAGAGTGGTAAAAAGATTGAGCAAGAACCGTTGAGTGGACTGGGGCAAGAGTGTTTGGGCTAAGAACTAAACAAAAGGAATTTATGGGCAATGTAACAGTATGTTTAAGGCCGAAATATGGGTCATAGACAGGTGCATTCCGATCAGTCTCGAAAAGAATTACAGAATTAGTATAGATAGCCATAATGTCTGATAGTCCAGCAGCCATTAAGGCACTTAACACTTATGTCATTAAGTCGAAGCTTGTAGTAGTAGTAGTAGTAGTATGTAACTTTGTTAACGCAAAATGGTAATGTAACAAATTTACAATGATAAGCGTTGGCTTTTGCCGTCAGCCGAGAAAAGATAGTTTTGAAATTTATAGAATTCACTTATTTTAATCAAGATTTTTCTAAAAAGATTGATTTATAATTTGCAGCTAGTTTTTTCAAACAAATTTAATAAATTTAAATACATAGTTTAGTCCAGTTTTATGTTGTTTTTAAAACGCGAAAGAAAGAGTGTTTTTTTCATATAAGGATCTTCTGATTAAGCTCAGTATACGTCAGGTTCCAGTAAAATGAAGGTCGTCGTTTCTTGTTCTATGGTAGCACAGCACAGTATACATTCGTCACTTCCATCAGTTATATGTGGCATGTTATTCAATCGCAGTACTTCACCCCTGACTTTGAACACTGTTGAGATTACCTCTAAAGTGTTTCGGTCATAAAAACAGTTCTGCTCCCTAAGAGCATGACTCAAAACTTTAGAAATGTTTCTTACTTGGCTTTCTTCGCTTTGTTTTTGAAATAACTCCCGCGTGGCTCCACTTAATTAACATTTCCTGAAGTGCATTTCCTAAGTGGGTTTCATTTAAGTGTATGCTTCGTGTATGGGAACATTATGTTTACGGTCCAGTCCAGTCCATTCGGCAAAGAAATGGATGTTCGCATAATCAACTGCATACCTGCGCCCGTAGATATTACAGGCAACGAGGCAGTAGATTATTGAGCAGGACAAAGCGGAGTAGAACTATCAGAAGTCCCCCCACCAGCGGCAAGGAGTTTTTAGCAAATTTTCTCTAAATCGAAGAGGAACCCTTCATACTGCCTGAACCATTCTGTGCGAATGAAGAGCGCACCTTAGACGCAGAGTTCAGAAAACTATAGAATGGGAAAAGGGCTTGATCCTTTCTAAATTATCAAGATCTATGCAAATGTTAGCACACGATTACGTAATACGATTTAGTTATACCGTCCTATTACGGTTAGCGAATCGAACGTTCGACTCGGTCGAACTCCCAGGCGAATTACTGTTTTTTTGGTATTGCGGTTAGCGAACGTTTTTATTCGAGTAAAGAAGCAGTGCTACCATAGGAAATCTTAATGTCACCTGTGAAGTGTAAGCAAAAGAAATTGAAAAAATATCAAATTTCATCTGTGAAGTATCAACAAGACAAATTGTTGATTGATTTCGAATAAAAAAAATGATAAGTAGCAAGGAACTCTTCTCCACATATGTCTCGGAGACAGCTCAAATCCTTTAGAGCTTCCAGATAATGTGTAAGTCCTGAATTCGTCCTCTTCTCTTTGCAATAACAGAAGTTTTTCCTTTTTCAATTCATAGGATTTTCTGATGTACATATCTCGCTATGTCTCTAACAAAGCTGTTTGCAGCGACTTGCTTGTAATTAGGAGTACCCTTTGAGTTGCAGTTTGATCTTCCAGAATTTTAAACTTAGCGTCCTCATTTAGTGCACTAACTTTCCCTTACTCGACTACTACTAGGCAGAGGAGTCTGTGCGGGCGTATTTTGCTGCTCTTCATCATTTCTCACATTTTCGGTCAATTGAGGCGCCGATATGTCTTCGTTTTCTCCGAAAGTACGGCCAGGTGGATCAATCGCGTGTTGAAGATTGAGAAGCGCATCTACAGCTTTTTCTAGACTAGACAAGGAAACTGATGAACACTTCTTTCTTGTTGGAAAGCTATTTTTTCTTTAGTTTAAGCTTGTAATCCAACCAAACCTTTAGCATTTCCAAATTAATAGACAACTAAAACATATCTACAAAATTACCTTGTGCCATTCCTTTCCTTCGAGTACAGGAAGATCCAATGCATTTATTTCCACGGTAAATAACTCCCAAATGAGCCAAATTGTCCCAAGCCCTTTGCCATGTATGGATTTGCCTCCATCAACTCGACCAGTTTTTCAAATTGGTTTTTTAAAGCTGGAGAATGATAACACATTTATTTTGTTGCTTCTATATATATTTTTTTCTATTATTTACCTCTTTCTTGGCTCACTCATGTCTATCTCTACCGCAGTCACAAAGAAATTTCATTCCACTGATTTTGACATAAGAAGTGAAGTTCTGGTCGAACGTTCGCTAACCGTAAGTCATAATTCGCATAAATTTTGACGTTCGAGGCGAATGAAATTTTAGCGAATCGCTGACTGTAATACGAATCAGTCACATTCGCCTACTTTTTCGTTCGATTCGCTAACCATAATAGGGGGATAATAACCTACGATGGCCGTGCCGGGACGGTATAAGAATATCCCTGTAGCGCTCCCCAAAAAACAACGCTTGTTGTAAAAGGCGGCTTAGGGCTTGGTCCATGCAGAGAGCAACAAGAAAAAAATGAAAACATGAAATTGTACGGCCATGTAGTCGGTGAGCGACAAGCGACATTTCTGAGCGACAGAGCGACGTCGTTCTGGTTTCAATTCTGTCCTATTATTTTATGTTATCGTGAGCAGCAAAGTAATGATATGTCCGGAATTAACGTGTAAGCTTTATTTTCAGCGGTGCGAAGGCGTTCTGTTGTATATATCAAGATAGGCTTAAAGTTTTTAAAAATAAGAACAATAAAAAATTCATTGAAATTGATAATTTTGTATTTTTGGTGGCCTTACAATAGATTATTGGTGCTTCGCCGGCAAAACGGCTTCTTAAATTGAAAAAGAGTGTAGGAGAGGAGGTAGATCTTGTTATGACCTTTCTGACAGTCCTTCGCTTTACTGTCCTCGAGCAGTGTTCCGAGTACTTTTCATCCAACAACCTATTGGAATTTATAATTTTTGTAATTTTTTCGCCGTAAACAAATTTTTTTTGTGTAATGGATGAACATTGAACACCATATCTCTTTTTTTTCTCAAGCGCAGTACGATTCTTGATATTGAAGAAAACTTTCTGCTAGCTTGATGGAGAACGCCACTTGGCAAAGACATTTTCGAAACTAGCCGCTCAATAATTGGCCAGTTATCGCTTGAACTTGTTGCTTGTCGCTCACTGTGTGGCCTTCCCTAAGGGGAGATTTAGGCAATTTTGTCATTTATGTGAGGCTAGCGACACATTTAAAACTGTCTCCCAAGTGTGCAAGCAAATCCGTGGCTTGAAACGGATGCAGATCACAAGTGTAGTAAAATGAAAAAAGCCGCGTTTTATTGGGAACTTATTTCAAGCTCAGCAATGGAAATTCCAATAAAACGCTAGGTTCGCTTTTATATTCCCCTTCAGTTCAAATATCAAATTCGGAATACATTTGGAGTACATACTTAACTATAGGTGGCGTTATTTCTTCTCATTTGTGAAACATCTGATTTTCAGACACCCACTTATGTATCATTTCCGTAACTTAGCTAGGACATAAAAAATCTTACTTAAGTTTCGGACACCCGCTTATGTGTCATTCCATTCCAGAGTTTCCAAAACATTTATCTTCATTGTATATGTTCACTCTTTTGCTGAACATTTTATCTTCACTTTTGGTTTGTTGCTGCTTAAGATGCAAAATTTTGCTGAGCTATGTATACACCAATAAAACGCGCCTTATATAATAATCAATAACAATAACATGCTCATGTCGAAATCGTAAAATGGTTAAAAGTCTTAAAACTTCTGGATCACACAAATGCAACACCATCAGCATTGTTTTCGATTGTTGAATTCTGGTTTCTTCAGGTAAATTATCGAAATAATTGATGGTGAGGAAGCTCAGTATTTTATAAAATATTTGGGCATGCATTTGTACGGATGGCGGTTTTTGCAAAGCAACCGGTTTTCGGTTAACCGTTTTTTTTTACTTTCGGTTTAACCGGTCAGTTGTATTCCCTCAAAATAACCGGTTTTTAGAACAGCAAATGTTTGCGCAGGTTTTTTTTTTATTGCGCTATAAATTGAAAGTAAATTTATTAAGTTATAAATTAAATTAAAAAAAAATTAAAGATTTCCAACAACTCAACTCATCGGCAAACGTCGAAAAAGAAAACAATAGAACATAATTAACGAAGAGTAAGAAGTCAATTAGTGAAGGAATGAAAAAGATTCTCCAAAAGTAACCTTTTTAAGAAAGTGTGTAGAAAAAACAGTTTTAACCGAGATAAAAAAAAATAACGAAACAAAATAACCGGTTTCGGTTTTCCCATCCTTATATCTTTGTTCAATTTGATTATTACAAGAGTTTTCTATCCGCCCACTTTTACACTTTTTGTGGCGATTTGTATTTTTTTTTTTGGATAAATTTCTTAGAAAATAAAATAGATTATTTGGCAAATATAATGGACACTGCCTTTCTAGGACATTCGTTCATATATTTTGAAGTGGGTACACAACTTTTCAAATTCTACGATTTAGATTTTTGCCTCAAAACTCAACGAAAATTTGGAAAATAAGAAGAAAAACAAGGTTACGAAGTGAACAAATTCTTTTTAAGACCAATGCCGCGCCTACTTTGGGGTACCTATAGAAATATAGACAGCGTATCTAGCAGTCCGCTCCAAGCGCATTGCATATGTTATATCAAGTAGTTTTGGAAGACCCTCTTAGCGTATGTACAAAATTTACCAGAGATGGTATTACCTATACCTACCTATCGAATTTGTTTTCAAAATACATACAAATAAATAGTCAAAATAATGCTCTTCGTTCAAAGGTTATGTTTTTTGTAACGAAAAATGCGCCTTTTTACGCCAGTTGAGTTTTTATAGTGTTTTATTTTAATCTCTCCTGCGCCGGAATGTTGTTTTCAAAGCCTGCATATATGTCATTTTAAAGACATCAAAATCCAGCACCCGCAATAAAAACCCCGCTGATTGCAGCTATTTAACGTGTTGTTGAACCCTGAAACCATTTCAACCTGAAATCGAATACGCTCGCAAACACCAACAAGAACTCGCTCAACGACCTATTTAATTGCACTTACTTAGAGCACGACTACAAAGTTAACTCAACCAACTATGCCACGGCGCGATACCACTTCGCAAATATCGCCTGTTCTACTTTCACTCTGACTACGCTTACCTAAAGCTCGACTGAATATTTGCATCGAATCTGTGTGCTCGTATCTATTGTGGAATTTCGCATGACGTAGGTGCAACGGATGCATGAGCGTTTCGGTGTATTCTAACTCAAATCAAAGCCTTCGCACGTCGTCGTGACTCGATTCGGGTCCACTTTGCTGCGCACACTTTCTCTAGCTGAAACTCACCACCACAACTCAACTTGGAGTTCAGAGTCAGAGCTGTCCCACGTTCTCATCTCACACATAGGTCTATGGTTGGTGGTCCGTGCTAGTTGGGGCATGAAATTTTCCTCTGTTCTGGTAATTTTTTTTATATTTACCAGCAATTTGCATACGCCTGAGGAACGAGGATGGCGAGAAGAAGTTAATTTGCGTCGGAGGAGAACATGAAAATTAACTGCGTGATGCGATGACGCTCGACTGACCACTCAAGAATGGAAGTAGATTAATCACTTCCAGGTGTGTAAAATGGAGGGAATTGCAAAGGAAAACACGCCATGATAGTATCTTAGTATCGTTTGTAAAATATCGGAATACATACCTAATGACGTATTTTAATTTAATTGCTCGCACATAAAATGTATCTGCAATTTGTGACCGAAATGATAATAAAATAAAGATAACTGGATTACGATTTTCGCGTGGAATAACTAAAAAGCACAGCGATTTATATACTTACATACATAACCATCTATCCCTTTATTCGCGGGATACTTTTTTTTTAGCTCCCAAAAACTTATCCCGCGAATATTTTCTAAATCTTTTTACTGTACAAAATTCCTAGCGTATATAATATTTTGAATTTGATTTGTGCCGAACATTAGACTGAACGATGACGGCACGCGGCGTGTATTATAAACATAATAAATAATTAATTAATTTAAAAGAAAGAAAAGTCTCGATTAATAGTCGAAACCGTGGGATACAATTTGACGTATTCAAACGTAAAGTTCGATCATTCTTTGGAAACTAAGCCTGCCAGATTAACTCCGCCAAATTGTAAAAATGGAGAAATAGTCCACCAAAAGTGATGCCAATTAGAGTGCGACTGACTTTGAAGAAGATGACGACAACGAGAACGACGAAGTTTCAACAATGTTGGTTGATTGATTGTTATAAGTATTTTTGACGAGTTGAATATAAATTTGCTCCAGAAAATTGTTAATTTTCGATATCCTTTCATTATCCTTTTTTTCCATTTCGATATCCCGCAAAATTGCCGAATTTAGTAGATTTTTACTTTTTTGCGAACAAAAAGAGATGGTAACACTAGTAATACATAATGTACCTCCATATATATTTGGCGGACACAAAAACGGAGTTCAATAGCATTGACGCACCGCGACTGATGGATGGTACGTGACTTGTAACAGAATTTGTCAATGCATTCATTTTTGTTACCATATGGGAATCGATCAGAGGAAACCTACATTTTTGGGTTAAATAAGTTCAAACCTGTTAAGATGCTAACTATAACTATTATTCAATCGAAATGAAGCGCACGACTGATGAGGTGTGGGGTAACTTTCTCGCTTTTATAGGATTTGGTTTCGGTTTAATGTTT
Source organism: Portevinia maculata (assembly GCA_949715645.1). Classification (NCBI taxonomy): domain Eukaryota; kingdom Metazoa; phylum Arthropoda; class Insecta; order Diptera; family Syrphidae; genus Portevinia; species Portevinia maculata. The sequence continues at coordinate 90,086,309 of OX454525.1, read as the reverse complement.
TTCAGTTGCCATTTTGTATACTCGTAAAATCAGATACATATATGTATTTTATTTATCTGAATTGCATTTGTGAATGGGTAATTTAAAAAAAAAACATCTTGCAATTTAATTGTATATCTTTCAGCAGTTGTCGGAAATGCGTAATAAAAGTACAGTCGTATTTTATAGAGGTAGGACGTATGAGTATGCACAACATGCACAATGATGTTTAATATAGGTACATATATGTAAATATTTTTATGAAAGATATGTGCTCGACGACACTCATCCAAATCTTATGGCCGCAAAATAAGCCTGATGGTATTCTTGTTTTGTAATGTTTTGCACGAAATAGATGTCGTTCTTTTAATTTTGTAACGGACGGCATAGATTTTTTTCTTTAACTGACTAAAATTAGGCGTATTCATAAACCTAATTTTCGGTTGAAGCATACATTACGGTAATTGACTTTGTGATTGTGACCTTATGAACGACGTTTGATTTCTTCTAACAGCTTTCGATCTTATTGTGTCTATTTGAAGCAAATAAATCACCTTACCCATTGTTAAGATATTGCCGTGTTTCGAAAGTACCGCTGTTTTAGTCTTTTGGTAATAACTGAGTATGTCATTTTCTAAGCTTTGCTTCAAGTATTTAAAACACTAACAGACATCAAAATCGGTAAAGCCGTTTTGGAGGAAAGTAAAACTTTTAACAATTCCTAAAACTTTTCTGCGAATAAAAAATGTATAAAATAATATTTCAAAATTTTTTATTCGTTCCAAATTTAGTAGAACAGTAGTCGGGTGTGTAAGTTTTCTTTAAAATAACTTGACTTGTTTTTGAGATATGTGGATTTTTATAAACTATCGTTATTCGATAGGTACTGAGTATGCCATTTTCTTATGCTCAAGTCAAATACAAGTAGGCCTCGCTTAACACGTAATTCTTACAGTACGACCGGCTCTAACACGTTTCACTTTTTGCGACATACTTTCGTTTAACACGGTAAAAAGGCCTCGTTCCAACACGGTTTCGGATTTAAAAAAAACACACATTAAGACATCACAAAAACGCCCACGTATGGATAAATTTAAGCATTGATGAAGAATACTTTAACAGCATGTGAAACTTTTATTTTTTTTTGTTAAGTCAAGAAGACTTTTAGTTTTTCTTTTTGTTAAGTTTTCTTAAACCTCTTTGTTAAGTGCAGTTCTGTTAAGTTTATTGGAGGAAAAAACAGTTGTATTTAGTGTTTTTGTTTATTCTTTTATGTTTAACTGCAATTCCAATTAAAAATAAAACTTCTAAAAAGTAAAAACATAAATATTTTTGGGTGTTTTTTGAGATCATGGAACAAAGCACTCCTTTTCGCACTGGTTTCTAGTATCGTTTAAAACGATTTCGCTCAAAACAACATTTTCCTGGACCCGTGCACCCCCGTGCGAGGCCTACCTGTATTCTATATTTGAAAAATTATAAGAAGCGTTGCAGCAATTTTTAAGAAAATCGGTTTGAAAAAAAATGGCCGCTAGATATAGGCCTATAAACCCCAAATACTAATTGTGAAGAAAATCCGTATACCCTTTGTGGCTGGAGCCTAGCTGACAGAGGGACAGACAGACGAAAATTCGGGCACACTTTTTTGAACTTCTCTATAGTCGTAAAATTATACCTCATACTCAGTTTGAGTTCGAAGTTTCATTATGTTTGCTATATCTTTCTCTTTAGATAATTTATTTATTTTCGTATTGGAATTTACATTTGGTGGACCACCGCGCAGTTTACATACAGAGTTTTGATATTTATATTATATCTTTCTACTGAACAATTAATTTTAAATCATGACTACAAAAGAATATTATACAATGATATACTTTGAAGGAAAAATACGTTAAAAACCTTCAATACAAATAGAATTAAAAAAAAGGGAAAGGGAACCTTAAAAAAAAAAATTAGCAGGTACATTGTAGTGACAAATAATAAATAATAAATAATATATAATAAATAATAAATAATAAATAACAAATAATAAATAATGCATAAAAAATAGTAAATACCAAATAATAAATAATATTAACAAATAATAAATAATAAATAATGCATAAAAAGTAATAAATAACAATTAACAAATAATATATAAAAAATAATAAATAATAAATAACAAATAATAAATAATGCATACAAAATAATAAGTAACAAATAATAAATAACATATAATAAATAATGCATACAAAATAATAAATAATATATAACAAATAATAAATAACAATAATAAATTACAGGTATAATTAATAACAATTAATGATTTTTGATAAACCAGAAGCATTAAAAACAAGGAAATGATTAAACATTTAGTTGATTGATCAGTGGATTTTCGGAGATCTCACAGTTTCGGAGAAATTTGGTGGTTAGCTTTGTAATTCGATCTTGAATCAAGTCAACATTTGTTCTGGTATGAAGATCAGCGGTTGAGTGATGTGGGGGAAGTTTAAGCAACATTTTAAGGAGTTTGTTTTGAGAAACTTGTAGTTTTTTAAGATGGCATTTTGCTGAATTTCCCCATACTTGGCAACCATATAGAAGGATTGACTGGAAAATTACTTTAAAAATAACGATCTTGTTAGCTTTGATCAGTAAGGATTTTCTGTTTATAAAGGGGTACAACATGTTTATTGCTATATTCACTTTTTGTATTGTTTTAGCAGTATGTTCTTTAAATGTGAGTTTTGTATCCAAATGGATGCCTAAATATCTCACGGATGGGATCCAGTTAACACTTGTGTTATTTACAATTAGCCGATTGCTTGGAAGAAAACAAGTCTTTCGTTTTCTGCTGAAAAAGATAGCTTGCACCTTCTCAGCATTTAGTTTGATTTTCCAGCAATTGTAATAACTTAGCAATATTTGTATCGCATTCGCAAGGTTTGTCTCCACGTTGAGACTAAAATCGTGCGAAGAATATATTGCCTTGTCATCCGCAAAAATAGCTAATTCACAATAAGGGAGTCTTGGAATATCAGACATAAAAATATTATACAATATTGGACCCAAAACCGATCCTTGAGGCACACCAGCAACAACACTATGACAAACAGAAAAACAGTTGTTCACGAAAACTTTAAAAAAACGATCGGAAAGAAAGCTCAGGACAAGGTTTATGAGGTATGGGGAAAACGAAAAATCAACAACTTATAGACGAGACCCAAATGCCATACACAATCAAAAGCTTTCTCAATGTCCAGCAACACCAGACCAGTTGATTTTCCCAAGGAACGATTTTGCTTGATATGCTGGCAGACTCTAAGTACTTGATGAGATGTACTATGATTTCTTCTGAAACCAAATTGCTCATTTGGAAGAATATTATTATCTTCGATAAGTATCGTAAGTTTTTCTTTTATTACCTTCTCAAAAACTTTGCTAACACTACTCAGCAGACTAACTGGTCTGTAGCTGTTTGGTTTATTAGGTGGCTTTCCTGGTTTTGGAATAGGTATCACCTTAGCTATTTTCCAAGCCCTTGGAAAGTATTGGAATTTAATACAGACATTTAAAATAAATGTTAAGTATCTAATGGCCGATTTGGGAAGTTGTTTTAGACACATATTTTTTATGCCATCCATACCATCCGCTTTTCTTGCTGGCAAGCAACTCAAACAATCTTCAACGCTCTGTTGAGATATAAGCTCTTCTCGAGGCGTATCAATAAAATTTCGAGTAGCCTCACTTACTAATTGGTTGGTATTGGCGTCGCTTAGATGTTGGGACACAGAATGGTTTTTCAAAAAAGTAGAGGCGAATAAATTCGCCTTATCCTCATCTGTATATATTATATTTCCCGAATCTTGGAGCGTTGGGATATCTTTCTCTTTAGTTTACTTACATAAGTATTCGAGAAAGTTAAAAACAATGCCACAAATTTAAGGACCTCAAATTTGAGCTGGAAAGCTGAAGTTTGGAACATATTCTCCCTAGGGGCGCGAAATGATTATATTTTTCTATATATAGATACCTAGATTATAAAAAAAGAAATATTTTATGGAAGAAATCGATAGAAACGAGGTTCGTGTTGTTCACAATGTATGCGGACAATCTTTTTTAACAATTCAACAATTTATATACCATAAAACAGTTTTTTCCACGCCCTCTTTTGGGGGGCGTTTTGACAAACACATTGTTATGTTCGGGTGGCAAAAGCACCCTTGTCGTTCAATCAATGACGCTTTACGATAAAACTATAAAGTATGAACTTCAAAGCTTTAAAGCAAATTAAAAAGCAATGAAATCTTTGATTAAATAAGTTTGTTAGGTCGAAGACTGTTTTCACCCTATGAGTAATTGATAATGAAAACATTGATGAGATCATAGACCATGGACTATTTGCTAGTTGAAAAACATTAAACGAATTATTAGTTCTGGTATTATGTTGTGTACCTTCTCAAAAATTTAGATTTTCCCATATTTAACTACAAAGCGGGTATAAAAAAAACAGAAATACTCGGAAAAATCTTTCTTCGCCTTAACGCAAAGAAATAGTATCATCTGAACAGGAACATAGATATTTAATTATCAAATAGAATAATTATAAGTCATAATTGACCCACGTTTGACTAGGTTCTCCAACCATTTTTCTATGCCAAGTTATTATTATTTTTACCTCGAATGGAAGGGTCCTACACTTTTACGCCAACTCTGAATGGGAAATTGGAGAAGCTGCTCTTCTGAATTGATACTCTTGGAAGTTTGTCAGACCTTGGCTAGAAATATCAAATTTAGGATGAAAAACGTTGGGTGAATGTTTCTAGTAGGTCACGAAACGTCGGTTTCCTGTGCGATGTATGTACGTACATACATGCTGTCGCCATACATGCTGTCGCCCAGAGTTTGCATTAAACTTTATGGCTTAACATTTAGGTTTTTTGGGATATGTACCTGGAATATGCCTTCAATGTGAATATCATCCCACGTCTAAGTGCTTAGGCCCATATATCCTGCATATTTCTGTCTATTTTGTAGGAAAACAAAATCCTACTATATTAACCTACTCATTTGGAGCATACACGCGGATATATCCGGTACATTTTTTCATGTCAACTACAACATGCGATAAAATCAATCAAAACCATTTATTTTTAGCAGTTCCGAATTCAACCTTGACTAAGCTAATTTTTGTTTGTTATTTGTTGATTTTACGTCTACTATAGTAAATTATATACCTATTCAGTTGTGCCAAGATTGTAAAATGCTCAAGTCAGTTTTACCTCTATAAATAGCTTTTTATTTATAATGTTGTCCCAGCACCAAAATCTCCGCCGATTTTTAATTAAACGGAAGTGTGACATGATAATGTTCGTTGTTACCATAGTAACATTGTTTGCTTATGACTTTCTGAAAGATTGAAAATATTTGCCTATGTCTTATCTAATAGCCATTCTTGGCGTTTTGTTTAAATCCCCTAAAGTATCCGAGAATAGAAATTAATTTTGATGCCTTAAATTGTCCTCGAACTCTATCAAGGCAAATTACGAGATAACGCAAGCGTAAGCGCTCCTCAAGGGGTCAAAGTAGTTAGTTATCGATTAGGGTCGTCACTTCGTCTACATCGTAATGAGGGTGGTTGTAAAGCAGGAACACACATATGCATAGGAAAAAGTCACTATCACCTATTTGGCCAGCCAAAACCCTACTCTGGCACACATGCACAGAATCGTTTCCCTAATCCATTTGTGTAATTATTTCAAATTCTTCCTCTATCTCCGGTTTCATTTCATAGTCATTGAATTTGAAGCCAATTAAAAGTTAAGTCCTCTCTTCTGCTACCTCCTGAGCCAACGAGGTTGCCTTCGCCTCGGTTTCACCCCTCCTCCATGACACTCTCTTTGGTTCGTTGGTTCTCTGAATCTCTCACTTGTTCAGAGCTCGTGTTTCGTCTTTTCAAAGGAATCGACCGCCAAACAACCCTTAGTCACCGCCACCATTATCTCCACCTACATACGCACCCTGTCCTAACCTTCGAAAGAGGAAGAAAATGGAAATTGAAGAAAAAAACTCGAATGAAGTTCAGTCTTGCTCGCCCTAGAAATACCTATGTACCGAACGGAGTACACGCGACTATGGCCGACGCGGCGGCAGCACGTATGACGAAGAGTATACTGGTGGTGCCTTTTTATTTTATTTCGCTCATTTTCAGTTGGACCTTTTTTTGTTAATGGAGGATTTGCCATGAACTTCTAACTGCTGATGAAGTTCCGTACCAATTCGAGACTATATCCCTTACACACAGTCAAACAGACACTAAACTGACAAAATAGTCGCAGTTGGGGTATAAGGATATAAAACTTTCAATTTTCGCACAATGCCTAACGATTTCTTAATTGTGTTCCTTATAGCTAATTATTTTAATTTTTTGCGTTTAAGGTGGGTGTAGTAGGCTGAGGTTGTCATGGAAGAGAAGAAATTTCTTTAACCCACCCCGTTTGAGTACTGAACAACATTAAGAATGAGGTTATGGAAAAATTCTTTGCAATTAAACAACTTTATCCTTCATTAAGAGTTTGTTAAGAAGAACGACTCCCTATTTTGTTTAGCAAAATGAATACGTTATTTGGTTGTTAAATGATGGCATTGTGCCTTCTTAATTATACAGTGTTGCCATTGGGCCTAACTAATAATGAACCACATAAGTCGACTATTAGTTAGTGGTAAAGTTAATATTTAGTACCGAGCTTTAAGAGAATTTCACCAGAAAACAATTCTACCTTTTAATTGCCTAACCCTCGCATTTTCTTTTAAATCTATTTCAATATTCCCATTGAAATTGTTGCTACCTCAATCGAACACACTCACAATGGCGAAACCAGACAAATTACCTGTGAGCGATAATGCGTGTGTCAAATTTATTTCTGTATACCACGGTCCAGATCAGTATTGCCGTAGGTACCTATGTCTATTTTTGAAAGTATGCTAGTAGGTACTTAGTACTGCTTTATTCAAAAGCACTTATTTTTTCTAAATTATGCTCTTTCAATTATGGTGAGCTGAATTTGCCGGAAAATTAATATATGTACATATATATCGTGCCATTTATAGATATGTTAATAATATAACCCAAATCTTTTGTAAGACACCAAATTTACCAGCTACTAAGAAACTAGGTTAACCAGTTACCGGGGAAGGCTGAAGCGTAAGGCTCAAAGTAAGGTCACGTTCATTTTAGTCGACCGCCGAATACGACTTGACTGAGGAAGAGCTTGATAAGTGTTTGCAGAGATTGGGGGCATTGAACGTAGTTTAAATACGGTTAATCACAGAATCATCGAGAAAGATTTCATCAAAGCAGATTTAGGACAGGAGATGCCAAATATGGCCGAATATGACGATTCAGTAGTAGCAGCGTTAACGCGTCGAGGGACCCGATTAAGGCGGCTGTCAGCAAAGCCTTATCCAACACCGGTTACTGCCAAACGACAGAGATCAGAAGCTTGACGGGGTTAACTGATTGGGGACACTGCAGCGGAAAAAAAGAAAATCCAGTCGATTTTCTGACACTAGGTATCTCCGGATCTACGCTCCAAAAATCGTTGGTATGGCTTCGTGGACCTGTTTGGTTAAGTGATGAAGATGATAACATCCAGTTCAGCTACACTGTGGATCGAGATGATTCAGACCAAACCGATTTGCTGGCCGAAGTACATGTGGATGCCCAAAACCTCCAGGTCCCAATTATTAACTTTAAGGATTTCAGCACATGGAGAAGATTGCTGAGAACGACAGCTTGTATACAAAGATTCGTCAAGTCGTGCTTTAAGAAGATAAAGATAAGGCACATGTAATTGACGGCTGAATAATTTGACTCTGTTGAAAACCATTGTTTCAGGTGCTTACAATATAAAGCATTATAATTATAATAAGTAAAAGAATTGGAAGTAAGTTTAAATAAGTAAGGGAACACACTTAACACGATAAAAATAAGGAAAGCATATCTGGCAGCTATTGATAATTCGTTTGGCTCTCAATTCCGAAATGAAGTGTTACATATATCGAAATTAAATCTTTTGCCTTCGGTGGAATCACTTAAGACTAGTAAGGTACCTAAAATGTTAAAGTTTATAACAACTCGCTAGCGTAGCTTAGAAAGTGTAAACTCACTCGCAAATGTACTTTAGCTGTCGTTAGCTATCATAGAACCATGATGGCTTTGCATCCTTTTGTCATTTATCAATGTATTTCTCTTTTCCATTTAATTGAATCTAAAATCGAATATAAATACATAATACTGAAAAAGGACTTTAAATTGAATCTTCGTTTTTTATAACGCTGGAGTTCTGACCAGTATAAAAGGGATCGCCGGCCGGTTCGTTTTCTATAAGTATTAATAGGCTTTCGGATCGCTTCATAAATGCGTCCAATCAAATGCTGATGGTATTTTTTTTTACTTTTTTTTTAAGTTTTCTCTGTGACAAGCATCCTAAAATTAATATACATATAATATATATCTATTTTGTTGAAAAACTAAATTTATAAGAGTTTAGTACTACATTTCCTTTTTTGATACCGTCGTTTCGTACAACATGCCTCGCCTGCTTTCAAATATATATTTTTGAGAGTTTAATCGGGGACTAAAACATGCCTTTCCTTGCATTAATTTTAATACCCTTGGGACTGTCCTTTACACTAAATTCTTTGTTGGTACACGAGTTGTTTAATGTGTGAAGAATTTCTTCCAAGCAATAACTAATTGGAACACATACCTTAACAACTCTGCCTTATCTTTTGCCAATGTCTTAATAATATAATTTTGCATATAAGTTGTCTGTAGAAGCTAGGCTTTAGGCCAAAATATTATTATATGCGTTTTTCTGTTCTAGTTCAGAGCAGAGCATTGAACAATAGTGAGCAAGTAGAGCTAACCCTAAATCGAGAGTGATCAGAGCGTTCTGATTTGATTATGAAACCCACTTGAGCTCTCGGCTATCGTTTGATTAGAAATCCTATTTATTTATTTTTGACAACTCGCAGAGCCTGAGTCTGAACAAAAAAAGAAAAACGCTGTATAAGTAACATCTTGAGTCTAGACTGAAACTCTTGAGCAAGCAATTTTAATTCAAATAGCCGAATATCAAATGTTGTTATAACAGAAGTGCAGTTAGGTTCCCAAGCTGTTAATTTATACTAAATAGTTGAAGGAACAACAATCACTTGTAATTGCTACCACGTGAAATGGGATGTTACAGCGCTTTTTTCACGGTTTGCCGAAGCCGATCATTACAAACTACGGGCCTATTTTGTTTATTATTATCGAAATAACGAAATAGTTTCTTGATTTAATTTTAGGAAATTTTTTAAATCCTTCAATAATATAGGGAAAACCAAATGCAATATGAAAACAGCCTATGTTATGTTTATGTTGTTAGAAAAAACATTCGGATTAGGCAGATAAATTCAATTTTTATTATGCTTTTACCAATAAAGTCATAAAATTAGTCATTTTTACGTAGCTTAATCTATTTGTTATCATATTTTAAATTAAATATAAAGGCATAAAGGCAGTACGAGGGACCTTAATTCAAGACATATTTTCATAGAAACAACAGCTATGGGTAAAAGAAATTCATTCATCAATAGGCCAAATTCGAGCTTACAAGGAGCAAGGCAAATCTATCCGTTTTATAGCCGGTAAGATTGGAAGAAGACCAGCTGTTGTCCACAGCTCTTAAGAATCCTGAGAACTATGGAAAAACCTGGAAGGATACATAATCAGAGCAACTACAAGTCAGCCTCGACGGGCGATACTGGGAGCTGCTTCAAATTCAAGACCTTCCCTAAGTAAAATCAAGGCAGAAACTGGAGTCGATCAACTGTTTATCGCGTGATACAGCAGTACAAACATAGTAGACACAAACAAATGGAAAAGAAACCTCCATTGTCAGCAAGTTGATTTTGCAATCAGCCAAGTGGAGTCGAGCGAGGCATACCGTTGTCTTTTCAGATGAAAAAAAGTTTGGACCTGATGGATATAATTATTATTTCCATGATTTGGGAAGGGATAAAATAACCTTGAATAGAAGACACGACACAGCAAGGGAGTTTTGATTTAAGCAAACCTTGATTTTCAAAGCTCAAGAATGACCGCAATCACGTACAAATGTTTACTGGAAAGAGCTTGCTCTCATTTTTCCGAATTGTTTGGTGGTCAACAATGGATTTCCCAAAAGGACAATGCACCAACACATACCAGAAGAATAACCAAAACTTGGATTCAGAGTCAAAATGTAGCTGCTCTATTCACCGGACCTGAACATCATGGAAATCGTGTAGGGATGGCTTTCAAAAAAGTTCCACGAAGGAGGAAAGCAATACTCCAACCAGGAAGAAATAATTGAAGCCATAAAACAAGCCTGGTCCAAAATTTCACTAATTACTTTGAAGAACTGTATAAATCTCTTCACAGCAGGCAGCAATCGGGAGGAAGTACACATTATTAAAAACTATTGTTATAATCTTAATAAAACCCAAATTAATTTATTGCAAAATTATTTTTTTTACTACCTTTTAGTCATCTATCAATTAGATTTAGTTAATGTTCCTAATTAGGTGGAACGAAAGAAGGACTAATTTTATGACGTTATTGGGAAAAGCATCAAAAAAATTTAACTCATCTACGTAATCTTAATTTGTTGCTACAACATAAACACAATATAGCCTTCTTTCATATTGCATTTGCTTTTCCCATATTATCGAAAGAACTCATCAATAGTATCCATAGATATCATTGCGGGTCATTTAAGACGATTTTTTAAAATTCGGATGGAACCTGCAAATATGCCAATTCTGGAATTTTACGAAGCTTTTTAATGACAATTATATTCCCGGCGTTTTACTGGTTAGTATATACCTATCTCAGCAAAATTACACATCTCAATCAGCTATTTCACAATATTTCAAAATAACGCCACCTAAAGTTAAGTACTCCATATGTATTCCAAATTTGATATTTTAACTAAAGGTGAACATAAAAGTGAACGTAGCGGCAATTTACATTGCTGAGCTTGAAATAAATTCCCAATAAAACGCGCCTGATATAACGTTCTGTTTCATGATTATTGCGACCATTACTGATAATGACTCGTGACTGGTTTTCTTATTTACTTATTTATTCATTTGTTCACTTATTTATTTATTTATTAACTTATTTGTATATTTTTTATTTATTTAATTATTTATTGATATATTTATTTATTTACCCATTAAACAATTTATTTATTTATTAATTTATTTATTTACTTATTTATTTATTTATATATTTATTTATAACTTATTTATTTATTTATTTATTTATATTTTTATTTATGTATTTATTTATTTATTTATACATTCATGTATTTTTTATTTATTATTATCTTTTTTTTTCTCCTTTATTTGAGGTTTTTAGTCATTGTTTTTCCTCAAAAACAAACATTTTACTAATTTAAGTTAATTTTTGTCAGTTGTAAACTTTGTCCAGTAGAAAGACATAAAGTTGATCTCTGTATTTAAATTACTATGTAAATTACTATGTAAATTATAAACGAAAAAAAATCTACCTATCAATAAATGGCTGAAATATATTATTATTTCCTAGAGGGTTTCATCAGAAGGTTTATGAATGGCTTCTATCCAGCGACGGTAAACTGCCCCACACATTTGCTCTCAGCTGTACAAGATTTACTTAGTAGATATTAGGCAAATCTGCATGCAAGGTGACGTGTGTAACGAAACAAATTTAAACGTCGAACTCCAACACGTAAACAATTTTGGGACATAATTAAAAGTATTTAAGTGTATATGACACCATTGGACTGTAGTTATGCTTGCATTTTTCTCTATAAATTCAGATTTCGAAACATATCCGATCAACGTGTCACTGGCACTTGGTCCACCACAAATACCCGCATACTTTCACAAATTCCTTTCCTATTTACGTAGCATCAGCAACACTGCTCCACGCATACAACGTTCGTATACCCTATTAGACAGAACCCTGTTCCACTGCCCTGAGGGGAAAATTACGACAGCATGAAGGCAATTACTATACAACAGACAATCAGTCACATGCGTTGCTTTAACCTACGTGGTACTAGGTACTGCGTGATGTGAGTAGAGCCACCCGGTAAGTAGGATGATGCGGGTGAACAAGTCGATATTACATCCAATCAGTCCCAATAAGAACACCAGACCGAAGGATATACGAGCAAAACGAAAGCGGCAGAAGAAAGAAAGGACACACAATTAAAATAAATTACCACAGGATTTGTATCATCCTCTTTTACTTATCCGTCTTCTAACCGTTCTCAATTTTCTGCTTCCATGCGTTCTTCCTTTTGCATGCCTTGACTGAACCAAGTAGATACCGAACAGAGTATGTTTCTGCAAGAAATCATATGATGATGGTATGGCAATGGCATGGCCGCTATATATGCGAAAAATCTCTTAGCTTAAAGAATCAAGTTGCAAGAGCATAAGAAAAGAAAGAGCACATGACTCCAAAAAAAAGAGAATCGGCAAACGTCAAGAGAAAATGCAGACCAACATGTCCCCAGTCCACCACAACCCCAGACCAATCCAGTCATTCAACAAAAGCCAACAACAATGCGACACCAAGGACTACTACGACTCTAGTGGGGGGCTGTATGGAGCACAAAAGCCTGTTAATCAATTCACCCCCAGGTGAATTCTAAAACGTAATAATGGAATTAAATTCGTGTCTGTAGCATAATATGGCTGCACGAAAATTGGAAAAGGTGTGGAATGGCCACGGCCAGGCGTTACAGAAATCGGCGGAGAGCACCCATACGCCCGAGCAGTCAGCAACCACCATCGTCATATGGGTCGTTTTCGTTCATCGTCGTCGTCGTCGTCCGGGTAGTTGTCGTGTAGTTCGTCGCTGAGTCGAGCTGGATAGATTGGAAAATGGGGTGTTGGTTGTTGGATAGGGTGGTACTGGCTGTCATCGGAGGGGGTTGTGTAGTGTCGGAAAGTTTTAATGGACGTTCACCACCCAAACGTACAGCTTTTTTTTTATTCCGTGTGAGGGTTGCAAAGTTTTCCTTAATATAATGATGGTGAGGATGGATATGAGTTTTGGAACGCGAGACGAAATTGGGGATTTGAATGCGATTTGAATGTAGGTGCACTGTAGTTTAAGTCTAGTCGGTTTTCAGAGGTGAACTTTAGGTGAAAAACGAGGAACATTCAGGAACAAGGGTGGTATATGTTATGGAACAGGTATGCGTAGGGTTTCGTTGAGACGAGATTTTTGCAAGCGCAATTATTTAAAAGATCGTTTTCTCTTTGTGGATAGATTTCATTAATAATTGTGTACACACGGCAAAAATAATAAGCATTTACAAAATGAATATTTTCTATTACTGTCGGTAAGCCTATTTGTCGGGGTTTTAATAAAACGGTGCTTGATGTTTAGAAATTGCGGTCAATGCGAGTGATTGGCCTCTGTAAAAAAGTGATCCGAAACCGGCAGTTAAGTGGGAGGGTTATGATCCCTTTAAATCTGATCATAACTTTACCGTTAAGGAAGAAGGAAAACATTCAGAGACAAGATGTAATTATAAATCAAATATTTTCTTCATCAGAAATAAGATAAAAGCGTTGATAAAATAAATCAGCGCAACATTTAAAAGAGAAGCTGACTGAATCTATATGGCTACTAGGAGCATTTGTTGTAGAACGTGTTAACATAGCTTATCGAGGCAGCTATTTTCACATTAGTCAATGCCCGGCGATCTCTATTCCTGTCAACCCACAGATTCGCAAGCACACGTGTGACACTTTTTTAGGATTGCAAAAGTCTTAATGTTAAGCTTTCCTAGATGTGAATCAACGACCATACCACTTCGAGTTAATCAGTTCTCGTCAGATCACCGTAATTAAACGACGTTGGGCGCGGTTAGTATGTAGATGGGGGACCGTTTGGCCAGTCCCATCAACAGAGTTGAGGTAGATAATATACGTGGTATCACAATGGACCTAAATTGGTCTAAGTGTGTCGGCTTCTGCCGACAGCCACATAAACCTAACCTAACCTAACCTTGCCTAGATGTGATTTCTCCCCTCTTTAGGACAAGCGCTGTTTATCTCGGGATGCTGCAATTATATTATTGGCCGTCTGTTTGCAGCCTAATGAACAATTCTGTTCAGAACTACATTTCTGGTGCCTCTACGGATACCCAGTTGGGTAGTTATCTCGTCATTAAGCTGGGCCGTATCCATATTTTGACTTGTTTGACCCAAGGCGACTTGTGCTCGGGCGAAGAGACTCTTTTACAGCAGTCAACCAGTCACTAGGGTGAAGGTCATATGCTACATTTAACTAAGGAACCAGCCATGGCTTAAGGTTGCCCGTTTTTCAATACTGCTCCTAGTTTCCTTTCGAAGACAGTGTTTCGTGTTCCTTTTATGAAATACCCAACAATGCCAATCCAATCGAAGAAAATGAGTCTGAAATGATTGCAATGTAATGTAAAATTTCCTACGAAAAGTTGAGGCTACAACTACTCCACTGTTCCATTCCAGCGATAGCAAAAAAAGTTGGTCCTTCATAAAAAAAACATTATAAATTCTACCGCAAAGATTTTAACATTCACAAATCCGCTTGTCCAGATGGTAATTCCTCAATAATTCGAAAGAATTTTTCTTCCACGCTGGCGAAACCACTGCGTAAGCTTTTTCTTCTGGTCTCTTTCCGAGTAGATGGAAAACAGCATTTTTCCAACCAGCCCATACCTTAAATAGGTGCGTCATCTACTCCCGCCAACTACCGACCCATTGGACTTACGTCCCTTCTTTCCAAGGTCATAGAAACGCTGATAAAGAGTCAGCTCATGAAATGTGTGGTATCACGAAAGTTCTTCAACGACCGATAGTACGGCTTTCGTAGCAAAAGGTTAACTGATGGTATATATCACAGAGAAGTGGAACCAATCTCTCCCATAGTTTGGTGAAACAAATATTTTTGTACTTGATAGCTTAAAAGCATTTGACAGAAATTGGCATAAAAGCTCTTTTGTCAAAAATGCGTGCTTTTGATATCGATGTCTCTCTTATTCAATGAATTAGAAAGTTTCTTTCAGGGTGTTAAAAACAAGTGGTTTTGGATGGCTTTTAGTCTGAGATTCACCGGTTAAATGCGGGTGTTCCCCAAGGCTCCATATTGTCTCCGACTCTTTTTCTCATTTTTATGAATATCCTGTCTGTTTATTCTAATCCAATTCACTCCTTCGCTGATGATAGTAGCCATAGCGCTATTTTCTTCGCTCGAAGTTGACTTTCAACTTGCAGACACAGTTTACTGGTGGGCGGTTAAAAACTGTGAGTTGTAGTGAAGAAATATCAGCTTAAAATTGCAAGTTCAAGTCAGTAAGTTAACTTCAGGTGGTGGTTGATCTAAGCCAGCCGTATTGTTCTAACTTGCGGTTGGGAACAAAATGGCCCACAGTCTCTATCATCCTGCTCTTTCGAGGTGTAAATGGAACAGCGACGTATGTTGAACTCATTAAATTCTGACCTTGACAGCATTGCTAGGTGGGGCTAAGCTTATCGTGTCGAAACCCAAATAATCTATCATTATACATGAATGACACTTGCTACTTGCATCGCTGTGACCGAACGATTTTCCATCACAGATCAGCTTCTGCTTCAATTGAGGTAAATCTACCTTAATTTTTGCAAAATTTAAAAAAAACGGTCCCATCTTCGCACAATTAACAAATTCCTCATATCTCCTTCGCTTTAAAAACCCCTACTTCAATCCTCTTCAATTTTAAAAGAATAATGTACATTTAACCTACATATCTTAAAAAATTGTATAACAACGGTTTGCACACCTTTTGAAAGCTCAGACTCGAGGACTCATCGTAATAACCATAACCTCCGCTCCATGTCCTATATTCATTATTAAAGTAAAAACATCGAAACTTTTAAAAAAAAACCACATCCTTTGTTAAATTTTAAACAGGCGGTCTGAAAGGGACGCCTTTACATACATGCAGAATTTGTTTTTGTTATACGAAAAATGAGCTATTAAAGTGTAGTAATATGTAGTAGAAGAAAAAAAACATTTATTAACATTTAATTTCGCAATATAAACATCATCAAAACTAAAATTTTTTAATCTGCTTCACTTTTCTTGAACCTACTTCACTTTTTCGTCAATTCTACTTTGGTTTTTTTTTTGTGGTAACGCTGTTACAGAATACCTAATATGGGATAGTCAGCTTCAAGAGTCTCTCTTTTTGTCCCCAAATGTGAGCTGTAAACGTTTGTGCATTGATTTTAGAATAGAAATCAAATTAAAGGCGCACGACACATTCTCCGTTAGGATACTTTTTGCGCCACCATTTTTTTAATATGAAGTAAGGAGCAAATTAAATTTAAGAGTTAAAAAGAAGAGATGACAGAGTAATCTACCTTACTTAAGTACCAGAATCCATAGAAGATGTAATAAACGGATATTTGTTCTCAAAAAGAAGTCATTTCAGCCATCTCTTAATATTACTATTGCAAATAAACTTCAGGTCTCAGGTAATGTCAATTTTATGTTTCACAAATAAATACACCAATATTGATTTCGAGACCCGCTCATTTGCGGGTTTTAGAGGCGAGGTTGTGGAAGCTGACTATCTCATATAGGCCATCCATTCTTTCCATTTTCGGTATGTGCGTTAATGACAACCTTCGTTGGAAAGCCCACATACTCGATGTCGCCAAAAAGCTGTAAAGGGTATCGGTTTCCTCTGCTAGTGCAAGAAATGTTTTACCCCTTCTGATCTGGCAACAAAAAGACGTATTGAACAGGATAAATAACTTTCTCATTAAGGTGATTCGAAAGTAAGTTGCAATGCAAAAAAACAATGGCCTGATTTTTGCGGCTTCATATACCGGTATTGAAGCACCACCACCGCAGCGCGAGAGATAAGCCTCTCAATCACGACGGGTACGTCGCCAATGCTTCTGAGCTCCTCCGTTTTAGGTTTCTGTTCCTCAAACATACTCGTAACATCCTACCAGTAAGGTGTGTTACCAACGGATAATAAGTGATTCATAAAACATCTGGCTGTTTTAGAAAGCCTTCTTCGACAGCCACTCATAACTACAGTCAAAGATCTTCAGTTAATCTAAAATTCAAATTTCAAGTTTCACGATTAATTAACGACGTAACATTCTTTCTCACATACTAGTAGGAGCCCAGTGTGGGCGTTTAAAAAAGGCACACTCACGCCCCTAGCAAAACCAATTAAGGCGAAATTCCATAGAGGTGCTAATTAACAAACAAAATTATTGCTAATTAACGAACGTACGAACGATTTCTAGTCAATCGTAAACATTGATTTATCTGCAGGAGGAATATCTCAGAAATATGAGCAATTCGTCTATTGTAGGTAAAACAAAATTCATTCCATCTATGGCATCAAGTCTATAGATATTGTAGCCAACGCCATTATTAAAAAGCAATAATCGACTCTTTGGAACACACACGATTGTGCACAGCATGAGCTCAGTTGGAGTTCAGTTGGTGTTTTATTGCATTACAACGTTGTCGAAGCCATTGAAACGTCCCACCATATCGACGGCGGCGCGCTACTCGTATGTTGACCAACATTTCCTTTGCCAGAGACCCGAGTGTAAATCGAATTAAATTAATGCGTATTAAAATATGCTGAGCTGGGATTCCGAGAGGGCACCAGCGTGGTTAATTGAAATTTGATCCATTCGTTTGAAATTCTTTTTCGTCGACCGCAGACATTTTTTGTAAAAAAAAAAAAAATCTATATGCCTCGGTGGAATTTCAGAGGTCAATTTGAAGTCCCTCATTGGAGCTACCGCAGTCGTGTACGTACGAGCTGATCTTCTTAGCTAGCATGTACGCTGAAGCAATTTCCATAGTCATCAATCTCTGCTAAACGTAATTTGTGTTTACCCTAGACAGTCAATAATACTATATGGGTTATGGTATTGTTTATGGCGGAGTTTATAAGTAGGTGTAGGTCGAAGTGGAGGAAGTTGCAGCCTAATGGCTGCGTTCAATTTGTTTTAAGAGTTTTCATTACGATGTACCTATACGATATATGTTTGTGTGTGTGGATATTGTATCAAATTTCAGTGCTTGGCTTTGTGGATACTTGACAATTTGGTAATCTAATATGTGAAAATGGAACGAAGACATAAAACAAGTCAAAAGCGATTTGAAAATGTAAAATGATTTTTGGTTGTTTGGGACATCGTGACGATAAAAAGTTCATGTGCATCTACTCTATATTACAGACACATTGAGCCTTACCAATAACAAAGCTGAGTTTAAATGACTGGTCCCGTTCATTTAAGTTTGCTTTTGCATGGAAGTGAGATAGACTACAAATTTATGCTTGAAACTAAATTTGTTAAGGCCCATTTAGACGATCATTTCAGTTTCAGTTTCAGTTGAGCTATCAGTTCAGATTTCAGTTAAACTGATGTCTAAATGCAAAAATTGAAGCGTTTAACTGAAACTGAAATTGAAACTGATGGAATTCCCATAATTTGTCAGTTCAGTTATCAGTTAAACTAATGTGTAAATACGTTTCATTTCAGTTGTCAGTTCAACCGTCATTTCAATTGCAGTTGGCGGTGAATCAATATTTTAGAGTTCTTTTTTTTCAATACGTCGAAACGGAGTGATTATATGGTCGATTTCATTAAAATTTATCGGCTTTCATCGTCCATTACGCAATGTATTTCTTCTGACTTTCGACTGCTCACAAGCAAAATGAAAGCTCAACTGTCGCACTGTCTTTTTGAACTGAACTGAAAACTGAACTGATAACTGAATGAAGACGGGTCAAAGACTTTTATATATACGGCGACGGTCAGAAAGAGCCATCTGGATATACAGTCAGGACGTCCAATGTCTGCCAAATTGATGCATAATTGTAGTTGAAACCGAGTTATGGTCGTTTTCGAAAAAGTAAAAAATAACTTAAATTTGATCTGCCCATGATCGTCATTTTATGAGGCGGAAGCTGCAATCTTCAAATATGCAATAGCAATGTTTCCACACACGCTTTAATGATCGTCAAATAACTCTTTTCGACAATAGTATTTGACTTTTTAAAACATAACCCAAATTTAGCAGTTCTACTGTAAGGGAATTCGAATATGGAAAATCCAACAATGTATACAAATTAATTTAATTTCACACTACATAAATAATTAATGAGCACACTAATTATTTAAAATAAACTTTCTCAAGCCATTTAAATTTGTCGACCATCAAACTTCCTCGTTACCTCGAATTTTGTCCTGCACATCTGCAACGCAGATGACGTTTCCGAACAAATGACTTACGCAAACTGCATTATCAAGCATAATGCTAATGCAGTCAAATTTGTGTTTGCGTTTTCGAACACTTAACTTCAGCAGTTCGCGTTTAAGAACATTCTGCGAACCATTTTTAAACCAGATCACGCTACTGTAGGTCACTATTTCACTTTGATCTATATCTGTATGTTGAGGTTATGTAATTTACCGTACAAACAATCCTATATGTATTTACTACAATGGGTATAATAAGGCCTGCTTTTACTTTATCTTGGTAACCCTTGAAATACGTGCTTCGCTGTAAGGGGTATGTATTTACTTTAGTAACGCCTAAGTGTACAACTTCTTGGTAACCGCTGATCACTGATGCCAACCCTACAGAAATTTAACCTTGCTAAAAAAAATACAGAAACCAAACGAAAATTACAGATATCAAAAAAAAATATAAACATAAAACAATACCAAAAATATTTTAATGATATTAGAAATCTCAATATCATTTTTAAAGATAGATACCCCACACCTATGGGTTTGATGAAAAAAAAAATTTGAGTTTCTGTTCTAAGTATGGGGGACCCCCAAAATTTATTGTTTCTATTTATATGAAAATGAAAATCTTAATGCGGTTCACAGGGGTTTACCACGAAATCCCGAAAGCAATAATCCAGAAAACAAAATTCTCGAAAGTAAAAATCTCGAAAACAAAAATCTAGAATTGAAAAAATCTAGAAAAAAAATCTCGAATGAATACCTTCCTATAGATATTAATTTTTGAGACAATGGTTACAATTCATTCGAGATTATTTACTACTCTTTTTAACATCCACGATTCACTAGCAAGCTGCCCATGCAACTGTAAAAAAGGTACATCAAATTAGTGTTGTTTGGGATCGTGTGTTATCACAACGCGAGTTCAAATAAAAACAATGAAAATGAAAGTAAATGAAATCATTACAAACAAAGGAAATATTCAAATCGAAATCGATGGATTTATTTACCGGTGCCGTGAAATAAAGTAGATGGAAATAATGCCGATCGACTTTATTTCCATAAGAAATCGGAAGTAATATCGAAATTCACCATTTTCTATTCTCGACTTTATTTCCAATTATGTAGTAGAACAAAAGAGTAATAATATCAAACAAGATTTCGGAGGTCGAATTTATTCTACTTGAGATTTCGCAAGTAGTCCCATAAACAGTGCAATACCTTTGCTGGGGTCACTGTTTGATTTGGAGTAGGTGCGAGGTTTTCAGGGGTGCAAATCTGAAAACGGTTAGGAATCTTTATCTGATTGTGTAAATAAAATAAAAGCGAAACAAGGCCGATTCGGCTTTATTTCACTTTGGCAAAGTAAATACGACCGAACATGGAAATTCGGCGTTATTTTACTCGGCGTTATTTCACGGCACCTTATTTACTATTGGATTTTTTACAATTTCTTATAATGTTTTTTTTTTTGGTAAATATTGATTTGTTGTTGTCAATTTACCGAAAAAAAAAATTGCTGAATAAAATAAATATGTAATGAATTTTCTTTAAGTTTAAACTC
Organism: Portevinia maculata; assembly: GCA_949715645.1. Classification (NCBI taxonomy): domain Eukaryota; kingdom Metazoa; phylum Arthropoda; class Insecta; order Diptera; family Syrphidae; genus Portevinia; species Portevinia maculata. The sequence continues at coordinate 90,065,428 of OX454525.1, read as the reverse complement.
TTTAAATAGGTAAGAAAAAAATCTCGAATTAACTTTTTTTTCGAGATATCGTCTTTTGAGATTTTTGTCCATTCGAGATTTTTGTGCATTCGAGATTTTTACATTCTAGATTAAAAATTAGTTTGTTCTAGATTTTTTGCATTCGAGATTTTTGTCATTCGAGATTACGTCATGATCCCGGTTCACAGAATACGTCTACTTACCTAGTTTCAACAGTATAGCTCTTATAATTTCGGAAAAAAGTGGCTGTGATATTCCCGGACAAACAGACATGACGAATCTATAAGGGTTCCGTTTTTGGCATTTGGCTACGGAACCCTAAAAACACTCCAAAAAAGAACCAACAATTGCGGTACAAACAAAAATATTCCCAATCTTGGGAAACTGCATCCAAATATAAGGCATGGGTAAAAAGCTTCTTTCTAAGGTTGAATTTTCCTTGATAGTGTTTCATTTAAACATGCACATCAACCAACTACAATGCTGCCGGAGAAATTGTTTAGGATTGTTTAGGAACCAAATTAAAGTTGCTGAAATGAAAATGGCATATTTTTTAGCGGAACACAATCTGCCTCTTCACATAGCATTTGAAGAGCTATGAGCTTGTTTCCAGTAATTTACGATTTTATTTGACTTTAAATGGAAGATGGTAGACTGTGGTTATGTGGACACTGGACAGTATAGGTAATAACAGCATAGATTGTAACCTACTATTTGCTTTGCCAGTATCTTCTCAAATACTTTTGACAGGGTCGGAAGAATACTTATCGGACGAAAGTCATTAGGAAGCGAGGGTTGCGGTTTCTATGCAACAGGAATTATTTTGACGGCTTTCCAGTTATCAGGAATAGTAGAAGAAGCAAGGCGATGATTAAAAATATGCGTGAGTGACCGTAGTATGTAAGGTAAAACCATTTTTAAAAAGTGGAGTGGGTGTTATCCTCACCTGTTGCATTCGATTTAAGATCAGCAACGCTTTCAATGACATCATTCTCATTTACTGATTTAAAATCACAATCAAGTTCATATAGAAGTTCTTCTTGCAAGGAGAAATGAGGATTTCTTGTACCAGTACTTGAAAGGAAGGCGCAATTAAGGATATTGGGATCTAAGCGACAGACTGTTTCTACTGTGTTACCAACACCTATCTTTCGTAAATTAGTCCATAGCTGTTTGGAAGGAAGTGAATCCTTTAATGAACTGAGGATCCAAAATTTGGTTTTGGACTGAATTGCATTGGACTTTATTTCATGCCATTTTATAGAATACCAGCATTTCATACATTGCCGATAACATCAACATTACGAACAAGTTGGAGCGACTGAACCTCTGCTGTGTCATGCGGTTGTCGGTGATCAGCAGTTCTTCATACGTTTCCTTATTATACAGAGTATGTATGTCTTTCCATCGTAATTCCACTAGTTTCGGACTCGGACGTTGAACCTTCCTCTTTTTTGCAGTTTCGAATCTTATTGCCTTGATGGCGTTGATGTCGCTATTAATAACAACTGGTGACAACTTTCGAATCTTATGGCCCTGCATATATTCTTCACTAATTTGCCGTTTCAAACTTCATCAGGAGAGTGTTATAAACGAAAGTTATAAATAAACTATTATCGAGCCAAGTCTTGTATTCCGATATATTTTCATCCAGTCCTGAAATGATAAGCCCATATAGGGTCCAAATACCTTACGCCTACTGCCATTTGTAAGTTTGCTACCCCCAATCTGTTGATTTGGCGTTAAGTCACCGACAGTAACAAATTTAGATTTCCCATTATGCATCAATTATACCCAGTTGTCCAGAAGCAACTGCAGAAAATCATTGCACCGAATCTAAGCACGCAAACTTCAACACAAAAACTCCTTAAGTTATTTACACCGCCACTCGTGGAGAAAGAAACCCTACCCAATTCACAATCTATCTTATTGTTCTACTTCTCCCTAGCTCTAGCACCTACTAGTAGGCCGAATCCATACATTATAAGGGCACAATATCAATTACAGAAAAAGAAAACCCTTTTAGCTCACGCTAATTATAAAAAAGAAATTGTTTTGAGCAACATCCACTCACTTTATTTCTGTGCACGTGTGGGAATTGGGAAGGTGTTTCCTATGATACATTATTTTCTTTCTTTGCTGTGCCATTAGAACTCCTTAATTTAAACCGAAAGGTCGGGTTGATGTGAGCGTGCAGAAGAGGTGTGGTAATATAATTTGGCAGGACGCCCATTTTACGAGGCATACTTTAGGCCCCAATAGGCCTACACATACAGCAGGATAGTTAAATAAATTTCTAGAGTCCGACATTAGATACCATAATCTTGCCCAGCACCACCACCTGCAATGTAAAGCCCTTCGTATGCATACCCGCTATAAGGAGCCCTGCTATAACACACAATGTTGGTACCGTTTAAAATGCTGGTTACACTTACACCACGAAGACAATCTGAAGAAGAGGACACCAAACAAATCGGCAAAAACAAAAACAATGAGCGTCATTCAAACGAGTAATTAAGGAAACTTGTCGTAAAAGTTATACCTGCATTGAAGGATATTATTGTGATGTGAAAGATATACTTTTTTGAAGTTGTCTCATTGTCCACGTTCCTCGTCCCCGGAATGGACCTACTGTAGTATGTTCTTCTGTAGGCTACTCTCGTCGTGCTGCGCCCCGTATTACGCCCCACCCCCCCAACATGGCGTTGAAAGTGTCTATAGTGAAATTTACACTGAGTATTAATTTGCAACTTTTTTGCATAGTTCCTTTGGTTTTTGTAGATGGGAAAGTTTCAGGAGGCCACATATAAAACTAGCCAAACCATGCAGTCAGCCAGCCAACCATCACCAGGTAGGGACGAAAGTACTCGTAGAGTGCAAAAGATACGAAAGGACATACAGCACAAGGGGGCAACAACTTGTAAAATGAATTCAATTTAACACCTTAGTGTTGGACACAACCGACAGCTATTTTTATTGATTGCGGTTATTTCCCTTTCAATTCGTAGTAGATACTCTTATATGGTGTAAGTTGGAGCACGCGGAGGGCATTTGCTTGCAAGCGTGTAATTGTAGTTTGGGAAATGAGTACGAGACCTGGCACACGACTGCGAATAATTGCACTGCAGTAGAGAGTTCTTTTTCCAGAATTTGTGAGTGGCTTATCGAGCGAGTTTAAGTGTTAAGATTCGAAAAAGATTCGTGTTCATATTTTTAACGGGGAAAAGGTTAGGTAGGTTCCAAACCACGGAATTAATATTAAATTATCTTTTGTTTCGTGCAAGCACTTTCGTGTTTCAAAAAGAGGGTTTTGTTTCCATAGCGTGTGGCCTAGCCAAAGCCGTATTGCACATCCGACATTTAGCATGATATGGCACCGGTTGTAAGGAATAAAGTGCATTTTAATAGCTAAAATTGAATCGGGTTAAATGAGGCTCAGATTAGAATTTTTATAGAGCTCTCTTTGGTATATAGCTGGAAATAACTGCAGTTATTAATCGAGCAATTTATTGCAATCGAAAAGTAAAAGGTTATTGGACTACGTTGCACAGCAACCAAATGTGTGCTTGTATACATGTTCTCGGTTCCCATGATGCCTACTTAGCGCCTCACTACAATATTTTGCTCACGCTTCACGTTAAACTTAACAAAATTCAATCATCATTTTGCTAAAAAAAAAACATCGTGCTTGCCGAAATTTGATCGTTTTGTTGTCTGGGGAATGAGACTATATAAAAGTGATAGTTTAACAGGTAACAGGTAACGACGACCCACCCCCTTGTCCACCGGTGAGAAGCCAACACATCTGCTACAGGTTTCGTGAAGTAGTCTTAATACGTTTCGGAACTTGGTAGATGGAAGGTACATTTCGGTTGGAAACTAAAAAGCCATAAACTTACGTTCTTTAAAGAATTCTGGAGGTATGCTAGCTTTTCATTTAGATCTCCGGTTTAACTATCCTACGTCGCACAGCATGCATGCAATCTACACTCACTACACAACCTCAATCTTAGGACTCAGCACTACAAAAATTATCATGATTTTTCGTTATACATATTATAGGCGTAGATTTATTCAGTAATATTAATGTTAACTGTTTTCACCAATATCTTCAGGACAAGAAGCCTCATATAACCTTGACCGAAACTCAAGTTAACACATGAACAGTGTAATCGTATCTTTGCTGTGCCCGCTATGAACAACATACCCGTTTTCGGTGTTTGGGTTGAAGCTCGTTTTGCAAGACCTTCTTCTTCTTCATTGGCATGGCGGTGAGGCTATGATCAGGATTAAAGGAATCATAACCCTCCCATTTAACTGCATCCCTGCCTGTCCACCTGTGCGGTTCGCCGGTTCGACCTAAGAAAATAACGACAGACCTCCCGATTTTGAATCCTTTCGTCGCCGAGGGCAATTAATTGTTGGTGCTGCTGCATTCGTTTGATCCAGGAGTTTTTAGGCCTGCCTTTCTTTCGCGTTTGTATTGGAACGTTGATTGATATTGTCTTTTTGATCGGCTTCGTAGGATCTCTCCTTTGAAAATGGCAGTACCAACTGAGCCGGTCGCGCTCCATTTTCTTCGAGATATGTAGGTTCATTTACGTGAAGGCTTCCTCGGCTCTTGGAACTTCTTATTCGATCGATCGTTATTACTCCTGCTGTCATGCGAAGCATCTTCATCTTAGCTGCCGTTAATGTGCCCTCATACTTTTTGTACGCTGTCCAATATTGTGAATCGTAAGTGAGCGCCCGGCGCACAAGCTATGTAGAGCCTTCCTTTCAGCTTAGCGGACATTTTTCGATCACAGAATATGGCTGAGTTTTCCCGCCACTTACTTGCGCACTTGTCTTCAGATAGCCGTATTATTTTCCGCATTCAACTATCTAGTGCCCGCTCAACGATCTTCATGGTGTTTGACATCAGCTAGATTGAATGGTAATTATCACAGTCTCGCAAATCGCCTTTTCCTTTCCACAAAGGAAGAAGAAAGCTTCCCCTCCACTGGTTAGGCATTGGATCGCCTGTTATCAGTTTGGAGATGAGAATCATGAGCCATTTGGACCCGATGTCTCTCATCCTTTTCCAGAATTGAGAGGGTATCTCGTCCGGCCTAACTGCTTTTCGCTTTTTTGAGTCTCTGACCGCCTTCCATTCGACAGTAATGTTGTGTACGTCTTCATTATGTTAGGAACGGTGGTAGTTTTCCTTATTTGTAATAAATTCTTCGCATTTCTCTTTGTCCATTTGATTTTCGAAGACACTTGTTTGTTTAGTTGGTTTAGTTTTGTTCGTCTTCGCCGCCATAAGAATGTCTGTCAGTACGAGACGCTGTTTCTGGGCGATTGCCTCTTCTGGGACCACTTTGCAATCTTCAACCCGAAGTTTCATGAAACATACTACCAAATGGTAATGAATCTAGGTTTCATTTCCGCCACCGCTGTAAGTGACCAGGTGCCGGCTTTGTTTGACGAACATGGTATTGAGAACGAATATATCGTATGGCTTCTTAGGATATCTTCACCCGAACAGTTCCTCATGTCGTATCCCACTCCTTCATGGCATTCTTCATAGTCTTGACTACCCGAAATGTCTGTTCAAATCTCCGTCAACTAAAAAAAAGGTCTTCTTTGGGATGTTCTTGATGAGGTTGTCAAAATCTAGCAAGAATGCATCTTTTTCTCTTTGCTCGCATCTAACTTGGGGTTCATTTGCACTGACAATATTCCACGCCTCACCATGCATCACCAATTTACGAGTAAGAGAAATCAAACGATCACTGGACTTTGGAATGGTCGAGGCGCTGCCAAGTAGCTCTGCCAAAAGGATGATACCAATTCGGTTCTTACCCTGTTCTGTCCCGTAGTAAAACATCTTGAAAATTTTTGTCCTAACGTCCAAGAAACGCGGCGTTTTTTCATTTCGTTTCCTGAACACATAAGATGTCAACTCGCCTTCTAACCATCATCTCTTCGAGCTCGTAGCTACGACCACTCATACTTCCAACGTTCCAATTCGCGACCCGTAGGTTTCGCATGCATCTTCTTGGTGGTACAATAAACTCGGGCATAATTATTATCTGCTTAAAGTATGCTTCCCTTAAATTGAGTTATTTTTTCAGATGTGCAGCAAGGACGCACGAGGTAATGGACAAAATAACGCACATAAAACACATATGCTTTCTGACGACCTAAAACTCACTGAACGACCAAACATTCTAAAATGTTAGGTAATGCCGTAGAATTTCACAGCACGTAACGTCAAACCGGAAAAATTGTACTAAATTGTGCTGTTCTACTACTATTGGTTCAGTGAATTTGGAAATAGAGACAATGCAGCAAGAATTGACGTGGAGTAAGCAATGTGTTACTTTGCATACAAAATCATCTTTCTGCACGGGTCTTGCTGCACATTTGTTTGAGCTATTACTCCGAGCGAAATAAAGCACAGGTTGGGCTAGGGATAGAGTATCGCTCTCACATTTGGAGTTAGGCTATTGAAAATTTCCTGAAGGTACTTGACAGTATTCAAAGAAAAGCAACTTAGATCCAGGCTTGACGCTGCCCATGTCTATTCTATAGATACTACCACGCTATATGTTCGGAGAAATGCGTCACCATCTAAAGGTGCACTTGTCTTTCACTTTCAGAACATCTGTAGACCAAAATTCTTTGTGTATAGAGAAAGCAATTTTTGGAACTAGCTTCCGAAAGACATCTTTCCGGAAGAATAAAACTTGCAACAATTTAAGAGTAGAAACACCACTTGTCTAACTTGATGTACGAGTAAATGGGGCCTTCTTCAGATATTCGTTTTGGGCGAAATTTTATTTTTGGCACGAATGAAATTTTACGCCGTTTCCGAGCGCCAAAATTAAAAAGCTCCTCATGACAGACAGTTTATACTCCTGGATGTTAATCAGACTGGAGCAGTGAAAAACCCTGTTTTGGAGGACCCCAAGCAATCGATGTGCCCCGAGGAGATCCGGTTGGTGAGCCTAACGAGGCCCGTCAGGAGACTCCCCAACTGGCAGACATACCCCGAACGCCAAGAGGGAGGTGTAAACTGGGAAAGGCATTCGCACCGGCTGGCATAAGATTACCCTAACACTACGATAGCCTGCACCAAACGAACGTGCAAAATGTTTCGAGCGTAACACCCGTGCAGAGCAAGCAAAAACGGGATTAACTAGACTGCCTACCAATCGAAGGCATCCTCTTACCATACGGAGGAGTAGCAGAACATTGTGGGCAGACACCCTTCAATATAAACAAAGTCTGAGTCACTCCGCCGTAGCAGCACCGGAGAAGCAACAGAGGAGTGTAGGTGGACGGCCGCGTTTAAAAACACCTCCGCAGGAACAACAACACAACGAGTAGATAACACGACGACGCATCAAACCTTAAGTGGTAAAACTGACACAACACGAAACCCATGAATAGTGATACAGACGGCTAGGACTTCAACCCATCGAAAGGCATGGTTGTCCAGTGGAAAACTAAATTATATAAACGGTGGCTGATGAATTTTGCTACATTAAGAAACTCGAATAACTTTCTTGTAGTTCATATAATTTATTTTTTATTCTTTATTCATTCGAAAGATAATTCCATTTTATTTAGTTTTTTTTTTGATGATTTTTAAAAATAATTAAATTTAAATGGTCTCCACGCTGAGTGACGCATGTGCGGAATTCTCTTCCGGCGTAGTCCTGAAAAAAAAACCTTTAACATTTTTAAATAACGATCTCCATTGACCGTTGCAGTGTGACCGTTTTTTTCGAAAAAGTAACTTGATGAAATTGCACACAACGCTGTGACTTGAGCTGGATGCAGTTCCGTCTCATGGAGAATTTCTGGGTTCGAGCCACTCCATGTTCGACAGTTTTGCTTGTTTACATTGCTGTTTAAGCCGATGTGGGCTTCATCTGCCATCGGGATGGTGTTGGTCATGGTTTCGTCCTGGTCCAAGCCGATTGGAAAGTCTGCGGGGTTTAATTTGTTTGTAATTTGAACCTTATAAGCAAACAAATTCAAATCTATGTGCAGAATTTTCTGCAATGACTGTCTGCTGATACCCATTTCAGCAGATAAATTTCTTGTCGAAACGCTTGTAGTAGCCTGGATGGTGGCAGCTACAGCAGCGATTATTTCCTGTGTTCGATCTGGAGGATTTTGCTGGTAAGGCTCGGCACAAGAGTTTACTAACCTCATGATGGTCAATATGCTCGGAGGCGTGACGCCAAACGTGCGGCGAAACTCCCTTTGGACGGAAACTACCGACTCCAGTGCGTGATAGCGGCGCACAATCCAAATTTGGGTTTCAGCATCCCAATTGTCAATTTTCATTACATATAAATCAATCTGCAAATAAAAATAAAATGGAGTTGATTTTTTTTCAATTCAATTCAAAAATTTATTGGTAGAGTACAAGTAAGACCAAGTGTCTTTTATTGTACACTAGCTGCACCTGCCCGGCTTTGCCCGTGCCCGAGCCAATATGTTCGAGTAGACTTCATAATAATTGTCTATAGCGGGTATCCGGCGTATGTTGCTGCGCCTAAAAAAAGAAGACCGATTTTGACCAAAGTTCACAGAAACACTCTCAGGCCAATACCGAAGATTGCCTGATTTGAGCTCAACCGGTGAAAGGGACTGCACGTTTTTCTCCGCATGGCTTAGGCCGCTCACACAACTTCGTTGTTCCGTTTAGGGTAGGTGCTTGTTGTCTGGCATCCGCCTATGTCACCTTACTTCTGCGAATCAAACAACAAAGCGAAAATAAAAAACTTCGATTGAATCACTTTTCATTCACCTCCACACCGATTGTTATCAATGTTGGAAAAGCAACTTTCCGATTTCCGATTCACAAAAAAATGCAAAAAATTTCAATAAGAGTCATTTGAATAAAATATTGAACACACGATATCTCAAGAATGAAAGTGCGCACAAATTCCACAATAAGCTTGAAACGTTCGTGTGGTCTCCCTACGCACATATGCATGTGTACTCACTCAAATGCCCATATCTCACACACCGATGCAGATATAGCCAAACATAACAACCTTCGTGCAGACGTCGCCTTTCATGGAAAAATTTTTCATTGGAATCGGTTAACGCGTTTGGCCAAACACCGGCAACAAACACAAATATGGATTGATTTTTATATATAGAAAATATTACACAAAAAAACTTTTTATTATTTCACTTAAATTTGTTTTTTTGTTCAAAGCACATGATACCTACATATGAAACACACAGTGTATAAATATATTGTCAATTTTTTTTTTCTTTTTTAAGAAACACATAATTTACACACCGATGCAGATACAGACATCGCACATACATAACATCCTTCGAATAGACGTCACCTTTCTTAAAAAAAAAATTTCATTGGAATCGGTTAACGCGTTTGGCCAAACACCGGCAACAAACGCAAATATGGATTGATTTTTATATACATATATATATAAATAGATATAGATATATTCTCATATCAATTTTAATTCACAAAAACTCACAAAATCGCAATGAAGAAATCCGAATCCGACAGCGCCACCAAACATGAAACAAAATTGGCTTCTCCATTGATCGATAATAGATGGCGTTACGTTGCGTGTCTATCTGACAGTTCAATTGTGATACGATATGTTACATTCAAATGTGATTCTTTATTTGGTTGTTGCCAAAATAAATAAATACAAAATGAAAAAAAAAAAAATTAAAAAAAATCGAAAAAAACTGTCGTAACACGCTGGGTGGTCAAAATAAGCCATTTTGAAATTTAGATTTTTGTTTTCTTCTAAAACCCATGCTGAGAAAATACCTTTCCAACAAAGTATAAATCATCAAAATCGGTTCGGCCAATCTCGAGTTATGCGGTTACATCGCTTCGGACACTTTCTTTTATATATATAGATTAAGAATTTAAATAAAAGACAAAAATTAAATGAATTTTAAATAATTATACAATTAAAAAATTTAAATACATATTTGGAGAAAGGAAAGGAGGGACAGGGTTAACAAGAGAACAGAAAAGAGGAGAAAATTAGGATAGATAAAGAATAGTAGAGTGAAGTAAGTGAGAAAAGAAGAATATGCAGTGATTACAATTAGGCCAAGTGTGCAAATAGAGCTCTTTTAAATTGTTCAGCTTCTATTATCTGTTTAATGGCTACAGTAAAGAGTTCCAAAGTCTGGCAGTGTGGACTAGAAAGACGCGCGACGTATTCAAGTAGTTTGAAGGTGACGGTATAAGATTGAAAGTTCGCTGCGACTGAACAAATTGTAATTTCTGGAAAAGATAGAGCGGAGACTGGTTACGTATGATCTTGTGCATGAACACACAACATCTTATTTCCCAAAAATCCTGAACAGCCGAGGACGAGTTTGTGGTAACTGGATATATGTTCATGTCTTCTTATTCCAAATACATATCGCACCATGTCATTAAAAGCAACAAGTAGTTTGTGCCGAGAACGGGAATCTAATTTTGGATACACAACAATGGCATAGTCACAGATTGGAACAAATAAGGACTTAACTAACCTTAATTTAGTATCAACGGGTGTGAAGCTAGAAAATAAATACAGCTTACGTAAACCTGCATAGATACGTCCCACAATATAATTTGCATGGTCAATAGCGGAAAGAGATCGATTCGCACCCAAGGTTTGTTACAGTATCTGAAAACTTAAGCATCGTAGAATTAAGATAAACAGGCGGTATCACTTCAGTGTCGTACAATGTTTTTGAAATCAGAGACAACTGACTTTTCATTGGGTTTAAGATCAGACCATTATTTTGAGACCATTTAACTATTGAGGAGAGATCAGAATTAAATCTATTGACGACTCACGAGATCCTCAACCAGTCCAATTGACCGAGAAAGGTATATCTGTGCGTCGTCAGCGTAAAGATGAATAAATGCATTGCAGCATGCTTGAGGAAGGTCATTTATATACAAACAAAAAAGGATTGGGCCAAGAATTGAACCCTGTGGCACTTCAGAAAGGATCCTTTTTTTCGAGAATATTTTTGGTCAACAGAAACCCTTTGAGAGCGATTTGAAAGATAGTTTCTTATTAGACACAAGGAGTGCTCGCTAAAACCAAAGTAAAGCTTTAATTTCCTACATAAAATGTCATGATTTACATTGTCAAAGGCCTTGGAGAAGTCAAGTAAGCAGAGCAGCGTAAGATAGTCCTTATCATGTTCTACTCTGATGTCGTCAAGAACTTTGACCAAGGCCGTGAACCAGCTATGTTGGGCACGAAAACCAGACTGCACAGTCGTCAATAAATTAAAACGATTAAGGTGACAAGAAATCTGCTTGGCAATGATTTTTTCAAAAACGGAGGTCGATAATGCTCTGGATTTTTTTGGCACAGGGATAATTTTAGCTCTTTTCACGCAGTCAGGGAAACTAGAGGAAGTAATACGAAAATTAATTAAATGTGTGACACAACTTATAATATGGGGAAGTAACATTTTAACAAAGCGCAGATGTAACCCATCCTCACCAATTGCATTCAACTTAAGATTTCGGATATAATGTATCACATCCGCTTCCGTGACAACTTCAAAATCCAAGCCAAGATGTGAATCAAAAAAGATTTATTAGGGGAGAGTGGGTACGAAAGTAACATTTTTCGTATTCCCTTCCATAATTTGGAAACCGCTGTATATACCAACCTGAAACAACATGCATGTTACTCGTAATAAGTGGGTTTTTGACTACCGTAAGATAATAACTTGGTTTCCAACTATTATCGCAGATCGGAGCTTGGGTGCTAAAATAAAGAGCAGGTCAAATGTTACAACCGAACTTCTCGGTGTACCGATTGTAACATGGTGAAAGGACGGTTGTAACACCATATACGAGTATATCAAATAGAAGGAAACAAGTAAATGTTATAATTAATGGTTGAAATTAATTTTTAATTCAATAAAACAATTAAATTATGTGTACAAGTAAAAAGAAAGCAAGTAAACAAAAACTATTATTCAGATTCGCAGTTGCGGCATTGGAAGAAAAGCTGATTTGAATTCTCTCCCACACACCTAGTGTGAATCCACATTTTGCAAGAAATGCATTGAATCCACTGTTCCTTAGGAAGAGATTCAGAAAATTTGCTAAAACAATAAGCACAAACGGAATCTTCTTCCTCACTGGAACTTGTATCTTCTGACTTTTTTGGCCTTGGTTTTCGTTTTGTTTTTGACTGCAAAAACGTGTTTTTCTTAGGCAGATATGCTTTAGGTTTGTTGATTCTTTTTTTATTTGCCTCTTCTTCTAAAGCATTTTTTCCGGGGTATCCGTTAGGATAGTTGTCCGGCCCCTTTTTCTTCCACCTCGTGGAGGAACTCGTGAAAGTTAAGATTTTGGATACTTCATAACAATTTCAGGAGAAAATGCAGCTCCTGATGACGTGAGTGGCAACGTGATTGTGTGAATATCGGCAGTTGCCAAAGGAAGAGAAGGCAAGTTGATTTCTTCAAAATTAGTAGCTGCCGATAAAGTTGAAAGCAGTGGCTCCTTATTGATTTCAGCCGGAGAAAGTCTATCAGTAACAATGCAAGGAGTAAACTCATCATCGCCGAAAACATCTGGATTTACTGACCAAATCCCTGATACTCTGAACCCCGATAAAATGTTGGTCGCTTTTGCTGCTTTTTGTAATGCTATCTTGGCAAGTTCGGGTATATCGTATATTCTAATTCGATTCCCTAAAAAAAAAAATATTTTCTTACTTCTAGCTCCAAATTTCTTACAACAATGTTACCTGCATTAGACTTCTTCCAGTTTGCACAACCCTGATTAAAATATGTCTTCATTGGTCCAAAGACACTACGGTCTAACGGTTGCAACTTGTGAGAGCAGTGAGGTGGAAATGTGAGCAACACAATGCCGTTTTCTCTGCAGTAGTTAACAACTGATAGAGAAAGATGGGATTGATGGTTATCAAGAAGGACCAATTTTCTATTGCTCTGAATCGACGAGATGTTCCATGAAGTTTAAGAACTCCGATTGCATCCATCCTGATTTATTGGCAGCTCCAATACTGCCGATTGGACCTCCTTTAAGAAATAGTGGATTGTATTTCTTTAGAGGGAATATGAACATTGGTGGGATTGCATTGCCAATAGCATTGACAGCAAGGCACATGGTAACTAGAGTGCCACGCTCTGCGGATGAAATGGCTCCGATTTGTTTCTTTCCTTTTCTTGCGATGACATTTGTCGGCTTGTGGACAGTGGTTAATCCTGTTTCGTCGATGTTGAATATGTCATGTGGCTCAAATTTGAAGCGGCTCATAACATCAAGCAAATTATTGAAAAATTTGTTGACGTTTGGTTTGTTAAAATTCATAGCCCTTGATAAACTTGTTGCTTCTGGTTTTCGAATGGCAAGAGTTTGGTTGCGTCTCATAAAGGACATAAGCCATTCCTTTTTTTTTTTTTTTTTTTTTGTCGGGGTGTGTGAGACTTTCTACACTGGAGCACTCAGACTCAATACTGGTCCATTGTACTACCAGGCAGACACACCACATTTTACTGTGGGAATTTACTCGTTTTTCTAAGAAAAACGAGAAGGCGCTTCAATGATAAGGAGCTTAGGTTTACAGCACTCACCATATCCGCACCAAATACTTGCCACCTGATACGAGCAAAAGCAGGACAATCACAGAGGAAATGTTCCGCAGTGTCGTCGCTTTCTCCACAGGCTTCGCAGTTGGTGGTGTCGCTTAGGCCTAGCACCTTAAGGTGTTTGGCAAAAGCGTAGTGTCCCGTAAGAACGCCAGTAGTCTGTCTGCAGTCTTTTCTGTTGAGAGACAACAAGAATGCCGCGGATTTCCCACAGACGTCGGGGAGCATTTGCTTAGTCTGTCTGCACCCTTGAGAGTCATGCCAACGGCGATTGTGTTCATAGGAAACCCAACCGTAAATGGAAGCCCTGACCGAGGACGCAGGCAGACAGATCGCTGGTTCAGGTCCTGAGAGGTCCCCCTCTGAGCCTTGTCTAGCAAGTTCATCGGAGATCTCATTTCCCGTGATCCCGTTATGACCGGGGACCCAGACAAGTTTAAGTGAATTCAGCCTTCCGACCGAATTCAGAGATATCTTGCATTCACGTACTATTTTGGGGGTAGTTAAGGGTTTGAGTAAGGCCTTAAGCGCAGCCTGACCGTCGCTACAGACGCAGATACTTCGCCCCCTCCACCTGTTCCTCGTAACATAGTCCATGGCCATTAGGATAGCATAAGTCTCTGTTTGGAAGACTGACGCATATTTGCCTAACGGAAAGAAAAGTCTAACGTTATCGCTCTCCACGAAGACACCAGCACCAGTGTTGGAATGTATGCCAGTGCTAGGACAGCGATGAAGATTTTCTTCATAGTCGGTAGCAACTGGTGTGTACATTGCTGCAGCATGGCTGGGTATATTCCGTCCGTACCAGGTGACTTGAAGCCGTCAAAAGACGCAAAAGCATATTTAATGGCCTCGTCCATCACCACGGCCTTATACCAGCTACGCCGAGTTGTTTGTCTTGGCTCACTCATAGTCTCGGTAATCGGGGCTGGTTGTGAACCAATTGTAATCTGGTTACCCGGAAAGTGAGACTCCAGCAGATAACTAAGAGTTTCCGCTTTCGTCTCAGTGAAGGTGCCATCAAGTTTTCTAAGTGAGTCCAGTTTGGCTGGTTTGCCCTTTTTCAGAACTTTAACCAACCTACTATTTTCACCCAGCGTTTCAATCTTTTCGCAGAAATTCTTATAAGAAGCACTTTTCGATACCCGAATTAGCCTCTTATATTCCTTCTGCTTCGATCGGTACAGATTCCAGTCTGTCTCCAAATCAGTCTTGAGTGACCTATTTAGAAGCTTTCTAGCTTCTCTACGAATTCTTTGCAGTTCCGAGCTCCACCAGGGAACCGGTGTTCTGCCAGGTGGTTTGCTTACTGGGCACGTCAGTTCAAAACAGCTAGTAATGACACTATTCAGGTGTTGAACAGCTTCCTCTACCTTTTGTCTCGTCCTGAGTTTGGTTGGAGTTTTGAGAGTTTTCCCTAATTCCTCCCTGAAGCGTATCCAGTTGGTTTTTCTCGGATTCCTCCTCTCCTGCAAAGTTATGGCTTCGCATCCGATTTGGAATTCGATATATCTATGGTCTGAGAGGGACACCTCCGAAGAGACCCTCCAGTTAGTAACCGCCTTAAAGTATCTATTTGATAAAGTTAGGTCGATCACTTCCTGTCTTCTTGACGTCACAAAAGTTGGTTGCGAGCCAACATTGTTGATAGTAAGATCAGATGATAGAATGAAATCCAGGAGATGGTTTCCTCGCATGTTGCATTTGCTGCTGCCCCAAACAGTGTTTTGAGCATTGGCATCACAGCATATAACTAGGCCCATCTTCCTGGTGTCGCAATAGTCAATGAGTTCAGCAATTGCCCTCGGTGGTGGAGGCACTACCGAATCATAGGGGAGATAAGCTGACGCCACGACGAAGCTCTTCCAATTTCCATTCGTTTCGTAGCTAATGGCTGTAGCAACCAAATCTTGGCCACAAAATTGTCCAAGCTTAGTCGCTGAGAGAAGGTTCGACACAGCAAGACAAGCCCTTGGTCTCTCGGACCGCTCGTCACAGAGTATCGTAGTGCCACGGACACCTCCAAGGCCAAAGATGCGATTTTTCCACACCCATGGCTCCTGTATGGATGTTATGTGGGCTTTTGTATTCAACACAGAAAGCTTCTTACTGATGAGTGCAGTAGCAGCCTTGGAGTGTTGAAGGTTAATCTGAGTAAATCCAATCATTGGAAATACATCAGCTAGAAGTGTTCTACTGGAAGGGCACGCAGAAGGTGCGCGCGCAGTTCCACCGACAGGAGTGCTTGAGGTCTTCTTCCTCCGTTTTTTCCTGTTCGAGCTATTGAAAGGGGAGGCAGCGTTGGTTTCAGTCAGCTGGCTGGTTTCGGTTGGGGTAACCTCTGCCGACCTGCATCTCTTTGCCGTCGCCGCCGGGGAAGTGCCGTTCTCAGCGCTTGCGCCTTCAACTGGCGGTGCAGTTTCTTTGCGCCGTACGATAGCCGCCTTTCTCCTTTTCCTCTTTCGCTGGCTCTTAGATGGACGCTGACCAGTGGACGCCGCCTCTGTGGCCCGTTTCACCTGTTCGGTTTCACAGGCCTCGTCGGCAGCATCGCACCTATCGGCTGTCTGTCTATTGGTCTGAAGATTACCGCCACTTTCTCCATTTTTCCAGCCCAGTCTACCGAACGTGTCGGAGATAGAGCTGCAGGAATCTTCGGAAGCAAACCTTTTCACAACTCGAAGGTCAGCGCCTGTACAGGCGGGGGATATAAGTATGTCGGTTGGGGCCTCCAGAATCCGTGCCCCGACCGTGGTCGAAAAGACCACGGGTGGATTTTCGCCCATGCGAGTACCACCTGGAGTAGTTATATCTTTTAGTTGTTCCTGCATACTTGTTTTTGGTTTGGTTCGCGATAGAGCTTTGACGGTGTATAAAACGCCGCTATAACCATAAAACCTCGGATCACGAACGTATCGTACCGAGGTCCCCCTATCCACCACCGGGGGACGCGCCTGGTAGGTAACCAACCCGCAGGAAGCCATTCCATTGGCCTTCCAGGAAGCAGGCATATGAAGATTATAATGAGTGGCAGCCTGGTATGCCAGTTTTCGAACGCATTGGGTTGTAACGCCATAATACAAATCAGAACAGTGGTATATGTAAGCATCCAATTTTTCCTATCATTGAAAATTTGATATTGTTTAGAATTAAGTGGCATCATAAATAATATATACCTACTTCGTACTCAACCGAAAATACCCTGTTGTGTGCTATATATCCAACTCTTAGAGAAACAACGTCACCAGGGCAGTTTTGTATAGCTTTTGTTTTGCGGATAAAACGACCAAGAGTCACATGGCAGATGTTATAAGACTTTGCAACACCTCGAATGGATCTACCATGTTTTAAAACGTCTTCTGCTGCATTTACAAATGTTTCTTTTGGAATCATGCCACGAGAGGTTTTTCTGATTCTTTGGCGCGGCATTTTGCATGTACTTATTTCTTATATTGCTAAATTTTTGGATTTAAAATCAAAACATCAAAAACTGTCACGTTGAGAAATTTTGAGTGGACGGTTGTAACGTGTTACAACCGTCCACACAAAAAATGTTACAACCGTCCTACCCTTATTTTTTTATATTAAAAATTAAATAAAAAAGAAATTAGTAATCCTATCGAAAAAAGCGAATCTCCAACGACAAACGATAATACGTTTTAAGATAATATAGCTATAATAAAGTTAAATCTTACTTACCTTACGAAATATAACGAAAAACCATTCACCCAAAACAAAACACGTTCGCACTTGAATTTCACTTTTTTGACTGTATTTGACATATAGGAGTACACTGAAGTGTATCTTTTTTTGGGGTGTATTCGGATCATAATTGCAAGGAATTCTGCATTTAAAAAACCTATAAACCCATAGAGCTCTACGTTTTCTTAAAACCTCAGTGTTACAACCGACCCGCCGTTACTTTCGTACCCACTCTCTCCTACTCCGAAAAAAAGTTGTAACATTTTTTTCGGTAGCACGATTCATCAGCCTGACCCTCTCAATAAGATCCCCCAATCTCAGCAAAAGTTTACCAGACAATTCTAAATATCGCTACCTAACCGTAAATATGGAATACTTTTCTGGCTTTTTTTTTAGGTTCCAGGGGATTTCAATACGAAACTCCGCACAGTGGATGGGCCAAAATATTACCTTCGTCCTGAATTTCATTTCCCTTCTGCCTTCCTATTTATATACTATCTTTGTTTGTATTTTTTGAAAATCACCTGGCAACGATGAATATCAAATAGAAATCAACAATGAAAATACTTAGATTGTGTTTCAGACCGGTCAGACGAACCTCGAGCACCTTGCTTGTAGTCCAACACACTAACCACTGAGCTACTGCGCCCATAATGTAGGAGGGATATTTGCAATATGGAATTAAATAAAATTCAATGGGGGACAGAGGACCTGCAGTTTTGTCATTGCTTGCCTATATAAAATCGTCATTTAAGATGACATTCCATGTTGTTTCAGTTTACAGTTCTGCTAGCACACATTAATCTGCTCAGTTCTTCGGCCATGCATCCTGCCCAATATATGTAAATCAATTTAGCGGACTCCTGTAAAAGACAAGTGCGCTATTCAGCTCAAAGCAAAAGAAACAATCCATTGGTATCTTCTTGTGGTATCAAATCCAAAGGAAGAAATTAAAACGAAAAAATTTCGTCTTCTAACCGAATCGTTGTATTTTTTCCCCTCGATTAACATTTGCGGCATGCAACATTTCCCACATAAAATCCCAACCAGAGTTTCAGCTTGGAAAACATCCCTTCAATAGGGCTTTGTGTCCTTCTACTTACAAAACTAAAAGCATATCCTTGAAGAACGAGTAACTCTCAGCTCTAGGCGCACGAAAAACTAAATAAAAAAAACGTCATCGCCGGTATCTACTCCTCTCCCCCTGAATCCTTTATCAATTTTAGGAAGCCCGCGCGTGAACACTAAAAGGCGAGATGACAGACAAGAAAGGAAAAATAGATGAAGGGATTCTTACTCCTTTAAAATCCTAGAATCAGACATAACAATGAACAAGGAGCTTCTGGTTTGTGTAGAAACGTTCCCTTTAAACCGCAACACAACGCACATATACACAACTTAGTTGTGTATATTTGTCAGGCTCATTGCAATGTCATGCAGCGTGCAGATTGAAACGAAATATCTTGTATCTATGCAAAATTGTTCTCACTTTTTTAATGCTTCTGCTTCGAACTTTGTTGGAGAGTAGTTGATGTTTACTCCGTTTACAACGCCTAGCAATGGCAATGGGATTGGGAGATAGTCTATTGGAAAAGTGAAAAAAAAAATATACCGCGCCATTGAGATGGGAGTACGTAACGTTAACCATGTGACACAGAGAAGGTACAATTTTTTATGAGAAAAACCATCTCGCCGGTGCGGCAGAAGGAAGAGAAACGAAACCAATCTTACCTAATGCGCTGTGGGAACTCTGCCACCTGTTGTCTTTGTTGCGCTCCCGAGATTATAATGCCCTGCATTTAAAAAGGAATTATAAGCATTGAAAATGTGTTTTGTTGGCTTATTTTTATTTTAGTATTTTGTGGAAGATACAGATGGCTAGATATACTGATCCAAACCTGCCGGTATATTTAAGGTGGTGATAAAATACAGCAGAATGTGTGTTCGGTTTATTATTATTATTAGTAGGTATTATTATACTATTATTGAGATGTGAATGAATTGCTGTGGCGTTAACTCATGATAGGATAACGACGAAGGGGATCCATAGGTAGTGCCGGTGCTTAGTATCTTAAGCCGTAAGTTAGAGAGATGTTTAGATTTCAGAGACGGTGATTACGATAGGATTATGATCCTGAAGTTTTTGTGTTGATTATTTGGGATATCTATGTACTTACTAATAACATACTTAACGGGCTACCGACCCGTGGAGAGTCTGCAGCTTTCCATACTCCGCGACACCCGGGCACGCTTCTTCCAGTTGTCCATACCAAGAGCCCTGCGTCCACGATTGGTCTTTAAAACGGAGGTTTGGTCTTCCTCGCGTCTCGAACCTGAGGCCTGAAAGTCGAAGTTCCATCCCATTCGATCGATGTGGCCGAGCCAATGTTGTCGAAGTATTTCTTCTTCTTCATTGGCCTTCAGCGCACACTGACCAGATATCCAACGCAGTATTTTTCTTTCGATAGAACCCTTTTCCTGCAAATCTTTCAGCACTTGGCACCATAAACAAGAACTGGAGGTATGTAAGTGTTTATACCCTATTCTAAGGGTATATTAATTTTGACTCATAGTTTGTAACATACCTTAATATTGCCCGTAGACCCCTAAAAGTTACTATATTTATGGTCAGCATCGATAGTAATGTCGCTCTATCCATGTCCGCCCGTCCGTTCGTCTGTCGGCAAAATTAGGCCTTCAAACTGGACCTAGAGAGCTGAAATTTTAACCATATACTCTCTAGGGTCCCGAAATAATCAAGTTTAAGAATTTTTGAAATCCGCCCACAACTCAACAAAACAAATTTTTCGAAAAAATCGAATTTCGAGCTAGAAAGCTGAAATTTTTTATATATGATCTTTGACTCCTAAAACTGCTCGGGAGATACAATTTCTAAAATCCGCCCACTGACACGCCCACAATGAAATAAAACAATTTTATTGAAAAGTCAAAGTTTGAGCTAGGAAACTGAAATTTATAATATAGACTCTCAGGTGCCCTTTATACTTATGTTGAATTTTTTTTTTTTAATCCGCCCACTGACACGCGCACAATACATTTTTTTTTTTTTTTTGAAAAACCAACGTTTGAGCTAGGGAGCTGAAATTTATAATATATAGACTCAATAGGTGTCTGATAGGAATAAGAATAGGGTATCCAAGAGTTTTTGGTTGCCTGGCTAACTGAGTGGTTTAGTTTGTGACAGGAGTTTTGTTAAAGTGTGATTTTGGTAACAAAAAGTAAAGTCATTTGAAGGACACATGAATTTTCGAGAAATCCAACAATAGGATAACAGAAGGAACAGGAATAGAAGGGAAAGGTGAATCGTCGGAATTCAGGAGCGAGTTCAAGGAATAAAGCTAAGTAGAATGAAATTTGTGCAAGTTTAAGCGATAGTAGTTTATTCGGATGGTAAGGAGTGTTGGGAAAATTAAGTCTGGTAGGGTTCTGCCCCATACTTTCCCGGGAATAATCGGGACACGCGACCCTGTCCACCATTTTGGGATTCGGGGCGACGCCGTAGCGGGTCACGCCCGGTCACTTTCACTTAGTGGATTTTTTTTTGGTTCATCTGTCATTTTCGTTTAATTTCATTTTGAGATTTTAGTAATTCAAGTCGAATTAGTTCAATTAGTTTTATCGCGAAAAAGTGCAACAAATTGTTTTGTCCTAGTTAGGGACAATGTTTTTTTTTTGTTTAAAGCGAGTACATAGGTACTTGGAATTGTCCTCGTTGACTTTAGGGCTCACCAAATTGCCTGTTCTTCAATTGCTTCGTACACGGCACGCTAAAACCGGCCGATGATGTCGATAGTTGGACGGGTCTGTGTTGACACTTGCCCTGGGCACTATCTGCTCCACAACAAGATTGAATAAGTCACATGACAGTACATCTAACCTGTTTCTTACCAAGCAACAGACTCCAAATTAATGGTGTTCAGAGTTTCAGACAGAATCGAAACAGAGTGCAAGATATCTAGGGGTACATCTTAATAAAACTTTGACCTTCGGTCTACACTAGCAAATAATAATGAAGGTGAACATGACAATAAAGACGCTTTATCCGTTTATAAGGCGTAAGCCACAATTGAGCCTTGAAAACAAGCTGATCATATATATATATTGTGTTTTTTATTGAAGTATAATACTTCTGATAGGGATAACTGTCAAACTAGCTGTCATACTAATAAAGTGTGTTTGACTTTTTTGTTCAGTATACTTTGGGAAATAACCATAAAAAGACTAACACCAGAACAACGTTTACTTATCGTGGACATTTATTTCCAAAATTCACGCTCTGTTCGCCAAACTTATAGAGCACTTCTTCCACACATGACTTTTTTGAGCCAAACGTTTGGTGACCAAATCCTACTCAAGAAATAACCCTGTGTGTTGGCCACCTCGCTCGTGTGATTTTACACCTTTGAACTACTTTTTGTGCGGGTACGTACGATTGATCACTTAGAAGCCAACATTCGACGCACTATTGCCGAAATAAGACCTGGTATGCTCGAAAAAGTCGTGCAAAATTGGACCGACAGGATGGCGTTCATAAGGCGCAGTCGTGAATGCCATGAAATTTGTGAGCTATTAAGCCAAAATTTGGTCATTCCATTAAATTTCTTGTGTTTTATTTTTAAAGAAAGTTGTATGCCTCTATAAAAAACACCCTATGCAAGGTTTTTTTCCAGGCGATAATGTTTTATGGATCCCCTGTATGGGGAAAGTGTCCAATAAGCCATATTCGCGGTTGCAAATAACCCAAAATAAACTTTTAAAAATGATTTTAGACCTACCCCGACATTTTTCTACCGAAGATCTGCATGTATTGGCAAGTACATATTAAATCAAAAAGAATTTTAAAATTACATGATCGATACAATGTTTCAAAGTAGTGAGTACATAGGTACGCGCATTCGAATGATATAATCAATTATAATCGATTCAGACAACATTTCGAGATGTCTCGATTCTTCACTCAAATCATTCGAATGATTTCTCACATCTACTTACCTACTCTATGTGAAATTAGAACTCGATACTCGAGTGCCGATTCGAGACCGAGAAGAGAATATTGAACGAAAGGACAAAAAAGAAGAAAACACACAAAATCGAGAACTCGAGAAGTTGGTTATTTGTGTATCTCGTGTGTGTATTCACGACTTTGGGTTTATTTTTATATTTATTTTCGTAATCGATGCATCGTTGAGGGTTGAAGTTATAAGAATCGTTATGTTATGATTTTTTTGTGTTGGGTTTTTGTTCAGTAATTTTTGAATGTTTTGTCTATGTTTTATTTTTTTAGAAAGCAATAAATTATTATAAATTATAATCAGGAATTTACTGTGATTTATATTAGATATTTTGTGTAATCGGCAGTGACTTAAAATGAAACCTGGTGGAAAAATTGTCTCGAAGATCATTCGAATCATCATTTGATTCTTTAAATCATTCGAATAGTAATACCTCGATTCTTTAAATTCGATTATCACTAGTTTCAAGTATCTCTTCCGACAACATTCTGATTTCAAATCTAGCTATTTGATTATGGAACTGCGATAATTTATATATCTACTTATTAATTTATTTAGTTATTTAGATATTATTTATTTGTTTATTCAATTATTTATTTATTTATTGATATATTATTTAATTATTTATTTGTTAACTTATTTCTTGAATTTTTTGTGTAGGTACATATTTATTTGTCTGTTGATTAATTCTGTTGTTTACTTAGTCTTTTTTATTTTTCGTTTATTTATTCATCAATTGTTACTTTAAATTGTTGTCACTATAGTTGGTAAGCGTTATATGATGAAATCAGGATGTCTTCTGCATTTTCCCGCCTCTCCTTCTCTTCAGCTTAGGTTAGTAGGATCTTAAAATGATAAGAAGGTTTTAATAGTAATTCTAAGGTAGTTTTAATAATAATCCCTTAAAACATTTATAACTAATATTTCAGTAGTAAGGTAGGGCATACCATATCTCTGTAAATTATTAAGAACAATGTAATATTTTCGCCACAATAAATTACAAATTACAAATCACAAATGGTATTGTCATTTGTGTGATTCAGGAGTTTTCAGGCCTGCCTGTTCCTCGGATATTTGAACGTCTGAAATCAGTAGAGCCGGAACATTGGGCTTCCAATAATTATACTTTCGGCTTGTGTCAAAACCAGACCGGAGGTTTTACCGATGCCAAAAATGTTTATTTTCAACCTTAGTAGGTACGACCACGTGGTTAGTGTGTTGGGCTTCTAATCGTTTCTAAGGTTCCGACAGGCCAAGTAATACCAGGTTTAAGGCCCTCTCTGTGTGGACCGTTAATGTCTTAAATATATATTATTCTCGAGAACAACACATTAAACCATATATGTTAACATGCGTGACATCTGCAATATAGTTATTCGTTCTTGCTATGTCCCAGTGGGACTAGAGGGATCGTTGCCCTCCCAATTAACTGCATCCCTACTGTTCCGTCTGTGTAGTTTGCCGGTTTGAGCTCAAAATGATTAGCTTCTATCTATCGAAAATGACAAAAGTAAGGCACCCGTTTCAGCCAACTTTGTTCTGGTACTTCACATTCCAACCAGATGTAGGGCGTAAGGTATTCCTCAAAGCCAAGCCATATACGAGAGGCAAGTTGAAATCCAAACCCCAAAAATCTGCTATAATTGATTGACAGGAAGGTCCAACGATAAATAAACATTTGAAATCAGATGCTTATCACGCTAATGGATTGATTCTCACGTAAATAGTCTTCCCCCTACAACAGGTGTTTCCGATGCGTCTTACTTGGATTCTAAATAGTCATTTTAACTGTCATTCATCAATTGAAGGAGAAACGGAAACTACTTCGAAAGGTTGACTTCCACGATTAAGACCTGAGTTTTCGTTACAACAAATGCAAAAGTAATCAATAGTAATGCCCCATTACTATCAGAGAAACATTATAAAAAAGGTAGTGGGTGGCTCCCTTCTATCTTGCTGAATTAAGTACTTATAAATCCAATAAAAGAACAACAAAAATCCTCCTACGGAACAATGGACAATACCGGCCTCCTCTGCCGCCCTTCTTGATTTGGTATTGGTACATATGCAAAACACGTTCAATTTGCAATTAAATAATTTTCCAGTGGCATTGGCTTAAATCCGGTCGATTGTTTGCCGCATCCGCCTTTGACGGTCTACTCCACTATACTATCGAAGCAATAAATTACCCGTCAGCGGATTGCAACGAAAATCTAACAAAAGATATTTAGATATCTCTAGCCCACCAATTATGCTGTGTGTGTTGCCAAACTATGCAAAATACGATGGTGATGACGACGATGGTAGATATGCCGCCAGATACTACAAACCATGCTAGCTGAATAAGGATGTTTGCTTCGGTGATTTTGTATGTGGGAACATTGGTCGCTATCGTAGAGTCGCTGCGAACCCTTTTTTTTGCGGTATGCTGCCTTTGAAAACCAACCGACCTATTATGCGAGTCCCACCGCCATCAGCATCATCAACACTGAATAGCATCCATTCACATATATTTCTACTTCGTGCACACATCATATAACATTTGCGGATCATAAATTTTCTCTTGTGGAAATCATTTGCACTTTTGTTTTTTTTTTTTTTTTTCTCAGATATTTTCTTATCGTAGTGTGATTATTGAGACGATAATTGCCATGAATACGAAAGTATTGACATTATCGTAAGAGATTACGATGTTGGGCGTTTCGGGTTGGGGTTCGAGTTCTATGGATGCTCTGTAGTAGCGGAGGTTTCGTTTTGGGTATTACACGACCACTGAACTGGATTTCGCAGCAAAAAAAAGGGGGACAGACCATACTGCATGAGAAAGCAAGAAAAATACTCAAATGTTTACGGAAAATAAAATATTATGATACTGAGGACGATGATGTTCGTTAGATACATTTGCATAGATACATTTGTGCGTCGTTTCGGTGAGAAATATACGAATAAAAAAATAGTTTCTTTGATTTCATTTAGGTCGTTAAAGTTTATGATATGCACAATTCCTCCTTATTCTACAAAAAGTGTTCCTTTTTTACGTTTGGAATCGTTGCGTTAGGTTGAATTGTAATTTATTGAGATTTTCGGTCAGGGTTTGTGGAAGTTTTTACCCGTAAATAATTTTTGCCATATGATTTTTTTTTATTATTTTTGAGTGCGAAATACATACAGTTGGCTTATTTAATTACGTGCAAGTAATCGCTTGTACCTAAATAAGTTTGTTATTGCCTTAAGAAAAGAAAAACCTAAACAAAAATCATTGTCTAATCTAAACCTGAGAATACAAATTTTTGAGTGCACGAACTACAATCTGAAAATGGGTGAAGTTATCCGCTCCTTACACGCAGCGTTGTTTCCTTACGATGGTAGAAAGTACTCATTCCAATCCAACTCTACGCAAATACATAGTACAGAAAGTAGTTCAAGGTTGAAAACTGAATTGAACATAACAGATAGATTATATTAACATTTATGTAGAAACTAGCTGTCCCGTGCTCGCCTTGCTTCGCCAGTCTGCCACTTCTCAAATTTAAAACAAAATACTTGCTGATAAGAACTGATAAAGAAAACGTCGAGAGTGTCCCTACTCATTATATGGATATACTCTGGGTGTGACTCCCTCTCAATCTCATTTACATTTCATACCCTATCTTTCTCAATCCCATGCGCTACAAAAAAACAACACAAACTGCAAAAGGTGCATAAGAAAAAGAAAGAAAAAGCAGACAACACAAAAGGTACAGGTAGAGAAACAGATTTGTGCCGCACACACACACACATTTTCCTCCACTGAACCCTGGGAAAATCCAACGATCTAGCTTCAATCGAACAATTTACTTTTTTGAATTGTATACAATTTATAGTTTAATGCTTATTGTTCAACTTCACGATAACCTACAAAGATGATTGATATCTTAATAATCTTTGTACATAATTGAACTTTATATTAAAAAAAATCCTTTTTCATTTGGATGAGTCATTCCAAAGCTAGGAGCTAGAAAGCATTCGAGAGTTACAACTTTTCTTAGATATCAGCTTAGATCTCCGCTTCTGGACAGCGGATGAAGCATTTTCCCGCGGTAAAAGCCTATGTCCATTCTCAGGCTCTAGACTATCTGTGTACCAAATTTCATTTAAATCGGTTCAGTAGTTTTGGCGTTAAAGCGAGACAGACAGACAGACAGGCAGACAGTCAGACAGAGTTACTTTCGCATTTATAATATTCGTATGGATGATGTACACAGGTAGCTGTATTTTCCCCGTTTCTAGATATCTACATTCAGCGCCTGAAAACTATTCAAACTCATGCCGTTCAGTTTATAGTGAGATTCACTGTGAGAATAATGAGCACGTTCAATTTGCAAGGCAACTACCCAGTTCCCTATTAGTTAACCCTCTAACACTTGGCAAATGATGGTCATGTAAGTTATTCGATCAATGAAAGGGTAAAATAGTGGGGACTTGTAGTTGCCTTGCAAATTGAACGCGCCCAATTATGAGCTAAAGCAACCTTTATAAGTTCGATTAACGGTTCAAATACTTCATTATTTGTTAATTCCTAACAAAACATACAATCGATTACTGTTCGGACTTTAAGGTTTTAGTGTTCAAAACTGCCACTCAGCTGATGCACTGAGGTGCGACAGTGAGCATAGCTCTACCATGCATCCTGAGAGATGTTTTAATGCAACGTCCTATAGTGCATTTCTTGCGCTATTTAAATTAACGCAATGAGGTATGACATCCTCATTATTACACTTTTACGCTTTTTGTCTTCTTGGACCGTCCCTTCACAGGTAACTTTGACGCTGTTTAAAATCGGAAGATTTTCAATGAGTGCAGTGACATAAAGCAACATTTTAGTTTTGGCCTTATGTAAGTTTTCAAAGCATCATAAGACCGATTTGGCGTTATGTCACTTTCCACTGCACCGCACCCCAATTCGTTTTTTTCATATCAATATTTATTTTTAAAAATGAAATAACACAATGACTTTTTAATTTACTCAACCTACCGCACCTACTACATTACACTGTTTATGGGATCTAGAGTTGCGAAATCTCAAGTATCTCCCAAAAACAGTGCAATGCGTAAAGGGTGTGGGGGTGGGTGGAGGTCACTGTCAATTTTGGAGTAGGTGCTAGGTTCGTTGAAATTATGAAAAATGAAATAAGGCCCCAAATTGGTTTTCAAAATAAAATGTGTTAATTAAAACGAAAAAAAAAAGTTTTTGTTATTGTGAAACATGAAAAACCATAATTGGTCTTATGTCTCAAACAAATTTAGCCTTATGACGCATTGGGAAAGCGACACTCACTGGTCTTATGTAACGGCACCGTTTCGATGACATCACCTCCATATCTACATGCAATCTTGTTTAATTGACGTGCAAACGCACCCTTCGATACAATCAAAATTTTCACCCAGGGCCATATCGAAAACTTGTTTTTAATAAGGGTTTTCGAACTGTTTCCACAATTATTAACATTGTTTTTTTGCGTTAAATGGACTTTTAGTTTATGATTAGGTAAGTTGAATACCCCTATGGAGAACGTTTTTTAACCAAAACCAATCGACCTAGGTATATTTTCTTTTTTTGTATAATTTTGAGGGAAGTTTGAGAAAATATTTCTGCTCCTCCCTTGCCCCTATGGTCACATTTTTGCTTTTTGAAGATGCAGCTGATTAAAAATATGTCAAAACAATTTTTTTTTATGATTTTGTGGTTAATAGAAAATAAATACCGAATATGTTTTATTATGCAAAATGATATCTTTAGTCCACAAACAAATTTCAGAACAAGTGTAGATGAGATTTCGACATCTTTTTGTCGAAATCACGGATTTTAATTCGGTGCGAAGCGTACATTGGAAAGGATTTCAGGAGATGCCAAAAGGGCAGTATCCTGTATCTATATCACAAATATATATGGAGTGTTACGAAAAAATTCTTTGTCAATGTACTTTGCGTGAATAAAATGTTTTAACAGCTCAGTATTTAGATCCACAATGATATTTTTAAGGGCGTGTATCTTCGTTTATTCACTTTGAAGCATTTTGTTTGTCGTATTAAATAGTTTTCAAATATACAAATGCCGTTGTAAATGCAGTCTTGAAAATAGTACTACGTCTCACCATAAAAGAATCACCGTACCCAGTTTCCAAATTTGGATTTAAAAAGTGTAATCGTAGGTCCCGGGTCACGCTTTTAAGCCGAATTCAATGAGTTAAGTCATACGCTTGTTATCACAAAGTCAGTTAAAGCTAACACACGTTTATTAATAAGAATTATAAGTTCACAGATGTGTTAGTATCAGTGTTGCCAAACATTTTCAGAAGATGGGTGCTGTTTTGAAAATGTTGAGCTTTGATTTTGAGCGTTCGAAAATAACACATAAACACCTTCTTACATGTATTTTGTATTAAAATTTCACAGAAATTGCATTAAAAAAGCACTACAGTTCCCGAAAAACGTAATCCCGAAAGCCCAAAATCCCGAAAAGCCACAATCCCGAAAAACTAAAATCCCGAAAACCCACAATCCCGATAATCCAAAATTCCGAAAATGAAACTAAAAATTTTATTGTAGCAACAACAAAATTTGGCAAATTTATTTAACAAAATAAAAAACTTCAAATAAATAAAAAACAACAAAAACAGTTCAAGTCTTACATAAATATATCAAAAACGATCCATGACAAAACAATATTTAATACAAGTTCATATTGTACGCAATTAATCTGAGATAACTTATTTCAGAACGTTTTCGCTGCTCACACTCCCAGTAAAATGTATCCTTGTATTTTTTATAAGCAGTTTCTCACGCTGTTTGTTGGTTTTCACGATGGATACGTTCATTTCTACTTAAGACTTCAAACACAAAATGTCACTGATAATATAAAGTTTTTAATTATAAAGGCATGCACGATACTCACTTTGTATTACGATGTTCACTGTCTAAAAAAAATTTAGTCGGTCAGCTACAGCGTTGCCCCCGTACTACAATTGTAGCGTTTGTACTACATTTTGTTCATCAAAAAAGTGAGTACGTACAATTATTAAATGGACAATTTGTACTACAATTTCACACTTCCAAAATAAAAAGGAAAATGTATCAAACATTTTGTTTAGCACTTTGTCTTTTTTCCAACGCTTGTGGTTACAAAGTTACTTCTGTATGTAAACGTAACAGACTCAATTAGCATTTCCAGTTTTACTTCCACGTTTATTGGAAGTTTAACTTACTCTGTCTGCATTCTATAATCTATTGTTGACATTATTCGCGAGTGGAGTGGACAGTTTTATTTTATGCAACAATGAAACGATTTTTCAAAAGAGTGCCAAAAGAAAGGTAAATATTATTATGGCATATTGAATTTATCCAGATTTTAGGAAATATTCATATGTTTTCAGAAATAATGAAAAAATCCATTTGAAATTGCAAGTGGTAAAATTCCATCCATATTTCCTTTGCTAAACAACTTTCCATATCATTCCGAAATTCATAAAGAAGATTTAAATAACGAATTCAGGTCATTGGTGGGTGCACATGAAGTTTTGAAGCAATACTGTGATGAAGACATCGTACAATTTTGGGTCAATTTAAAAAGCTCTAAAAATTTTGAACAAAAGTCTGCATTTGAAAAGATATGTAACTACATGTTAACACTGTGTATTTTGCCTCATAGCAGTGCAACTGCAGAACGTTACTTCTCAAGCCTTAATTTAATTAAAAATGATACAAGAAATAATTTGAATATGGATACAGTCGATGCAATAGGTATTGCAGTGCAAGGAATTACTTAGGGATCAGGGAAATGTTTATAATCCTCCAGAATCACTATTAACGTATGCAAAAACTTTTTTCTATCATAATGCACAACATTATACTAAGTAATTTTAAATTGCAATATAATATTTTTATTTTTATTGTACCTACTATGCTTATTATTATTAGTTTCCATGTGATTAATTTTCGAGCTGTGTCATTATTATTTTTTTGTTAATTTATTGTTTAGTTATGAATTCATGTTTATTTAATTAGAAAAAAACATTATAAAGCAATTATTCGTGTTTTCATTTGTTTTTTAAAAATTGTACCTACTACATTGTACTACATTTTAAAAGCCCCCGTACTAAATTTTCGACCTCTTGGGGGGGGGCAACGCTGGACTCAGCTATCACAGTATTTGAGGTCAGCTCAACTGAATTCACATTGCGAATTGCAAAACATTACAACGCAAACAATTGCAAAACATTATTACGGTAAATGGAATGGACAAACACTTGTCTATTTTACATTCAAAATTAAATAAAGAATCCCGAAAACGAAATCCCAAAAAATTATATAAAATGAAAAATTTGGGCAAATTTCGGGATTTCGTTTTCGGGATTCTTTTTTCGGGATTTTGGCTTTTCGGGATTTTGGCTTTTCGGGATTTTGAGTTTTCGGGATTTTGGATTTTCGGGATTTTGGATTTTCGGGATTTTGGTTTTCGGGATTTTGTCCCCAACCCTATGGTTTAAGCTCAAAAATGCGATTTTGGGCGCTAAAATCAAAGCCGAAAGCGCTACTTTGGCAACGGTGTTTAGTGTTACCTCACTGCTATTTCGTGTTTATTAATATGGAAGTTACTGTTTACCTCTTTGGATATGGGCACTCTCCGCCCTTTTTCATAAATTTGAAAAATCGTGTTGAACAGAAACTGCACGTTCTGAGATAAGCTAGCATATGCATGCCATTTACATTGGAACTACAGTTTTTTTATGAAGCCTCAATAATGAATTGTGAAATCTAAATCAAAGTAAAACATTTTAAAAAAATTTGCTAATGCCGTAGAATGTGTTGCATTGAGAAATGCAACTAGTTATAGATACTTTCCTTGTCAACATCTTTCTATTAATAGTACAGATATTTAGCCTACGGTAAACTATTGTTGAACTGCAGTTAACGGCAGTATTAGTATTCTCTCCTTCTTGTTATTCCTTAACAGTAGGCTATGATCTAGAACTCGCAAGGTAGCAACTGTTTTCCTGGTTTCGTTCAGTTCGGCACTGCCTTGTTTATTTATGCAATCTATTGGCAATATTTAAAATAAAGTTCATCAAACGCAATTTTAAATTTCTTGCTCTGCCAACGGTGTTTTGACCAGAAGCACACGATAACAGATACAAATCTTTTCATTTAAAGCATAAAGCATGCAAGTGGGTAAATTCCCACAGTCGATATGTATGTACTATGAAAAACCCTAATTGCCCTTTTAAATATTTACCAAGTCGCAGCGCCCTATTCATGTGGCCATAGTCCTAGCAAAAATTTACCATTTTACTAAACGTACCTATACGTATGTTGGTACGCAAAATTATCGTATATAAACTATCCCCTAAGCGTTCTATAATTATACTTCAATTAATTATTAGGTAGATATCTAAAACCCCAATCTATACCCAACCAACCGCAGAGCGGGTGAATAGTAAAATCTAAAATTCCACGTTCTCTATGTTCTATACCTATAAATATCGGTACTAAACTGTATGACTGCTCTCCCAACATCACCCGTCACCCCTCTAGCTCGACACACGCCCTTAATGACCACGAACACGACAAAGAGCAATCGCGAAACTAATCCACTTCACATTTATCCACTGTGTTGGATGATAATTTTTTCTACTTCACCCACAAACGATATCCATACAACTCTCCCACCCGACAGTAGCACCCCATATTCCGCTACCCGTAATGTTTGTCTTTAGAGAGAAATAGAGACGCGTCGATCGTATCCGTGTGCGCCTTTTAAACGTTTTCGATTAACCGCCGTCACAAAATAAATTGAATTTTTCTCCACATCTACCCCATGCTACTGCTACCAGAGTCCTGGCATAGCTTGGCAATGGCAAGGCGCGCTCCACCAGATTTCCCTGTGGGAAGAAAACCGCCATCAATTTTTCAATACCTATAGCCAAAAACATTTAAGGATTTCCCTGTCGGTGTTGTTGTTCTTGGGCAGTATATACAACTACAGCCAAACAAACTTATATGACTTTGGTTAAGGACTAAAGAAAGAAGCCGCACAGACGACTAAAATGCCGACGGAAGGTACCCCACAATATAAGAAGTTACCCCTTTGAAAAGTAAAAAGTTTGCCACCTTCCTTCTTGTGAAACTTGGGAACGGAAGGACAGCAACGGGAGTTTTAGTATTCGTTTTCGGAATTCGAATTACTTGTATTTTTCTTTTTCGGTATGGGTTTCGGGCGTCAGAAAAGAGTTCAATGTCACAGCTGGAATTGAATTATCATCTATTGATTGCCAAATTGGAGCCGGGGCTTTCGTAAACTCGCGCGGCCCAAACATCCGAGAATACTACTACTCACCCAGCACGAGCGAGGACGGCCAAGATGATGATGACAGGAATAAAGTAACCGAGCAGCCATGTGAGCAAGGAACCCCGTACAAAAAAGAACACATTTGGTACGCCACGGTGGAAGATCAGTGAAATGAATTGACGGGGGGCATTGCCTTTCGGGTGTATACCAAAAACACACACAAATGTGCGTTTATGTAATATTACAACATAAATCAAATGATATCTCATTAAAATATAATTTACGACTTCGAAATGTGTGTAATACTCAATAGCTGCGCCCTGCAACCCCTTAGTAGCGAGGCTGCCTGCCACTAAACTAAGAGTTCAGTTGGCATTTGAACGTATTAATGAAATGGCTAAATCAAAAGGAATTACGTTGCCATGTACCCACATGTGGAATATAAGGGGTGCGTGATATTTGGGGGTGTGTCTGTATCGTAGGTAGGTTTTTAGTTGCGTACAATATTTGGGTTACGTCTGTCAGCTTTTATTCCTAATTGCGATGGGATGGTGCGAAGAAAAATGAGCACTTGAATATTTTTTTAATTATAAAAGGGAAATTATTTATAGCTTGGGAAGGGTGTGGTGAGGTGTGGTGGACTGAGAAGGGTGCGGTAGGGTTGATTGGTGTTCTCTTTTTCTAGAGTGCGATTAAGTCATTTTTAATTAATAAAATATCGAACTGGTTTTATACTGAACGAGGTGGGAGTATGTACGTACATACACTTCGGGATTGATCGTGATGAGGATGGGCTTAGTACCCGGAAGTAAGTGCATATGTCATTTCGTCTGAACAGATTCGTTAATAAATGCTGTAGGCTCCAGGCCGTGATTAACTGTTTTAGCTAAATAGGAGAAAACCTGGAGCGCGACAATCGTACAAAAGTGTTCGGCGGAGGTGCAGGGAAATAAATTCACGGGCAATAACTTCACTTTTTATTTGTGAACTTATTGCCCACCATAGGTGAGCAATAACTCCACCGTAAATTTTGTGAACTTATTTCCAACCTATAATTTGAGAATTTGTCTATTATAACTAAAGACCCTCTGACCCACTCCAAATCAAACAGTGATCCCAAGCATGGAGGTTGCAGGGGGGCAACATGCCCCCCTTATGCATTGCACTGTTTATTTGATTACTTGCGAAAGGTGCCGTGACATAACCCCAAGCGTCATAAGCCCAAATCTCGAAATTTGGCCTTATGTCGCTTTTTGAAAGTGACGTAAGGCCAAATTCCAGCAATTGGTATTATGTCACTTTCACAAAGCGTCATAAGGCCTAATCCGGAAAGTGACATAAAGCCAAATTTTCGAAACCGTACCTCGCACGTACTGCAAATCATACAGTGACCCCAAGCAGGGGGGTTGCAGGGGGGCAGCATGCCCCCCATAGGCATTGTACTGTTTATGCAATCTACTTGCGATTTCGCAACTAATCCCATAAACAGTGCAATGCATATGGGGGGCATGCTGCCCCTCTGCACCCCCCCCCCCCCCCCCCCCCTGTTTGATTTGGGGTAGGTGCGAGGGCAAATTGTTGAAAACAGCACCAAGCGAAAGTATCATAAAGCCAAATTGGCCTTATGACGCTTTTCCAATGTGTCAGAATACCAAATGCTAAAATTTGGCCTTATGTCACTTTCAAAATGCGACATAAGGCCAAATTTCAAAATTTGCGCTTATGACGCTTGGGGTTATGTCACGGCTCCGTTGCGAAATCCCAAGTAGATTCATTAAACAGTGGAATGACTTTGGTGGGGGCATGCTGCCCCCCTGCAACCCCCCTGCTTGGGGTCACTGTTTGATTTGGAGTAGGCGCGGGGTATACGGTTCTTGAATTATCATAAAATGTTAAGAGAAATTATTTTCCACAAAAAAGTGGAGTTATTGCTCACCTAAGGTGGGCAATAACTTCACAAAAAAAAGTGGAATTATTGCCCACTCGAGGTAAAGTAATTGCCCATGTGAAGTTATTGCCCGTGAAGTTTATTCCCTGCACCGTTTGCGGACGAAGAAAAATTTGTTAAAATTGGTGCGTTACGTACGCGGTATGGAAGTAGTACAGTCCCCGCGCCTCTTGAAGGCCTATTCAGCTTTGCAGGACTGTGAATATTAACAAGATATAAAAAGAAAAATAGATCAAGAAACCTTATTTTGAAGATAAAAGGTAAGGTCGCAGTCATTTACCAGAGGTGAATCATATCATACAGAAAAATATTTACTTGGACTCGATTACATCAAAATGGACTAACTGTTTTTTTATAAAATAAATTCGGTTTTCGGATTTTTGTGGAGCTCAACTCAAATGAGAAACTTCGATATACAGGGAGGCGCACCAATTGTACTACAATAAGAAATTCAAATAACTTTTGTTTATTCAATGTATTTCTTTCTTTCTTTTATTATTGTATAGAAAATTGATTTTTATTTTATGTAACTAATTGTTTTTGAAGATGATAGAACGTAAATGACCTCCATGCTCATCCACGCATATCCGACACCTGATCAGAAAATTATTTATTGCGGCCTGAAGGGTTGAAGTCGGGATCGCTTCAATTATTGTTAAAATGGACTGCTTCAATTCAATCCTTGGTTTCGTTTTGTACACACCTCTGACATAACCCCATAAAAAAAATAATGTCTGGTGTAGTCAGGTCAGGTGACCTTGGGGGCATAAAAAAAATCCTTCAACATCTTTAAATAACGGTCCTTATTGACAGTTACTGTTACCCCGTTTTCTTCAAAGAATTATGACCCCACAATGCACCTTGATGAAACTGCGCACCACACAGTGACTCGTTCTGGGTACAATACCGTCTCATGGAGTATTTCTGAGTTAGATTCACTCAATAAACGCCACTTTAGATCAAAATGGGCCTCATCAGACATAAACAAGCAATTTTTCAAGCTGTTGTCTTCTTCGGTTATTTCAATCATGTTTTGGCAAAATTCCAGGCGAATAGGCAAATCCAGATGGTTTAACTGGCTTGCAATTTGGAATTTTTTTTTACGGAAATAGTTTTAGTCCTCATGAATTATCCGTTGTAATGACCGTCTGCTAACTCCAATTTGCGCCCATAAGTTTCGAGTCCAAACGCTTGGATTTGCCTAAATTGACGATGCTAAAGCCGCGATTGTGTCTTAACCCCGAACATATTAATCTCAATGGTACGGTCTTCGTGCGATGCTCCATATCGGCAAACATGTTTACCAGCCACATAATGGACCATCTACTCGGGGGAGTGCCGCCAAAATACCGCCTAAAATCTCTTTTGACGGAAATGAAGGACTCCAAAGCATTGTACCGCTGCACTATCCAAATCCTCTTTTCGGTATCCCAAGCATTCATTTCAATAAATCTAAATAGTAACCTGCCAAATAAAAAAAATAAGCCGATTACTCACACAGAAAAAAATTTACGTTTTGTTTAATGCTTGGCGAAGCTGAATTATGCAGCAATAAAAGTGTCTGTAATTCAGACTTGGAGTGTATTCGTTTAGCTCACTTGCATAAGGACAAAGAGGTCCGGGATTATCATGATGCTTACCAAACAAAAATAACACCAACAAAAATGTTGCATGGAAATAATAATCAAATATTTTTCTTACTCCCGAAAGATATTTTCGGTATTAAAATAGTAAAAAAGTATTTGCTTTCGATTTTCCGACAACAAAGACTTTGCAGCGCAGCACTTATTGTTAATTAAGTGTAAAACGTAAAACATTATTGAAAAGTTCTCCAAAACCAAATCGAGAAAACAAACCCTCATATAACTATCGGTGAAAAGATTACGAATGGAGGTGCTCCTAGAGGTGGCTCCAACCTAAATCAAGCCCTGCCAAAAAAAATGTCATCCTCTCCTATCGGCAGATCCTCTTGACTTGAGGGTTGTGTACTTTTAATTGCTTTATACTGAGGGGTACAGCTCTCAGTTGGGTTTACCTGTTTTAATATTTTATTTCAATAACCTTATTCTAACACTTGTCAATTAGTTTAGGGATTATCTGTCTTATAGATTTATTACTTAAAGTAAGTCTTATTTTAGCGAATGTTACAGTTTAGAAGATTTAGGATATAGTTTCGGATGAGTTTGAATACGGATTCAGGATCACGGGTTAGGATTTTAAACAAACTAGAAGATACACTTTTTAGCCACGATCGCGAACTGAACTTTTATCAAAAGACTTCACTAGTTGGCTAGTGGAAACATAGTATCGATAACAAGAGCGCACTGTTGGTGGATGAGAACTGTGTTTTTTTTTTGTCATCGATCGGAAAACTAAATCTATCGCTATTAAAAGTCGTTGCCCTGTCACCTAATTAGGAAATTGAAAAAGAGGAAATGAATACATTGGGTGACTAACTTATGCGCCGTATTCAATACCCTGTCGCACTTCTACTATCGAAATACATTGTTGCTTTCGAAGTGCGACGTCAGCATTTGATTGCATAGTCTTAATAGCTCGCGTATTATTGGCATTAATCGGGCATTGACGTTCGACTTGGAGAAATTGAAAAGCTGAACTGGCAGAACGATGTCTATTTAGAGAAAGAGGTGGCTGTTTATTTGGAGCGATCATTACACTGCTACAAAGTCACAGGGTTAAATATCTCGCATACAAAGTGGTTGTAAGGTGTTAAGTATGCTTAAGAGGTGTACTTTACAAAATGAGCACTTTTATTCCATTAGTTCGATGCGGCTAATCTAATATAGTCGACATGTTTTGACGCCTTAGACTACATCTACTTGTTGCAGCTTATTGAGTAAGCGGTTGTGTATTCTCCTACATTTGCCCTCCTCGCACACTTAACTAAAGCATTACAATTTCAAAAGAGCGCAGTACTCGGCACCATAAAGCAGAACTGACAGCTTCAGCATTTTGTAGAGCTTGCGTTCTTCCGGGTTAGGATTTTGAAATCCATTTGTTTTTCTTCATCAGAGGAGCAGCGGTTTCCTAAGATTATTTTTCAGAGCACCTCCACTAAAAAATTCGTGTTTCCTACGAGGTCGTTGAACCTCTTAGCTGCATCAAAGTTGTTGCTACCATCAGTGACGTTCTTCCTTGTCAGTGGACAGATGCTTCTTTGGTTGTTGAAGGGGTTTAACTCCTTCAAAAACGTTGCCTTTCCTGCAATCGTTGGGAAAGCATCTGTCACATTCTAAAAAAACAAAAGAAAAGTCCGCACACGCTGGACTTAACAAACTCCAATCCAAAGACTGTTCTGTGTACGTATCGGGTGCAACGACAACAACAATAACTGTAGCAGTAGAGGTTCTACTATAGCTCCCTTCGCTCTATATCTACATAGATGAAACAGCTACAAATTTCACTCAGACCTTGTAATAATTAAATTCGGCAGGATTGAACTACTAGGACGTTTACAGACTGAAAAGATATAACTTCAATCACGACCTCAAGGTCATATTCCCGGGACGACATAACGGGCCAGCAACTTTCTTCCAAGTTAGAATACCTTCCCGTAAAAAAGCAAGTCCTTCAACTGTTCAGATGACAGATACATACAGTGACCGTATAATCTGGCATTGGGATTATCTTAAGACAATATTTGTCGGAAGGCGAAGAAACAGCAGAATATATCCAGTGCGTCTGTGATTGCCTGGCAAGATCACTTCTACGTTTCTTAGGTAAACCTTACCTTAAAGATCAATGTTACTTGTCAATGCATGAGTCATCCTTCAAGTAACATGATTGACTTTTGAATGCTCATCAATTTTCTCGTCAAGTATTGATATATACATATATCACGTTCTCAAATAGAGCTCTAACGATTTCAATAAAAGTAACACAAATCTTGCTGTGTACTTGAAAGAGATATACAAATTTGCACCACTTATCGTACGCCTCAGTAGCTTGTTGGTAGAGCATTTGCCTGTCGTGCTTGTCATGAGCTGAAACTATTCTGATGTCATGCTACCAGAAGGTAAGGTTGTAGTAACAATTACTTCGAGGCAGTAATTTTTGATATGGGCGCAGTGGCGTAGAGATTAGTGTGTTGGACTACTAATCTAATGGTCTCAGGTTCAAATCCCGCCGGGGCGAAGTAGTATCTTAAAGTTGTTTCCAATGCTCCCCGTTCGCAAGACGTGTGACAAACATAGAAGAGTATTAATTATCATGAGAAGATTATCAAATTTGCCGTTTGGATTCGATTTAAAAATGTTATGTCCCTTCGACTTCGCACAAGCGAATGATTGGAGAAGCTAGGTTTTAGGCCCTGTATGGGCCCGTTAATGCCTAATATTTATTTTAATTTTTTGAAATGTTTAAGGGAAATACATTTGAAAGATTTTAAAAACGTTATGGAGCTTAAGGTGTGGGACATTGAATGTCCTCTAACAAACTTGTCGTCGTTCGATGAAGCACTTTATAGAAGCCCTCCTTTGGGGTGGTGGGCACCCATACTAATACCAAATTTAATGTGAAGCTTAAAAAGAACGGGTCCACTCATTTGAACTCGGAGAAACTGAGGGAATCCTACAAATAAATAAAAAAAAATCATTATCCTCTCTTGTGGGTGTCATCACCGAAAGTAACATGCGGAGTTATCAGGCTATTAAAATGAATCCCAACTCAGATGACCTGTACATGAGGTACTCCACACTTTCTCTGTCGGGCAAGTTTATAAATGAATTGCACAAATTTCTAATCGCCTCAGGATGGCTCCGAAAAAGATAGGTTCATAGTTTTCTATAACAAGGCGGTACAACCCCCAGGTCATCACAATGGGCTTACATTGACCTAAGTGTGACGGGTATAGGTAAATCTTACACTTCAACCCAAACCTTAACCTACCTAACCGTCATTATAGTTTTCCATTTTTTTATTCTGTAGATTTTGCTTCATCCCATCATGTAAATTTGTACTGCAGGCCCAAATTAAAATGAGGATGTGACTATGTACAATTTATAAAGGTTTCAATTTAGCTGAATTCGGTGGTTACATTCAAAAATAGAAAACAGTTTCTGAAAAACCTCAATTGGAGAACAACCTTACCCTCGGGGCTCAACTTTATTGAAATGAATTTCCCAATTATCATCAATTAGCCATCAAATTAAAAAAGGCAGCCACAGTGTGTGTGCAAGAGCTCCATCGAATGCCGCGCTTTTCTTTTAGCAGCGTATCACCTTCAACTTATCATTGCACTCATTCGCCATCACCATCATCATCAACGTCGTCATTATAAGTATCGAATTGGGGGCGTATCTGATAATTGATGAGAATCCCGGTGCGACTGGGAGAACGAGACCAGTGAAATCATTTTTGCGAAAGCACTGTGTATGTTGGAGCTGGGGACTGATGGCAATGGCAGGCATCAGGATTACCACCCCCAAAATGGTATGCAATGTAACGATGAGTTGCGACAGTTTCAATCCTTTCATAGGAGAATAGGTTGGTTGGATTGGTCTC
This sequence comes from Portevinia maculata, assembly GCA_949715645.1. Classification (NCBI taxonomy): domain Eukaryota; kingdom Metazoa; phylum Arthropoda; class Insecta; order Diptera; family Syrphidae; genus Portevinia; species Portevinia maculata. The sequence continues at coordinate 90,025,248 of OX454525.1, read as the reverse complement.
TGTGTATGGGTAAGACCACTAAATGGGACAGCGGATGTGAGGACGTATACTTTTCCTGTTGTGGATTGGAATAATCAAATAGGGAAATTCCTCAATTTAATTCGTTAGATTTGCGGTATACATAACATGAATAAGCCTGAAGGAAGCAAAACTGCTGCGACTGCTAGAAAGAGGATAAACTACTAATACAGTCTCCATACCGCTAGAATTCAATAACTTTCCAGCCTCGTCCTCGTCCGATGAATAGTACCTAATGGAACAAAATAAATTATAAAGACTGAGATAGTGGATGAACAAATGGAGGGGAGAGAAAGGTAAATAGAGGTGGCCGATCAATTTCGAACAATTGATAAACTTTAATTGCTGTTTCAGCAAAAGGGTTTATATGGATGGTCTATTTCCTTTTATCTCATGTGAGAGATAGTGCTGGTGTACCGATTCGCCCTTCTGTCAGTCGCATCAAGGCTTAACATGTGCCTCTTTGCTCTTTTTGTCGAGGTTTAAGCACCTATCAAGGAGAAAAAATACTGATTAACCGACTGCCGAACTTTAATAAAACGAAATAAAGTCTGCCAGAAAGTCTATTGGTCTAAACTGATAGGTGTAAAAAATCCTAGCGCCCCGAGATGTTTTCGGATACGTTTTGCTTGTAAATTGTATTTTTGGAATTCTAACGTGCTGGCAGTGGTGGTTGACAATTGCATCGTCAGATGGTTAGCATTATCTGGTAGGACTAACAAATTTTATCAATTATTTCGTTTAATTCCACCGAGCATCTCCATGTAAGTATCTATAAAAAAAAACAAAAATCAGAGTCAAAATTTGGTTGAGCCAATGGCTGGAATTGTGATGTCAATTCTGGATCTTGATCTGAATTTGAACAATATGTTTGGAAGCCGAACTCCATCACTGGCCTAACTTGAACTTTATAAAGGAGGCAGAAATGCTCCGGAGTAAAGTGTATCCTTCCTTTGAAAAAGTAACTCGATTCTACGACACAGGCTTCAATATTAGATCATTGTGCCAAGTGCCAGAGTTAAATATAACACTAAGAAGACGCATAGTTTCATGCGGATTAATAGGCTGGCCATTTATTTCAATCTCAGGAACAGTCGAATGAGCAGTGCGTATATACAGTGAGCAGCAAAAGTGTTGATACCTTTACATTTTTTTTCCTTTGCCTAAGCTTTATGCTTATAAAAACATAGCAAAATTTTATATTATATTTTTTAAATATTTGTTTACTTGTATTAACTTAAATTAAACAAAAAAATCTAAAAAGAATTCAATTGTAACAGAATATTTAAATAAAAATGTAATATGGCATCGGAAATTAACACTGCAAAAGTGTGGATACCCTTAAAATAAATAAAGAAACGTTTTAGATTAAGACTTTATTTTGAAGAAATAACACTTAATTAATATTTAGTTGGGTGCTCCTTTAACCTTTTAACCTCTTTTAAGCGATCGGGCATGGAATGTGTAAGCTTTGGAGGTATTCACATGATATTTCTTGCCACTCTGACAGAATTGAAGCTTTCAGCTGAGTCTTCGACTTTATCTCATGTTTTCTCAACCTCTTGTCTAATGAGAGATCCCAGAGATGTTCGATTTGATTCAAATCGGGGGTCTGTACTGTAATAAGCAAGTGAGGAACTCTATGAACCAACCACATCTTCACAATGTGAGCGACATGTTTCGGGTCGTTGTTCTGTTGGAAGTAAAAATCGTCGACAATCCAAATTTTTTCTGCAGTTTGTAGCAAATTTTGTTGCAAAATTTGCAGGTACACTTCTTTTGTCATAATCTCATCAATTATGACCAAGTTACCAACCCCTTTACAGGACATACAGCCCCCACACTATAACTCCCCACCTCCGTGTTTGACTGTTTTCCGTGTATTTTTTTGGATTTAAAGCTTCGTTTGGCTTCTTCCATAGTTTTGAACGCCCATCTGAGCCAAAAATATTGAATTTCGACTTGTCAGAAAAAATTACCTTACCGCAGAAGTCAAAACCTTTGTTTTAGTAGTCATCGGCGAACTTTTTTCTTTTCTTCTTTCTTATTCACTTCACTAATAAAAGGTTTTTTACTTGAAACATATGATTTATACCCACCTCGTTTGATGCATCTACGCACAGTGTCTGCCGATACAGATGTATTCAAGGATTCTTCCAGCGTTATAGTGATCTTTCGCCTTTGGGGCACTTTTAAATGGATCCTTTTTAATAATTCCCTTTATCATTCTTTCATCTCTAGAATAAAGTGTCCTAGGGCGTCCAGACCTTGGCTTGTTTTCAATGCACCTCTCCGACTGGAATCTATTAATTACTTTTTGAATTGTCGGTTTGCTTCTTTCAACTAGTTGCCCAATTTTCGAATAAGATTCTCCGTCTTCATGACACCTTAAAACCGCAATTTTAGAGATAAGAAAATGCATGCAATGAGTGTATCACCACTTTTGCGATGTTAATTTTCGATCTTGTGTCACACTTTAATTTCAATATTCTGTTATAATTGAATTATTTTTAGATTTTTTTTGTTGAATTTAAGTTAATACAAGTACATAAATATATAAAAAATATATATATAATTCTGCTATGTTTTTATAAGCATAAATCTTGGGCCAAGAAAAAAAAATTAAGGGTATCAACACTTTTGCTGCTCACTGTAAGCATGAGAACGTAAATGCTCGTATTTCGATAAATAACATATAAAAGTATTTTTCTTCTTTCATTTACGATGAAAAATATATAAGAGTGCTATAATCAGCCAAACTTGAAATTAGTATTTATATATTTATGTTCATTAACAAGATTCTAGTCGGCGATGCGTCGGAGAGTTTGTGCAGATAAAACGAAAAACGAAAAACAAAAAAAAATAATTTGCAGCCATGGGGTTGAGCTTTCGCAGATTACTTCACTTAAAAATTCGCCTCGTGTCGTATGTCCACGAATGTTCAGTGCTATTTAAGCTACTAAACAAAACTAATTAGTGACGCAGTTCTTCACACGAGGCAACTCGAAAAAGATAGAAAAAGGTACTTTTGCGAAACCACTTCTCCCACAAATAAAATATTATAACGAAAATCAATAAGAAATGAATCGATGAAAATCATACTTAAAACTGGAAATCTAACTGAAAAATGACTCGACAGCCGATTCACCTGGAACTGATTACAAACGAGTTGCCGGCGAAGTGATCGGATAGCGAGAGATGCCGCCACCTTTTGGGGTCGAACCGGCGAACGTCTGCTTAGAGCTGCTGCTGAATTCAGTATTGTGTGGCCAAGGAGCTGCATACATTCGTGACAGTGTATGACTAATTGACGTGGCATACGTACATTAGGTGTGTTTTTTTTTACTTAAGCGTATATAGGCTTATATTTGGCAGCGCTATGCTGGCTGTCATTCAACATTTCGGCTATTTTCTTCAGTCAAAATGGAGTATTTTGAAGCTGCAAATTAAACTCCAAAATACTACTTTGATTAAAAATCTAAGAAAAATCAAGAAAATTCCAACTTAAAAATATAAAGTCAACCTCTATAGGACAAGTCGTTCGGAAATAGCTCGGGCCAAAATATACCATTTTTTTGTTGGTATTTTAAGTCAAACAATTGTACACTGAACCTGGGAGTTAAATTCCAAATACTTAAAAATCTAATTATACCATCGTGAAGAGGAGGAAGTAGCAACTTTAATAGATTCCTTAAAAATCTCAGACATTGGCTATTGAAACTGGTAATATTACCACAAAGAGTATAAGATACGGTTAATTGTACCAAATTTCTCCTTACAGTTTTTATTATCAATTGTTTGATTGTTAAAATTAATAATTTATATTCAGCAGCTAAAACTACTAAGATACGTATGTTCAGTTTGTTCTTTAAGATTTAAAATAAATGAAACAAAAGCCCTGAGGAAGTTGGCAAAAAACCGACGAAACGTAGGGTGCAAGGATGAATTAACGTGTTTTAATGCATCAAAAACAAAAAATACCATTAAGCCGAAAAAACAAGGTAAACTTAAATAAACTTTTGTTTAAAACCTTTGTATAAGAATTGCTGTACAATATTTTAATATTGTAATATCAATATACATATAAAATTGTAAGTTGTAAAATAGAAATTGAAATGAAATAAAAATTCACATTCACATTAAAAAAAAAAAAAAAGTATAAAGTTGACTCCTATAGGACTGCTTTTCTCACTACATTGTCCAATCTTGGAAGGTCTGTAAACCTGTATCTTTTAAACACTTAAACTAAAAAGACTTTATGTATGTATTCTTAATAAATGACACATACACAAACGATTTGCTGTACACACACTTTGTGTTAATATTAAACACAGATTCGACCTCCTGTCGTATCTTTCATTATTTGTTATTACCTCTTTCCCTATTTTGTCCCCTTTCCCCTAGCTTAAGCTCTTAGAAATAATTTATCGCCTTTGTTGAGTGGACATATTTAACGAAAATTCAGAAAGTTTTCTATTTATTTATGCTGTAATTTTAATAAAGCATTACTCTTGTGAAACTGTATACCCTGGCCACTTCTAGGTCGGTGCTAATATTAATAATAACTAGAATAAGAATCACTTTTCTGTAAAAAATATCTTACTGTGTAAAAAAAAGAAAAACAAATCTCAATAAAAATTACTACTAATAAAATTTGGGGGTTCAGAAGGTGAGAAATGTCAAAGTTTTGACATTCGATAACAAAAGTTATGATGGAATGGTGGAATGAATTGCGGCCTAATGCTCAATTTGACATATATTCCACAAAATTATACTATCCCAGCAAAGGATTCACACAAAGAGTTGTGATGGCATGTCTGTGGCTTGATAATATTTTTAATAATTCATTTCACGTATTCTGTCGAAGAAATATTTAATATAATATATTTTTGACATTATATATTTGACTAATTTAAATTCTTATACAAAAACGATAGCACCTTCCAAATCGTGAGCCAAATGCTTGTACATAGTTTCTGTTATTATCGTGCGCAGCGGTTAGAGGGACTTTTCTACAAGTTGACCAGGCGGGGGATGCACAAACCTTTGCTATATGTAATTTATAATATGCTTATGGGAAAGAAGTTCGTTGTCAAATGTGGCAACGTGACTTCGAGCAGAGTCTTTGAAATTAAAAACGGTTTACAGCAGGGGGCGGTCAATTCTCCGATCCTGTTTAACATTTACACGCGTGATCTGGTGGGTTCACTCAGACATGCTATAGCGTATGCCGACGATTTGGTGGCATACAGATCAGGTCCTAAAATCGAGGTCATTAATATCCTTTTGCAGCGTGACTTCGATCAAATTAAGCGATATTGCGACGACTGGAAGTTGAAAATCAACTTTCAGAAGACGGAAACAATCTTGTTCAGAACTCCATTGGCTGGGGCCTCTAGGGATACCAGAAAAAACTGGAAAAAATTGGCCATTATTGGACAAAATGGGCAGCCATTGGCGGTGAGAAGCGCAGTTAGATATCTAGGTATCTGGCTTGACCAGTATCTATATTTCGATAGACATATAGTTGCTTGTCTTGCTGGGGCCAAGAAGGCTTATGCTCTGACAAGGAGACTGTTTCATAGCAGTCAACTTGACTCCAGAGTGAAGGTCATTTGCTACGTGGCCCTTATAAGGCCGATCATCGCTTATGGTTGTCCATTATGGTTTAATATAGCGCCTAGCTATATGGAAAAGATTCGGGTTTTGGAGAGACAATGTCTAAGGACCTGTCTCCGGTTGTTCCGAACGCCTGAATCCAACTATATAAAATACTATCCCAACAAGGTCCTATACGATGGGGCTCAGTTGAATAGGATTGACAATTTCCTCATTAAGGTGACTCGAAGGCACGTTGCAAGGGCGATGGCCAGCGACAATAGTCTGATCTTTGGGGCTTACTACCCCAATGAAATGTACATTGAGAGTACACTCCGGTCTGGCTTTATCCCGCCAGAGGCATTTATCCATATTGATGCAAAAGGGCTGGTACAGACGAGGGATGGTATCCCGGTATTATACCACCGCTACCGCAGTGCGAGAGATAAGCGGCTCATCCGCGGCGAGGACGTCGCCAATGCTCATGAGCTCCTCCGTTTTAGTACCGCAATAGCGGAGAGGGATAAATTCGATACAGAAAAGCAATTTGCCGAATTTTGGTGGCTTTTTGAGGGGGGAGGGGTCAACATGCCGTCCCAAGACGGTGCGTTACTCTAGGTAACATCCTCTTAGTTTGTAAGATAGATTAAGTTAGCTAGGGCGTTTCTGGGAGGGGCCGGGCTCGCCAACTTGTGGTGGTGCTTCCGGGAGGTGATTGATTCTGTAAGGCATCAGTCAGCTCACGGCGGCGCGTGTGCACGTTGACGACTGCCAGGCGCTCGGAAAGCAATTGGGAATTTGACCACTTGTTTCGTAATGCAACGAGTGCTCAGAATCCTAATTATAGTTAGAATATGTTAAGTAGTTTAAGTAAGTAGAGTAGGTAGTTTGTAATTTGTTTTTTTATATAAAAATATAAAATTTGATAAAGATGCCGAGTTTTCTTAAAAATTTTCTCGATGAAAACATAATATGTAAGATTAGTTCGTAAAATAGTTTTTAGGCCGAAAGGCAATAATTATAAGATAGAGTTAAGTTTAGGGCGTCCGCATAAGGATCAATAATCTAGAATAAGTATCCTGTTAATGTTAAGTTAGATTTACTCATTTTTGTCTAGTATATAAGTTGATATAAGCTAATAATTAATAAAAATGAATTTAAAAGTAAAAGTAAAAGTATCGTGCGCAGCGGGTGATCTACCTGCAGAAAAAAAAGTGACAACCAATTTTCACAGAATCCCGTATATGCAAAATCCCAAAAGCGAAAGGGAAATAAATATCAGTAAAAAATGTATTAAATGAATTAATCATAATGACAAACTTCAAAAAAAGTAAGCATAGCAAACAAAATTGCTTTCGAGATTTTTAAGCCCCCTTCACTGTGGTACTGCGAATTCAACCCCGCAGGGCAATAATTCTCTTTTCAGATCGTGAGTCGAAGAAATGTCCATAGTGTAAACGTGATATAAATGCTCTCGGTACTTAAGATTTGAGCAGCGTCATCTTAAGGATAACAAGGACCTTTGTCATTCAGTTCAAAACGAGACCTTCAATGTAAACCTAACTTCTAGAAAATAACATAGTAGCCGTAGTCAACTTCACACTGTTTCAATATACAAGCGAACGCCATAGTGGAAAGTTCTCCTTTATGAAAATTAAATAAATAAAGTGACCAGATTATAATAGTTTTTTTTTTTATTTTGCCCACCATGTCATGTCATGTCACCCACCCAACTTAATACTTAGTTAACTTTTAAGCGTGCGAATTTTTTTCCAGACAACGTTGTAGACTCATTTTTTGAATTTTCGTTATTTTCCGTTAAAAAATCGCAAAGCATTATGCTACATTTCTACCAAATGATAAACCAAGGATGTAGATTAAAAATGTATCTTGAATGTTTCTGCTGGTATGATAAATCTCGTGAATCGGTGAAAATTTAGGGATGTTTAATTATTTAGATTTGACTTTAGTGGTCGGCGGAAACCTAGCAGTAGGTATTACGAGTTTAAATCTAAAGAAGGCCTTAACTACTTTTAGTGCACACGTTCTATGAACATAAATACAACACAGAATAAGTGTTATATCGGGCTGAAATTGATTCCAGGTGTAGTACACATGTTATATTTAAGGAGGGAATTCGATCATGATAAAAATGTAAATTTTGGCTGACTTTTTGACATTGACAGATGATAAAAGGGTGCGTTTGTATTAAAATTCAAAATTTGTATGTCGCTCCGAGTTTTCCAATAAGTACTTTGTGTGAACCTTTGGTCAATAATGTCGCCGCCAGTAGCCAGTGTCTGAGCATGTTTTGGAAAAAATTAGAGTCTTGGAAACAAGCCGGGACTTCGAATAATCTTTCATGCAAACCTGATCTAATATATTCTGATCTTTTGTTGACTGCAAATAACTATGCGGTTGTAAGACAATCGCCAGAGGTATTCTTTTGGATTGTGGTTAAACTTCAAAACTATGGTGTTAGAGGCAAGGAATTACATTAATAAGAGTAATTTCTTAGCAGGAGGTGGCGACGTTGTGTGTTGGTTTGTGGCCCATGCAGTACATGTTCAATCCCAATGGGGAACAACAACACACTCCACCAATTAATGGAGATAAACGAATAACACTTGTTTCTCCTACCTCAGCACCAAAAAAGAGGATTTCCGCCTGGTAGTACAATGGACCGTTACTGAGTCTGAGTGCTCTGGGATTTGGATTTCCTTTTTATTTTAAAAACTATAAAAAAAAAATTCTCAGCAGGTAATCAGAGAACCTTGGTCAATGGATTTTTGGCTAGCAGTATTGAAAAACCCAGGGAGTGCCCACAGGATCAATTCTTGGCTTTTCATAATCTGCAGGGTGTTACGTTCTTTTGTGAAAGCATTTGGCGGCGTGAGTATGAGGTATATTCCCAGTGGAAAATCATTCCACGCGGAGAGCATATTTCCGCAACATATACGAAGATACAGAGAATTAAACGAAAGCCTTACTTTGATGTACACTGGTGCACGTTAATTACTTTATCGTTTTGTTATTTCTTTTTAGAAGGAAGAAAAGCCATTATTATGGCATAGAAAGTCAGGCCCATGTTCTGCATTCTACTTTTTGTGAATTTGCAAGGTGAAAGTGAAATTGTGTGTTCTGCATTTCGATCGAAATGACACTTCTCTACTAGCCTTTTCAACATGATGTTCAACAGTCTACTGCAGTTCCGCACCTTAATCTTTCTCTCACACATCCTGATATCACGACAAACTCCCTGTCGTTACCAGGAACTGGTTCTGCCTTTCTCATACAGGATACAGGACTAGTCGATTGATTAACCAACGACCATACCACGTCGAGTTAATCGGTTCTCATCAGATCACCGTAATTAAACGACGTTGGGCGCGGTTAGTACGTAGATGGGGGACCGTTTGAGAACAACCGCGTGTCGTTGGCCAGTCCCATCTACAGAGTTGAGGTAGATAATTATACGTGGTATCACAATGGACCTAAATTGGTCTAAGTGTGTCGGCTTCTGCCGACAGCCACATAAACCTAACCTAGTCGATTGATTCCTACGCGTTACTTTTCCCTTACCACTGAGCGTTAATTTTTTATTAACTCCATTCGTTTATGGAACTCCTTACCGCGTCCTATCGGGGTAATTAATAACACAAGAAGGTTTACAAATGAATTGAAAAAAACATTTGGCACAAATTTAATTAATTATTTGCAATCAAGATTAGCTTTGATTTCGCCATGTTGTATGACTACAAAATATTATTGAATTAATTCGTCTTCCTTTGTAGCTTGCTCCTGTAGATTTTAGCTTGTCACTATTTTTAAGATATTATATCTTAAAGTGGTTGGGCATTACAAGATAAAAATAAATAAATGAATGAAATCAAAATGAATGGATGAACTGTACCCGCACATAATTCAGCGCCGCTAAATAAAAAACACAATTGGAAAGAAAACAACCTTTAAAATACTTCAAATAAGGACGAAAATGAACACAGAAACATAAAATAGGGAGAAAGTGGACAGGCACGGTCTCACTGAATTCATCTACTCGTAAGTTATTTTTATTGGGGAATATAATTTTTTTTTGGGAACGGCGAAATGTTGAATTTTGGATCGGTATGAACGTTCTATTAGGGCACTAGTTTTGCGTTATGAATTCGCATTCCATAATAAAATAAGGTGAACATTTAAAATAGTTTTTTATTAAAATTGAAAGGCTATATTCTTCTTAATAAATAATAAAACCAATTAATAAGTCAAACAAGCAATGGGACTGAAAACCGATTCATATTAACAAAAAACTGTGAGGTTAAAAAGTGTGCTGTTTTATAAACAAAACTAATTATTGACTGCGGAACATGACCAATTGGCCAATGGTTAAAAATAAAATATAATTGAAGTTCTGGGATACTATTCGCCCCCTTCCCACGCGCAACTTCCGCACTTCGTCAGTGTAAAGTTAGGTAGAATTATTTGTTGCATTCATTAAGTCTGAATTTTTCACTTTTTTTAGCAACGCTACTTTCACACTGCTGGTTTTGACCGGGGTCAAGGGAATCTTATCTGATAATCCTCGAATTCTTCTGCTTATTCTTTCTAGATTTGTACGCTAAGTCGCCTTTTATGACAAGCGTCCCACCCCGCCCCTGCATGGGGCAGAGGGTAATTCTCAAATTAAACCTTTTTTAATACATATATTGTTATTTTATTAATCCACGAATCATTGACATATTATTATTAAATGTGTATTTTCTCCTCATTCCAGATAACATTTAAGGAGTAATTTACATAATTTTGCAAAATCGTTAGTTAAGGTACGATTACACAGTCATTTTTTCGAGTCATTTAAATGACGCTCTGACGTAAAAATGCGTCACAAAGCCGTAACTTTAATGTCGTTCTGTGCGATCGCTATTTTTGGGACGACATTTTAGGCGTCATTTAAATGACTAGGAAAATGACATGAATTTCGTGTCATTAAAATGACACATTAACAATTACGTATGTATGTACTTCTTCTAAGGACACCGATTCAAGCAATTAGTACGCTGTGTGTGCGATACAGCTGCCTTTTTGTTTTGATACGCTAACGCACATACGTAGGTAATGCTCGTACCTATATATATCGCTCATTTTGTATATGCAAGTAAATTACATCATTTTCGGCTTCCGTCATTGTAATTAAATTATAATGCATATCTAGGAAATGATAGACAAGGGGCTGGGTCGATTCGTTATGCAGGGACTTTGACAATAGGTGTTTAAAATACACACCGCGCCATGAAGTAGAAGAAAGTGCCGCGAATATTTCGTTAGTCGGTCGGTTGGTCCGTGTGTCCTGTTGCAGCAGAGAGGCAATTCTACAACACCCAGGGCCAGTGCATGATGCTGTATACACTGCCCGCAGCTTGCCAAGTTAATTAACGAGCTGAAACGAATTGTGCCGAAGCCAATAGAAACATCTAAAGCAAACGGGCTTTTTACCAAATTTTAATTAACAATAGGTACGTTGCCATAGTATTATTATTGGACAGCTTAGTCGAACATATATAAGTACATTGTTGGTTGTTGGTTGGTGGGGTCATTGCAACACGAAGGTGGGTTGCAATTGAAATTACAATATTTTGTTGCGGGTGTAGTGGGATTTTTTATTTATTTATTATTTTCGAAAAAACTTTTTTTGCGTTTTTATCTATGTATACCTTTTGTTTGGCAATTTGTTATTTTGTCATCCTTTTTAGTACGATTGATTGTGCGTTATTAAGCATTTTATAGTGATTTTAACTACACAATTTAAAATTCAAAATAATCTAGCTGATTGTTTATTCAAATCAATGATGGGCCAGGACAAGCTTAATATTGATAGTTATTCTTGTAAAAAAAAATTAAAAATATTAATAATTGGTGTTTTGAGTTCGGAAATGAAAAGAAGGTCCATAATTTGAAACCCTTTTTAAACTGTTTTATATACATATTTTCATATTTAGAACAAGGCGTTTAGAACCAGCGCTTGGATGTGGACGCCAATGACCTCGCCACGTCGAACCAATCGGTTCTCGTTCGACCACCGCAATTGAATGACGTAGGGCGAGGTTAGTACTTAAATGGGGGACCACTTGGCAATACCGCGCGGTTACATTCCCACAAATCCCACATATTGAACTGTAAATCCACTGAAGACAGTCTTCATAAACATTGTATTATATAAAATCACTGAAGACAAAGTCTTCATAAACAAAACTATAAAATGTAATCTGATACAAGACATAAATAATGGCAGTGCCAACTTCATTTGTTGAAACAAGTGTACATCTACAATGTATAATAAGAGCAAGATTTTTCTTGCATAGAAAACTAAGCATCTACAATGTATTATAATAGCAAGATCTTTCTTGCATAAGCTAATTAAATACTATGTCTTGAATCAGAAGTAATAAAGATAAAATAACGATCTTCAATCGAACTGCCGACCTAAGCAGATAAATCACTATATAAAGGGTTTCTTTCTCATGTTAGGTTTAGTTCTTGTCCATAGTTGTAGTACTACGTTCAGCTGAAGATTTCCCCCCACCAAGGGTAAGGAATCGGAAGCTTATTTCATTCAAAATAAAACTTTATTCAAAATTGAATAAGTGATCTTTTATTTTCTTTGGTTGTGTTCTCTAACGAGAACATGAAAATATTTTTTTAATATAAACGAATCTAAAAACAAAATTGGCGCAGTCGGTAGGATCCCGAAAGATACATAGTTAATATATGTGCGTCGTACTTTTTCAAAAGTTTTATTCGGGATTCAATAGCCCTTTAACTAATTAAAATAGTTTGCCGGTAAATTAAAATTACAAAACGGCATTGGACAAATAAAAATATACTTTAGTGAAAAACATAGTGAATCAGGATCCATAAAAGGACAATTTCACAAAATCTCGTAGAGAGAATGTTAAACTGGTATATAGTATAATAGTAAATATTAAAAAAAAAAAAAAAATCTTAGTGTAAAACATAGTGAACCAGGATCCATAAAGGACAATTTCACAAAATCTCATAGAGGGAATGTTGGACTGAGATGAAATTTTTTTTTCCAAATGCTACCAGAGGAAATTAAAACTCAAGAGGGAGTAGAAGCACCACAGGAAGAAAATTCAACTAGAACACAAGATAACTCACAGAGCTGGATAGACGACGAGGCTACAGCTGATTTTCAAGACCATTTTAAAGCACTACAGCAAAAACTGAGACGACAACTATTGAGGCAAAACATATGAAGAAATACAAGCCTTACCACATACCAGTTGCATTAAAATCAGAAGACAATAGCATTGAAGGACCAGGAGCAACAGATATAACAACAGCCCAAGCAACAACAAATCGATCAACAGCCCAAGGAACAACAAATCCATCAACAGCCCAAGGAGCAACAAATTCATCAACAGCCCAAGGAACAACAGATCCATCAACAGCTCAAAAGGAAACAACAACAGAAGAAGACATAATTAAAGAAAAACAGGTAAAAATGGCAACCATAAATATTGACCCCCTTAAACTATTAAAAACTTTGCCAAATTTTAATGGTAGATCATGTAGCTTAATCATTTTTATAAAAAAAAGCTGAGTTCATAATAAATGCAACAAGCACATATAATGAGGGTTCTAAGGATTTTATAATGAACGAAATCAAATCTAGAATAATAGAGTCTGCCTTAGATGTAGTTTTACGGGGTGTCGACCCAAACAATTGGAACGAAGTAAAAACAATTTTAGTTAATAATTTCGGTGAAAGGGAAACCTTTTTAAAATTAAAAGAACAAGCAGACAAGATATTCTGCAAGAATATTTTCCAACTTTACCACTCGTTCTCAGACATGCTTTGCAGATTAAATAATAAATATTATTTAACTGAAATAAAAGTAGAGGAATACAATCCAAGCAATAATGAAGCGTCATTATTAGCAAAGTTTTGTGAAAAAATTCCACCAAATGCTAGTTCGATTATAATTAATCACAATATTAAAACTCTTAGCGAAGCATATTATAAATTAGAATCTTGTCACTGGACAACAGAAGGTAACAATAATAGAAATGACAGGAATAATTATAGAAGTGAAAATTACAATAATAATTTTAAAAACTATAATGGGAATTTAAATAAAAATAGTCAAAACATTTATAGAAATAATAATTATAATGAGAGAAACTGTAATGAACAATATAATAGGCAACAAAACAAAAACGGCAATAATTATAATCAAAGAAACTATAATGAACAATATAATAGGCAACAAAACAAAAACGGCAATAACTATAATCAGAGAAACTATAATGAACAATATAATAGGCAACAAAATAGAAGTGGCAATTTTTCTAACCACTATCAGAATCCTTTTGCTGCACAAAATAGAAGAAATGGTCCAGTACCAATGGAAGTAGACCACCTTACTCGAGACACTTCAAATTTTCGAATACATGCCTCAACAGACCACTACCCTGCATAGATATACACATCCTTAATAAAAAACTTAGATTTTTAATAGACACAGGAGCAGCTACCTCCATCTTAAAAGAAAATATATTTCCTAGACATTTTGAAAGTAAACTAGACAAACCAGTTACCCTTAAAACATTGTACAAAGAAAATTTAATAGAAAATAAAATAATTTTACCATTACCAATTGAATTTAATAAAAATGAATCAACCATGGAATTTTTAATTACTCCAATTATGAATAGTACATTCGACGGCATTTTAGGAAACAATATCCTTATACCATTACAAGCAGAATTATCATATTATACTCACACTGTGAAAATTAATAATATAGAAATACCATTGCTCTCAAGACCCAAAGATTACCCTTTAGATAGTTACGTCCAAGAATTATCAGACACACAAATAAACTTATGTAGGATTGACGAAAATTCAGAGAATCTAATTAATAGATTAATTGAACCTTATATGAACGCGGAAGAGGAAAAAGCTTTAATTCAAATACTCAGGTATATTAAGAAATTATTTTATAGAGAAGGAGATATGTTAACTACTGTAAAAGAAGTTACACATAGAATCGAAACAAAGGATAATAAACCAATTTATTCACGCTTATACAGATATCCAGAAATACACAAGGATGAAGTAGAAGAACAAGTAATAGAAATGTTAAATCAAGGTATAATAAGAGAAAGTAGTAGCCCATATAATGCACCTATCTGGGTCGTACCCAAAAAGATAGATAGTTCAGGAATCAAGAAATGGCGTATTGTCATAGATTATAGAAAACTTAATGAAATAACCGTGGAAGACAAGTTTCCTATTCCAAATATTGACGATATATTTAGTAAATTGGGGAAATCTCAATATTTTAGTACTCTTGACTTGGCGAAAGGCTTTCATCAGATATTGGTGAACCTTAAAGATAGGCTAAAACTGCTTTTTCAACAACTAATGGTCATTACGAGTTTATTCGGATGCCATTCGGATTAAAAAATGCCCCAGCAACTTTTCAACGAATGATAAATCACGTCTTAGAAGGACTTATAGGAAAAATATGTGTTGTCTATTTAGACGACATCCTAATTTTTAGTACATCACTGGAGGAACATATTTGTTCAATAAATAAAGTTTTCGAGAAACTTAAACAACATAACTTAAAGATACAAGTAGATAAGTGCAAATTTTTTAGCAAAAATTCAGAATATTTAGGTCATATTATTACAACAAATGGAATAAAACCAAACCCAGAAAAAGTAAAAGCCATTGACAAAATACCAATCCCGTGTACAACGAAACAAATAAAATCTTTTCTAGGCTTAACAGGTTACTACAGAAAATTTATCCAAGATTATTCAAAAGTAGCGACCTATGACCAAATATCTTTAAAAAGGAGTAAAGATAAACATTAAAGACCCAGAATACATTACGGCATTTGAGGAGCTTAAATTGCTCATATCCAGTGACCCTGTTTTAAAATATCCTGACTATACAAAAGAATTTGTGTTAACAACTGATGCATCAAATTATGCAATCGGTTCTGTTCTTTCACAATCAAATCACCCTTTGTGTTATGCATCTCGTACCCTCAATGAACATGAGCGCAGATATAGCACTATCGAAAAGGAATTATTAAGTACAGTATGGTCAACCAAATATTTTAGACCATATCTCTACGGTCGTAAATTCAAGATACGGACCGATCATAGACCTTTAATATGGCTAAGTAACCTTAAAGAACCAAACTCGAAACTCCAAAGATGGAAGATCAGTTTAAATGAATACGACTTCGATATCGAATATTTAAAAGGAAAAGAAAATCATGTAGCAGACTATCTTAGTAGAATAGAAGTAAATACAATTAATAGAAAGGATGACTTATCATTAGCCACAAATCATAGTGGAACGGAAGAAAGAAATGATCATATAGGAATTTCAGAATTACCTACAAATATGTTTAAGCATCAAATCATAAGATGAAGATAAAAATATTAAATTTATATTAAATTTATATACCAAGGTGTAATTGACTCCAAATCATTTTGGTCTTTCATTAACCAAAAAAGGTGTTCCAATGGATTGCCTAAGGAAATGATCTATAAGAATTGTGCGTCTAGTGACATTAAAAACTCCGTCGAATTATTTGCTCAGTTTTTTGAATCCGTCTTTTCTCACCCAGTGATTTCTACTTTGCCTGAACTATGCGCAATGCCCAAAATTGATTTTGGGGAATTAGTTCTGAATGTTCATGATATCGAGACTGCTATCTGTGGCCTTAAACCGAATCATAAACCTGGGGCTGATGGGATTCCTGCAATAGTTTTAAAAAACTGTTTCAACGCCATCTGCAAACCTCTGTTAAGGATTTTTAATCAATCGTTGAGTTCTGGTTTGTTCCTTGATGAGTGGAAGATCTCATTTTTGGTGCCTATCTTTAAATCTGGTTCCAAGAATGATATCGAAAACTATAGAGGTATATGCAAACTTTCCGCTATACCAAAGCTTTTTGAATGTATTGTAAAAAATAAGCTTGAATTCCACACAAAAGAGCATATATCTGAGTTTCAGCATGGTTTTGTTTCTGGCCGTTCGACAACATCTAATCTGGTCCACTTTACATCTTTTGTAATTAATGCTGTTAAAGTGGATGCCAGGTCGACGCCGTATACACTGACTTCAGCAAAGCTTTTGATTCTGTGAACCATGTGTTGCTGTTAAAAAAGCTAGAAAATTTTGGATTTCATTCAGCAATGTTGAACTGGATTTCTTCATTTTTAATCGGAAGGTTTCAAAAAGTATGCCTTGGCAATAACTACTCTAGATTAATTTCTTGCACTTCTGGAGTTCCTCAAGGAAGTCATTTAGGTCCCCTCCTATTTATTATTTTTATTGATGACGTTGTTCGTCAATTCGAATTTTGTAGTTATCTACTGTATGCGGATGATCTTAAATTATTCCTCAAAATAAAATGTTTCGATGATTGTGCAAAGATCCAGATTGACCTTAACAATTTGTCAACTTGGTGTGTTAGCAATTGTTTAAAGTTAAATGTTCGTAAATGCTCAACTATATCTTTTAATAGATCTCAAATACAAAAATGTTTTAATTACTGTATTGATTCCATACCCTTAACAAGGGTCGACAAAATTAAGGATCTCGGCGTACTTCTTGATACTAAATTAACATTTGTATCCCATGTCGAGTATATAGTTTCTAAAGCTAATTCCCTAGTTGGTTTCATTAAAAGAAACTCAAGAGATTTCTCTGATCCTTATACATTTCTGTCCCTTTTCATTGCCCTTGTCAGGTCAATTCTTGAATACGCTGATGTAGTTTGGAATCCTAACTACTCGTATCTATACCTTTCTGATCGCATTGAAAGAGTACAGAGGCGTTTTACAAAATACATTTTCTTTAAAATGCGTTGGCCCTTTGAGCCTTCTTATAAAGCTAGATGTCAATTATTAGGTATAATGACACTTAGCGCAAGAAGGTATGTACATGACACTATGTTTGTTAGAGATATTCTATCTTCTCGTATAAAGAGTCCTGCACTTTTATTGATGCTACCTATTTATGCTCCTGAGAGGGTTTTAAGGGATCGTCACTTCTTTTACTGTGTGGGGCATCGAACAAATTACGGGCAGAATGAGCCAATTACTAGATCTCTGAAATCATTTAATGAAATCAGTAGACATGTAGATTTTCATATTTCAAGGGAGCGTTTTAAGTCAATTTTATTTACATTGCTTGCTTAATTTCCTATTATTATTTCTTATTTATTATCTCTTATTACGTTATTTTATTCTTGTTTTTTGTACTTAAAAAAATACATTCGTAATCTTAAGCTAAGCTTGTTGATGAAATGAAATAAAAAAAAAAAAAAAAAAAAAAAAGATTAACTATTAAATCAAAAGATGTGGGCAGTCATTTTACTGAAGCATTAAGGGAATTTTTACCCGATCACGGAAAAGTGGCAGTATATTGTCCAAGTGATAATTTATTTTGCAAAATTCAGGAAAAATATGTCGAGTTCTACAGCAATCAAAGTAAGCTAAAATTACTAAGATGCATTACTCTTTTAAAAGATTTAAGTAGTATAAACGGTGCATTGAATCTCATCCAGAAGATTCATGAACAATTTAATCATAGAGGAATACAAGAAACATATTTTGAAATTAAAAATGAATACTATTTTCCAAAACTAAGGGAATTAATAAGAAGATATATTAACAATTGTACCGTATGTCAGGTAGCAAAACATGATAGAAGCCCAGAGAAAATAAAATTTGAAATAAGTTAAACTGCACTTAAGCCAAATGAGCTTATACACATGGATATATATATTCCAAGTAAAGATATTTACTTTTTGATAATTATTGACAAATTTACTAAACATTTGACAGCTTTTCCCATAGCTAGTAGAAACACTCATAAAATAATTGAGCAACTTAAAATAAGAAACTCAATATTGGGCAAACCCGAAGAAATAGTATGCGATAATGAATTTCATTCAAAGAATATTGCAACGAAGAGGGAATTAAAATAAAACTGACAACCCCAAATCATAAGACAGGTAATGCGGATGTAGAAAGAGTGCACGGTATACTCAACGAACATATAAGAATATACAATGCGCAAGAAAATAAAAAGAACATATTAAACTTAAAAGAAAAAGTAATAAAAGCAGTTAGTATATATAACTGTACAATCCATTCAGCAATATTAAGAAAACCTATGGATTTTATTCAAAATAAAATAAAAGTAGAAGAATTAGAGGAAATAGGAAAAAGAATACAAAAAGTTAAGGAAGATAATATTAATAAAAGAAATCAAAATAAAATAGACTTTATTGAACCCAATTTAAATACAGATTTATACGTAAAAGCAGATGTAGTTAGAACAGCGAAAAAGATAGCTGCGAAATATAAGAAAACAAAGGTAGAAAAAATTAATAATAAATATTATGCGAATAATAAAAAATTACATAAAATCCATTTCAAAAGAAAATATAAATATCAAAATAGTGCTAACAATTTAATCTCTTTACAGACAACATGAAAACTATAATTGCATATTTATTTTTCATTATAACCATGGTGAAATCAGAGTTCTTATTACAAGAAATTCACAACCAAGCAGGGTATATTATAATCAAACCGGAGCCCTTTGAATTAATTGAAAAATATGATAAAATACTTCATATAATCAATCTAGAAACCTATAATGAAATTATTAAACAAATTGAATTTTCTATAGAGACAGGATATAACAATTTTCAAGACTTAAGATTAAAGAGACTTATGACAGAAGCATTAGCAGATTCAAAATCAAAGTTATACAGTATACTTCCTTGTTCTAGACAGAGAAGAGGATTAATAAACATAGGAGGTAGTGCACTCCATTTTCTTTTTGGAGTCATGGATAACGATGAAAGATTAGAAATCGAGAATCATTTAAACATAATAGAAGAAAATAACAGGAATGGTATAACAGAGTTAAATAAACAAATAGGTATTAATACACAGTTCTAAACAAAATTAGAAACAATGGCAGATAGAATAAACAAACACCAATATGTGTTAAGAAATTTTATTAATTCAACAGAGGCAAAACAGGAGAATTTAGCTAAAAGCATACTTTCATTACAAATCAATACCGATATAATGCTGTTCAACAATGAGATAGAAAAATTACAGGACAACGTAGTATTTTCAAGATTAGGAATCCTAGGGAGAAATATCTTAACCAGAGAAGAAAATGAAAGATTTAATATAACCATTGATAAATTAGAATATATTGAGAGTAACTTATTAACTAGAAACAACCAATTAGTTTTCCTTTTAAAAATACCAGCATTTACATATAAATGGGAAAGCTTAATGATTCTACCAATACCAAACGATCATGGACTCGAAGTTGAAGTATCCAAATATAATTATATCATTTGTAACGGGACATTATATGAAAAAAATGAAATAAAATATGTAAAGCATTTAAAGGAAAGTCCAATATGTATCCAAAACCTATTTAAGACAAAATATGAAAATTGTAGAATAAGATTAAATAAAGATCAAGAATTAATAGAATTAGAAGATGGACTTATTTTAACGAAAAACTTATTAGAATCAAGCTTAAAAGAATATTGTAATTATATTGAATATAAAATTGTTAAAAATAACCTTATACATTTTAAAGATTGTAACATTAAAATTAATACAACTTTGTACTCAAATCGAAAAGAAATTTTTAAGCAAAATATTGTAATTCCATTATATAACACATTGAACTTTACAAAAATAAATATAACTTTAGAAGATATACATGTAAATCAAATTGAAAACCTAAAAGAATTGCAAGAAATAAAATATCAAAATAATATAAAGCATGTCATATCATATACAAGTATTGTAATCATAATTATTGTAATTGTAATTCTTATACTATATTGTAAGGGAAAGAAAACCCATAAAATTAAAATTGAAAATAAATGTAACGATACTCAGGAGAGCATCGAACTTAAGGAGGGAGGGGTTACATTCCCACAAATCCCACATATTGAACTGTAAATCCACTGAAGACAAAGTCTTCATAAACATTGTATTATATAAAATCACTGAAGACAAAGTCTTCATAAACAAAACTATAAAATGTAATCTGATACAAGACATAAATAATGGCAGTGCCAACTTCATTTGTTGACACAAGTGTACATCTTCAATGTATCATAAGAGCAAGATCTTTCTTGTATAGAAAACTAAGCATCTACAATGTATTATAATAGCAAGATCTTTCTTGCATAAGCTAATTAAATACTATGTCTTTAATCAGAAGTAATAAAGATAAAATAACGATCTTCAATCGAACTGCCGACCTAAGCAGATAAATCACTATATAAAGGGTTTCTTTCTCATGTTAGGTTTAGTTCTTGTCCATAGTTGTAGTACTACGTTCAGCTGAAGATTTCCCCCCACCAAGGGTAAGGGATTGGAAGCTTATTTCATGCAACATAAAACTTTATTCAAAATTGAATAAGTGATCTTTTATTTTCTTTGGTTGCGTTCTCTAACGAGAACATGAAAATATTTTTTTTTAATATAAACGAATCTAAAAAACAAAATTGCGTGTTGTTGGCACATCTTGCGAACGTCTGACAAACATCCAAGAGTATCAAATTTTCATGAGAAAGCTTCTCAAATTTGCCGTTCGGATTCGGCGTAAAACTGTAGGTCCCCTCCACTTCGCATGAAAGTGGTTGGAGAAGCTAGGTTCAGGCCCTGCATGGGCCGTTACTGCCCAATAAGCATGTATGTATGCTTGGACTTGGGGCCAACGGCCGTCCGGTGTATCAACCGAAGAGGTGTCCATCGTTTGAAACCATTAAAACCGCGAAGCGTGCCACCCAAGCAGTGTTATCTGTTAAATTATGGACATATCTCTTTTTTTAATTTACTTTTATTAAAACTTGTCAATCGTCCAAATGTTTGATTTGAACTTAAGGTCCATCGTCTTTATGACTATGATCACAAAATGATCACATTATTATCCGAATAAAAATTGAATGATCCAAGCGAAACAAATCGAAATGAACCCTGAATTATTGAAGTAAATTGACTCAATCTCTGTCTGAATACGTTGCTTTTGAATTATTAAACTAGTGTACCACAAAATAAAATAAAATAACAGAACATAAAATCATCCAATTAACATAGTGTTCCGTACAGAAAAGCTTTTTGTGTTCAACTTCTCAGTTAGTTCACAAAACTGAAACAAATCGTTTCACTGATGTTTTCGGTTTTTTCCTCTTCCATGTCAGAACTTATTTTTCTGATGAAATGACATAAGTAAAACTTATTTTTTTGATTGGATGCAGTGGTGCAGGATCGTCGGATGGATAAAATGAGGAAAAAAGACAAACCAGCACCATAGAAGGAGTCTGATGATCGGTTATGAGTTGTGGCGAACCGTGAAACAGCGCTGTAACTCCAGCCGTCCACTTCACGTGGTAAGATTGTAAGATTCAAAACAATATAAAATGGTGTAGAAGTTTACTCCTACGTATGTACCTTCGCTCTATCTATTCAGTAAAACTTCTGATTCTGATCAATCTGGAAGTCCACCTGCAACGGGTCTCTGACCTCCATTGTTGCCTTGTGAGCTCCTTGGCTTCCGTCTTTGCGCTTGTTTTCCCAGTTCTACCTTCTTTTTGTACATATATTTTCTTTCTTCTGCGAAAACCATGGGGATAACTCACGCTACTACAAGAGCTGCTGGTCTAATGATTTCGCTGTCCTTTCAGATCTTCGTACACTGCCTTGATCTGCTACCAATGGGTGAGCTTTGGGCCCAGTCTCAAACTTAAATACTTCAATGTCTGTTTTGTATATATCTTTTCAGAACCAACCTGAAATTCAATGTTTCTACGAATCCTCGTTCATGTCAAAGGAACTATTTCTGTGGTTTCTTCCGCCAGGTTAAGTCATTGTTATTCTATCCACCAAAGGGCGCATTACTAGGTTCAGCCTTCTCTTCGAAGTTCCTGGCTTGAATCACTACAGCCAGATTGTCTTCCTAGCCTTACAAAAGGCTCCAACATAAGTTTCCGATTATCCAGCTCGAAGGACCGACTTAGAAACAAAATGTCACTGCCTTAAAAATTTGTTGCGCAAAGTGAGGCTTAACAAAGGCATATAGTTCCTTGAACCTAAGAACCTACAAAATGAAACACCTCGGAAAAGCATAACAGAAAGAATTCCTACTGAAACTGTCTTCCTTAGATTGCGTCCTTGTTAAACATTATTTCTCTTCTCTAATATGCAAGGATTTCCCAAGGATAGAAACATATATTTTTGATTTGCTTCCCAATTAATTTAATGAGCGCAGCAGACAGAATACACACAGGGAGACATACTTTTGAGATAATCCCATCTTCTCCCTTTGCAACAGAGCGTACGAGGATGATGATGTCGAGAAATAAGACGAAGACGGCAACAACCAAGGCAGTCAAATTACTATGCAACATAACTAGCGGTAAAAAACTCGATAATATCATTTTTCTTCTATTAGCATTTCAATACATACCTCCTTCAATCGGCTTCAAGGAACATTAATATCATCCTTTTGAGGATATCGCTTATTCCCTACTCCCTGCCAAACATCAAACTCAATAATAAGGTGAAAATATTTTCAACCACACATGTTGTACTGCTGAGTGTGTAGTGAGCACATGCGTATACATATATATCGGCCTATACGTATGCATTTTCACAATCAAGGATTTGCTGCTACAAAGTGCGAGTAATTCTTAGATGTACCAAAGGACTATAATATTCCCACATCTGTGGTGGAATTTAATTAAATAAAGGCATTCCGGTCATTTCCTTTTGTGTGCCGGTTTTCTTGTTACCTTTCCCCTCACAATCATACATATTTGAACGACTTTAAATTGCACAGATACGCTGGAAAAGCCGGGAAAGCATAACAAAACAAATCCATCACTCTGTGAAACAGTGTGAGATTTTAATTTAATTTTTCGTTTGTTGCCTTGCCTGCAAAAATGAAAAGGGATTTGATCCCTATACACTGCGCATATGGAAACAAATTAAGTGAAGTTTATTCCTGCGAATGATTTTCCTGTGTTTGTTGTTCGTTTTCATTATTTTTTGTGACGCTAATAGCGTCGTTGAAGTTCCTATTCATCCCCTCATTAATACTGTCATCTCTTCGATTTGGGGTGGGAAAGAGGATGCATATAGTTAGGCGAATGGATAGAAAGCACACACCATTAATAAGAGAACGAGGCAGAACCAGGAAAATTGTGTATAGTATGCCTCGAGTCCTTTTATGACATCATTAAATGTTTCTCATCGTTGATATTATGTATGTTGACCGGATAATGAGTTGAAATGAAAGCGTTCCGTTCCCTAAGTATATATTTGATTGATTCCCCGACCATACCATTGCAGTTAAATTAATTACTTTCGCTTGAATAAGTTCGTCCTTCACGAATGTGCGTATGTACAGTGGGGTTGAGAAGTTTCCCGATCTTTTTAATAAATGTTTTAATTTCCTAGTGTTGAAACGAATAGTATATTAGGCCAAACTATTCGACCAAATTATAAAGTTCTGAAAAGTACGAACACAGTTGGGGCGAACATGGGGTCGATTGAACATAAGATCATTCTACAGAAATTCCACTATTTTTGGGACACAAACCTAAGAGCTTTTTCTTATCGCTCCATTTAGTTTATGTTGTTTTCTTTGTCTTTCACGAAAAATATCCCTCCAAAAAAAAACACCAAGCTATCGATGTTCTAGGAAAAACATTTGCTTTGTTTTTATTCAGTTTTTGTTTTGCTTTGTTTTTATTCAGTTTTAAAAGCTTAAATTAATTGACAATGACCATGTTTTTTTGGTTTTTTGCTCCTTTTTCTAACTATTCGGTATTCGGCCGAATAGTACCTAACTGAATATTTTAATTTTTAGATTGGGTGGGTGGCTTTGGTATGAACATAGATATCAACTACTCGAAATCAGTTTGGTCCTTATAGGTCCTTGCCATCTACAATTTTCAACAAAATTGAATTCAATGCTTACAAGTTCCTAGTTGACGTAACTTAACATCGCTGGAGTTCAAACTTTATTGGCATACCTTCTTCTTCTTCCTTCACAGCGAAGCCATGATCAGGATTTACTTACTTATCGGGCTCCCGACTCGTGCAGAGCCTCTGCCTGAGACGCTGCAGCATTCCATCCTCTGCGATAAGGATTTAATCATAACCCTAACGCATTTTTGTTTTCCTACTGGTGCGGTTGTGAGGGTCGCCAGTTCAACCTCAATGAATATTTGCAGGGCTCTCGGTTTCGAATCACTTCTTAACTGAGGCCAATAAAATGCTGATGGTGTTGCAGTTGTGTGATCTAGGAGTTTTAGGCCTATTTATGGGTAGGTCCTACCTATATTGAGATTCAATGTTGGTACCTACGCCTTTGATAGCTTTTTGTCCTCATTGTACCGAGGTACCTAGTTCTCTGGTTAGGCAATCGATTTTCTGCTAGGTGGGTAATTTGTTTGCAAAAAATCGGCACCTACTAACATTTTATACTACACGGAGTTCAACGCATACCTATGTTTTGAGCATTTCTGATTTTCAGAAGTATTCAATTAGACTTAAAATTGGTTCAAACTGTATTTTCGAAGCAAACTACCTACACGTCGTGAGACCCAACGTCATTATCTCAGAATACACCTGACTCCTTGCTTCATGGCTTTACTTATGCAATAGCAGCGAGCAGACTTAAAAAAAACACTTAACAAAATGCGACAGTCTGCTCTGGCAAACCTTTGGGTACCCTATTCCCCCCCCCCCCCCCCCAAAAAAAAAGTGGGCGTTGCAAAAATCTTCATAGGAGCGAATTGTTAAGAAGGATATTGTGCACATATTTCGTTAAACAAAACTGTTTTGTACGTTTTTTAAGGACTTTATCGAAAAAAACAATGTTTTACTTAAAAAACCTTCCTTAAAAGTGGTCATGCAAAAAAAATGTGTGGCGGAATTGTTAAAAACGACTTTATCTTCATACTTGCAAAGAATAAAACCTAAATTTAAATTGATTCCTTGAATATAACGTTTTTTTTAAGTATGTAATCCGAGTGTCAATGGGCGGATTTTGAAATGAGCATCTCGGGCCCCTAAAGAGCATATAGGTATTCAAAATCTCTCGATTTTCATTTCCTTTTTAAACTGAGCGCGGATTGGGCGAATTTCAAAAATCTTTACATTTGAGAATTTCGCAGCTTTTATCGATTTTCGATTTGTGTAATAATTTGTTTGTTTTTTTTTGAAATTGTAGGCGTGTCAGTGGGCGGAATTCAAAAATGTTTCCGCTTAATTATTTCGTGTCCCTAGAAAGTGGTTCCAAATTTCAGCATTCTAAGCTCTAATTTAAGGGCCTAAGAATTGACGACGGACGGACATGGACATGACTAGATCGACATTAGAATTGATGCTGATCACAATAATATAGTAACTTTTAGAGGTATACGAGCAAACTCAAGACATGTTCCAAATTATGAGTCAAAATTCAAATATTTATATATAGGGTATAAAGAGGTTTTAGCACCACTGTTTGGAATTATACCATGTCTGAGACCTTGTATGGCATGAGACTCATCCTTTGTCGGCTTTTGTCCTTATTGTAATTAAAATAAATTTTTCCAGTTGGTTTTTTTTTTTGCCGAAATCTCAACCCCTCTTGCTTGTTGTTGGCTCAACTCTTTTTAATCCATTCCTTCATGT
>OX454525.1:88032355-88198639 GCA_949715645.1 Portevinia maculata | reverse complement strand
GGTATTGATGGCATCTTTCCTATGATGCTACAAAGATGTGAAGAATACATAATTCCACATCTTAGGAACATATTCCTAAGTAGCTTAAAATGGGGATATGTACCAAAAGTATGGCGAGAAGTCAAAGTGGTTTTCATACCCAAAGCTGGAAATCCCAGTCACACTACCGCTAAAGACTTTAGGCCAATCAGCCTAACCTCTTTTGTTCTAAAAACTTTTGAGAGACTGATTGACATTTATATTCGTAGCAAACTGAGTCCAGAGGTCTTATCCCCAGCTCAGCATGCGTATACGAAAGGTAAAGGTGTAGATACAGCACTCCATAGTGTAGTCAGCACCATAGAAAAGACATTAAGGGATAAGGAATATACTCTAGCCGCCTTCCTGGACATTGAAGGTGCTTTCAACAACGTCCAAAGGGAAGCGGTAGAAAGAGCCCTAGTAAACCTTAATGTGAAGAATACCATTATTAAATGGATAATGTGCATGCTTAAAAGAAGATGCATCAACTCAGAGTTTGGTGGTGAAATAATCAAGATGTCAGCATCTAGAGGAACTCCTCAAGGCGGAGTCCTATCACCCCTTCTATGGGTACTCGTTTTAAACGAGATTCTGATCGTACTTAGCCTTAGTGGAGTCAAGGCAGTAGCCTACGCAGACGACTTAGCACTGCTAGCGACAGGGAAATTCCCATCCACTCTAAGCGAACAAATACAAAACGCCTTATCTATGGTTGGTACCTGGACAAAAAACTGCGGACTGGCGGTTAACCCACAGAAAACAGAACTGGTCCTCTTCACCAATAAAAGGATTATACCACAATTTAATAGGCCAACAATTGAAGGTACTCCACTATAAATATCAGAATCCGCGAAGTATCTGGGCGTGATTCTAGATAGAAAATTAAATTGGAGCCTCAACATAAAAAAAAGAGTTAAGAAGGCAATGATAGCCCTTATACGCCTGCAGCAGAATTTTCGGCAAAACCTGGGGACCTAGTCCCAAAATTATCATGTGGTTGTATACGGCAGTAGTTAGGCCTATACTCACATACGGTAATTTAGTCTGGTGGCAGGGGTTGTGCAAGGCCACCAACCTTAAGACCATGACTAGAGTCCAAAGAACTGCCTGCATTGGTACTACTGGGGCCATGAGAACCACCCCCACAGCGGGGTTGGAGGTAATTCTCAATCTTAAACCTCTAGACCTTTTTGTACAAGAATCCGCAGCAAAAGTGCCTTGCGGCTAAGCCAAACGGAAAACTGGAAACCCAGTACAACAGGACATGCGCGGATTCTAAAGAAATTTACGGGTGATAATGTATGCACAGACTACACTACTCCCAAACTAGACTTTACAAGACCATTTACTGTCTCCCTTCCCTGCAGGGAAGAATGGCATGAGAATCAAACACCAGTCCGTGCAACAACGATCCCCATCTACACAGATGGCTCCAAGATGTATACTGGCGTTGGCGCGGGTTTCTATTCCGAAACACTCGGAATATCTGGCTCGATCAGACTCCCCGACTACAGCAGCGTCTTCCAAGCTGAGGTTCTGGCGGTGGCAACAGCCGCTAAACAGGTTGCAATGACGGCAATACCACAAGCTGATATTACCTTCTGCATTGACAGCCAAGCGGCAATAAAATCGATTTCCGCCACAGAAATAAAATCGAAGCTTGTAGGTCGCTGTCGCGAAGAGCTGCGGGCTCTTGGCGCGCAGCACAGTGTAAGACTCTGCTGGGTCCCCGGACACAGTGGTGTCGCGGGAAATGAAAGAGCCGATGAACTGGCAAGAAAAGGATCCTCCCTTGAATTAAGAGAGGCTGACACAACGGTAAAAACCCCACCCTGTTACCTTAAACAGGTGATCGGTGATAAAACGCTGATGACAGCTAACGAAAGATGGAGTGCCCTTGACTCCTGTGTCAATACCAGGAAAATGTGGCCACTATATGACAAGCGAAAGACCGAGAGAATCCTTCAAATGAACAAAAAGTCTTTGTCCTCTCTCACCGGCAAGTCTGTAAACGACTTGCGTAAGTTCATCAGCGCATCGGGATGGTTTGTAAGCCCGCTAGGTTTTTCATAGGTCCCAAGTAAGGGAATCAACCTCCAGGGTATCACAAAGGGTCTACATAGACCTAAGTGTGGCGGGAGCAGGACTCTCTTGCCCCGTCAACCCAGCAACCTAACCTAACCTAACCTACTCCGAATTAGGTAAACCCCCTTACAACCTCAAAGTTGCTGCTACCAACAGTGACATGTCCTAGTCAGTGCACAAATATTTGTTTGTTTGTTGTGTTGCAATTATGAACTTCGTTTTGTCATCGTTAACTTTAAGGTTAAACAATTTGCCTGTACTTGAATCGCCATGAAAGCATCTAACACGGCACGGTCAGATCGGCCGATGACTACGATATCGCCTGCGTATCCCAGTAGTTGGACGGATCTGTTGAAGGTAGTGCCTTCCGTATTGACACCTGCCCTGCGCACTATCTGCTCCAGAACAAGATTGAAGAAAACACATGATAGCGCATCCCCTTGCCGGAATTTGGTACAGATTCGGAACAGTTCGGAAGAGCTGTTTCAATACTGCACATTACACCGCGTGTTTTCAAGTGTCACGCGACACAACTGGATTATTTTCGCCGGGATCCCCATCGCCACGTAGAGCTCCTGACGATGAACGCTATCATTATGTGGCTTTGAATTTGATGAAAAGATGGTGCGTTTGGACTTAAATGTATTGGTCACAGGGTTTGCCTTTGTCTGAAGATTTTCTCTATTGTCAATCTGCCACACTGGTACGTGCCGATTATTGTGTTGCAGAACGGCTTCAGACGTTCAGACAGTAGGTACGCTGTATAGGATCTTATGAACGAATAGGATATAGTACAGGGTGTTTTTTTTATAGAGGCATACAACTTTTTTTTAAATATAAAACACAACAAATTTAATGGAATCACAATATTTTGTCTTTATAGGCTCACAAATTTCATGGCATTTAATGTTTAAAAATAATTTCAGGCATATGGCCTCCGCGACTGCGCCTTATGAACGACATCCTGTCGGTCCACTTTTGTACCACTTTTTCGAGCATACCAGGTCTTATTTCGTCAATAGTACGTTGAATGTTTCCTTCTAAGCGATCAATCGTTTCTGGTTTATCAGCATAGACCAGAGATTTGACGTACCCATACGAAAAGGTGGCCAACTCACGCAGTTCAAATTCTTGAGATGATTCGGTCACCAAACGTTTGGCTCCATTTCTCCTCCAAATGATTTCCAATGACATGAGGAATAAACAAATCACGAATCATCTGCCTGTAGCGTTCGCCATTCACGGTTATGTTTGCATCGGTTTCGGATTTAAAGACAAATGGGCCGATGACGCCTTCCAGTGGCGTATTGAGGCTTCAGCCCCCCCCCCCCCCCCCCCCGTTATTATTTCATCATAATGTGCATGATTAACTGAAACTTGTTCGTAAATCTTAGAGATTTAGAGGGAGCTCAGATACTCGAGCCCACCCCCCCCCCCCCCCCCCCCCCCCCCCCCCCCCCCCCCCCCCCCCCCAAAAAGAAGAGCCAGAGAGAACATTTTCCGTCCTGAGAAAGTCAAAAACTTGGCTGAGGGCAACAACTTCCGAAGCTCGTCTAAATGGATTGCCATCCATAAATATTCACAGAGAAATCAATATAGATCGTCAGGAAGTTGTTGAACGATTTGCCAGCAACCAAACTTAAGTTTTCAAAACCTGTTTATATAAAAAATTAACAAAGTTCATTATTATTTCTTTCCTATATTCACAAAAAGTTTAATTTTATTTATTACGGAAGTAAAGGTTTCTTAGAGGACAAAAAACATTTTGGATTCACTTATCTTATTAACTTAAAAGGATTACAAAAAATTAAAAGGAAAAAAAAAATGATTGAACAATTTTACAAGTTACCCCCAAAATTTTGTCTGGATACGCCACTGACGCCTTCGGCATGTAAACTACACCAAACAGTGATTTTTTCGGGAAGATATGGAGTTTCAAGAGTCTCATGAGGATTGTGCTCACTCCATAAACGACAATTCTGCTTGTTTACAAACCCGTTAAGCCAGAAATGAGCCTCATCGCTGAAAACGATTTGACGATAAAAATCTGGTTCAACTTCACCAGTTTGATGTTATATGGATGTAGGCGAAGATCTCTCCTCAAAATTTTCTAAGTAGTGGACGGGCAGAGATCGAGTTGCTAAGAATGGCGTCGGTCGGGTCCTCTCTCACAGTCACGTCTACAGCGACGATGGCTTCTTCTGTACGCACGGTACGGGCTAGATTTGGATGAATATTATCGCAAAGAGTAAATGTGGTCATGAATCGATCCATAGTATTGCGTAGTAGCTGCTTAGATGGACGATTATGCGCACCGTAAACTTGACGAAGTGCTCTATAAGTTTGGCGAACAGAGCGCGATTTTCATAAATAAATTTCCACGATTAGTAAACATTGTTCTGTGCCCATGTTCTGTAACTCATGCGATAACTCTTCGCATCGAAAACTTTGGAACACAAAATTCCACCGTTTATCGCATGTGGAAAGAATTGGTGTTCTGTAACTCTATGCAATAAAATATACCTTGGTAACTTTTAATATCATGGGAAATTGGAAGGATTGTCAAAATACTGGAAATCGAAGGGTAGTTTGGCGAGGAAATTCACTGTGTATTTACATGTTGTTGGAATAGGAGTGGTGCAGGGTGCAGCACGACTTTTTAGTGGATTATCGGAAAATTACGTGTTTCTGTTGAATTTTCAAAAATACGATGATCGCTCGTTCTGCTAGCGTCAGACGAGATTTTTTAAAATTAATCTGATCCTAACGCTGATTAAGACATATTGTTGATGAATTAAATGAAGTTAAAATGTTTGCATTTATTTTGTATGTCTATGAAAAAATAAATGAAATATTATTTTTTTAAAAAACAAGAACCTTTTGCCATCTCTGTGCCCATGTTCTGTAACTCATGCGATAACTCTTCGCATCGAAAACTTTGGAACACAAAATTCCACCGTTTATCGCATGTGGAAAGAAGTTGTGTTCTGTAACTCTATGCGATAAAATATACCTTGGTTACTTTTATTATCATGGGAAATTGGAAGGATTGTCAAAATACTGGAAATCGAAGGGTAGTTTGGCGAGGAAATTCAGTGTGTATTTACATGTCGTTGGGATAGGAGTGGTGCAGCGCGACTTTTTAGCGGATTATCGGAAAATTACGTGTTTCTGTTGAATTTTCAAAAATACGATGATCGCTCGTTCTGCTAGACTCAGACAAATTTTTTTGAAATTAATCTGATCCTAACGCTATGTTCTATGTTGATGAATTTAATGAAGTTAAAATTTTGCATTTATTTTGTCTGTCTATGAAAAAAATAAATGAAATATATTTTTTCTTTTAAAACAAGAACCTTTAGTCTCTCTTGTTGGATGTACCAAGCTGTTTATTTTTATAGCAACACAGTTCCAAGAATGTTCAAAATGGATCTTATTTAAGTGCTTGCTGAATTCTTTCGACAGAATGTACATACATAGGTACCTATACCTACATTCTTCTCCACTAATTCTGACTGTTTTTATTAGTTATTTTTTATTTCTTTTGCATTTTTTTAAACGTTGAACTTGATCAACGAACTGTATATTTTGTTAAATAAAAAATCAAAAATGTTCACTGTCCACTATCCGTTTAAAATTGTTCAATATCCCTTTCTCGCAAGCCAATTGAAATGTGATAAATTTTGACAGTTGAAGTGAATAATTTATCGCATTCGAAAGTTACAGAACACCGATTTATCACATATTTCCAGGAGTTTCATTTCACAATGTTCCATGTGGTATAGTCTTCGCATCGCATAGTTACAGAACACGGAAATGTGATATAATGAAATTTTGTTTCGATTCACATCGTTCATGTGATAAATATAACGATGCGATAGTTACAGAACGCGGGCACTGGTTGGATGTACCAAGCTGTTTATTTTTGTAGCAACACAGTTTCAAGAATGTTCAAAATGGATCTTATTTGAGTGCTTGCTGAATTCTTTCGACAGAATGTAGATACCTACATTCTTCTCCATTAATTCTGACTGATTTTATTAGTTATTTTTTATTTCTTTTGCATTTTTTTAAACGTTGAACTTGATCAACGACTGTATATTTTGTTAAAAAAAAAAACAAAATGTTCACTGTCCACTATCCGTTTGAAATTGTTCAATATCCCTTTCTCGCAAGCTAATTGAAAAGTGATAAATTTTGACAGTTGAAGTGAATAATTTATCGCATTCGAAAGTTACAAAACACCGATTTATCACATATTTCCAGGTGTTTCATTTCACAATGTTCCATGTGGTATAGTTTTCGCACCGCATAGCTAGTCACAGAACACGGAAATGTGATATGTGTAATGAAATTTTGTTTTAATTCACATCGTTCATGTGATACATATAACGATGCAATAATTGCAGAACACGGGCACTGGTATAAGTCTTTCCATGGCGATTTGACAAAGTATACTGAAATAAAGTCAACTACACTTTATTAGCATGACAGCTAGTTTTACAGTTATCCCTATCAGAAGTTGTATACCTTTATATAATACACCCTATAGTTTGCTTATGCTAGTTGAAACAAGCTACAAAAGCTGTTACAAAATTGAACACATATGTACAGTTTTCTGGATGTAAGCCCTTGACATTGATGGAAAATATGTACTTAAAAATTACTTTGACTCCTTTCTATTTACTATATGAATGTATTTTTCTTATTATATACGTAGTAACTATTTATTTAAAAAAAAGTTAGATTTGAAATACATATGTACATACAAGGTGGCGCAAAAGTAATCCTCCTATCAGAAAATGCTATACATTTTGCGATTGGCCCCTAATGTCAGTTCTGTTTTGACATTTGTGTAGTAAACACATGCGAAATACACGTTAATAAACAATGTTACGGTACACTGCTCCAGAACGCGGAATATTGGTGACTATTTATTTGAGCAATAATCGGTCGGTGACCAAAAAACATCGGAAGGTTATTTTTGCGCTACCTTGTATATATACACAATCATAATCTACCATGAATTACATAATTTTTTTTTTTTAATCGGCTTATATGTGCCAAATATTTACTTGTAATTACTGTTTAACTTTTTACTACCTACAAAAAAGTAGTGATTTTAACTAACTTAGTATTTGTACACTTTATGTTTACTGCACAACCTACCATCAGTTGAGCACGATTCCCGCGCATATCAAAATTGTTCTTTACTCTGTCCAATCTTTCACAATAATGCATTTTTTTTTATTTTTGCATACCTTCAGAACAACACGGACACAGTTCCATTTAAACGGGGGAAATGCCAAACGCGTTCCACTAATTAAGGTTAATCATCTACCGAGTTTAACCTAATTAAGATTCACCGCACTGAAAGCGAGGCGGTATTGATTGGCATTCAATTAACGAAGGAAGCTACTGATATCCTTCACGTATACACACTTTCGCATGTCGTGTACACATACAAAACTGTTAACATTTATTCAATCAATGTGTTATTCTGCTTTCATAATAAGCTATGTAAATTTTCATTAAGCAGCGTTTTAATGAGCAGCGTGGAATTTGTCGGTTTTCTTTGGTATTAAAATTACAAAAAAATATTTCGTACTCCTACATTATGATGGCATATTGTAGCAGCCTTTAATCAGTGAAAAACGCTGCTAGGGGTTACAAGGGATTTTCTCTTGCCAGCAGTTGGTAAAGAAAAATCAGGTCATAGCGGGTGAGTTTCATTTTTATCCGGCGCAGGTGTTTGATGGCACAAATTTGGCATAAATATGATACCAACTGTTCAGAGAAGGACTTTATGTTAATAATGTGGAGTATCTATTTATAACATCATAACTCAGAATGTGGGAGAATGTAAAAAGTTATACCATATAGGTAGTAGTACCTATGCCGATAATTTTGTGTAGAAGTTTGGCCATCATACTCTCGTAAAAAGTGCTTAAGATCGTATCAGACATTATTCAGAAAGCCCATAAAAAAAATCCATTTGAATATTGCGCAGCAGAGAACTTATACATATCTTTATTCTAAGAAGGGAGATTTTGACACAATAACTTCCGAAATTGTATTGCATCAATGTTGGGTCTTGGGTCTGCATAATTTAAATCAAATGAAACTAGAAATTAAGAGACCATTTGAAGCATTTTTATATATAAATAAACTGATCCTACGTGACCAAGAACATGTGAGCGAAAGTGTGATTTAAAGAAAGCGCATATATAAACACTGCCCGTTACATTTATAGTTTGAGAAGATGTGAACGTATCTCTTACTTTCCAAGGCTAATCCTTAGCATTTCTCTCGATCAGCTCCTACGCTATAAGACGCTATTCAGTGTGATCTTATGGCATGAACCTTGCTAGCTAGTCGACCAATAAAGATTTTGTTCCTCAAACAGATCCCAAACACTAATACATCCACATTATAATTGCTTAACATCCTTACACATTTTTTGTTATCAATGCCACCCGCCCGTGGAACAGTTTACCACGGCATGTTAGAAGATTAGGGGATGCAGTCAGGGACGTGCCGTGTTGTTCTCTGCAGGGTGTTTTACACTTTTTTTTGTTAGATAATCCCTTTGTATATACACTGGCAATCACAAGGATGAGACATTTTGCAATCGATTTTCAGTCTTTATACTTGTTGGAAATTTTATACCCGGAAACTTTTACTACCTGTGAACAGATACATATTCTCCCAACAGTAAGTCATAAAATTAAAGGGTTAATAAGAAACCGGAAATTCTAGATGTCCGAACTTCCGAGCGGCCAACATAGACTCAGACCACTAGCTTGTTGTAGCCAAGGGACGAATGCGGATATCCTGCATGCAGCAAAACAAAGCGCCTACGAAGCCGCACTGCATAGAAGCACGAGAGCAGTTCGTCAGCTCTACGAGCAAAAGAGGAGGGAAGAATATCGGCATCTCCGGAGAAAAAAGAAAGAGCATGAGAAACGCGCGATCGAGCAAATAGAAAGGTGCTACTCCAGGAACAATGTTCGGAAGTTTTATCAAAAGGCAAAAAGGACGTGTCACGGAAACAAGACTCGAACAGAAACCTATAGAGACAAATTATGTTGTCAGGCAGAACGAACCATTCAGCCTGGACGATGAAAGCCAAGACTTCTGTCCACCTGACCAAAACGAAGTGAGGATAGCGATATCCAAGCTTAAGTCCAATAAAGCTGCTGGACCAGACTTTAATGCCGAGCTTTTTAAGACAGCGGGAGATGACCTGGTGAAGAGCATACACCAACTCGTTTCCAAGATTTGGTCAGAAGAAAGTATACCTGATGAATGGAACCTCAGCATCGTTTGCCCGACCCACAAGAAAGGAGACGACCTGATTGGTCCCCACCAGTGCGGTTTTAGGCCCGGTATGTCCACGGCCGATCAGATATTCACACTACCGCAGATCCTGCAGAAAACCCAAGAAGTCCAAGTCGATACCCACTATCTTTTTATCGATTTTAAGACCGCATATGACAGCATCTATAGAGACGAGCTATACAGAGACATGTCTAGTGTTTTCATCCCTGCCAAACTTGTTAGATTCTGCAGAATGGCGATGGAGAACGCCCACTGATCCATAATGGTCGGAAACAATCTCACCGAGACCTTTGATGTCAAAAAAGTATTTAGACAAGGTGATGCGCTGTCATGTAACTTCTTCAACATCATACTTGAGAAAATTGTACGAAACTCGCAAGCCAACACTAGAGATACAATTTTCCAAAAGTCTGTGCAACTACTTGCATATGCTGACGACATTGACATAATTGGCAGAAC
Source organism: Portevinia maculata (assembly GCA_949715645.1). Lineage (NCBI taxonomy): Eukaryota > Metazoa > Arthropoda > Insecta > Diptera > Syrphidae > Portevinia > Portevinia maculata. The sequence goes on along the minus strand of OX454525.1, from coordinate 88,188,733 downwards.
ACATCGAGCTGTCACTGTTGCGTTTGCAAGTATTAGCACAGAAGCGGCAAAAATGGGTTTAGTGGTGAACGAGGGCAACACAAAATATATGCTGTCAGCAGGAAGGGACACACAACATCGACGAATCGGACAGTACGTCACGATAGACAGCTATAATTTTGAGGTAGTTAGGGACTATGTCCACCTCGGCTCCACTATTAATTCTGATAATGACACCACAGCAGAAATCAAACGAAGAATTACATTTGGCAACCGCTGTTTCTTTGGCCTAAGACGGCAATTGATTAGTAAGCCCTTGTCAAGAAAAGCTAAGGAGACACTATATAAGACCCTTATCATCCCAGTCCTGCTCTGCGGTGCAGAAGCGTGGACATTAGCAAAAGCGGATGAAGATCTTCTTGGTCGTTTGGGACGCAAAATTCTTCGAGTGAATTTCGGTAAGGTTTACGTTGACGGGCTTTGGAGGAGGAGATTTAACAGCGAACTCTACGACCTGTACAGCGACATCGACCTGGTCAAAAAAGTACGTGTCAGTCGACTACGATGGCTAGGACATGTAGAGCGAACAAACACCAACGCTCCGGCCCGAAGAGTCTTTGATTCCAACCCGGAGGGACAACACAGCAGAGGAAGACCTCGCCTTCGGTGGCGCGCGAAAGTGGAAGGGGACCTCAACCAACTTGGAGTCCGCAACTGGAGGCAGTTGAGGCTCATGTTCACCCCGGACACCTAAGTAAGTAAGTAAGTAAGTAAGTAAGTAATAAGAAACGACCGCTGGAATTTCCCAAGATCAAACAATGAACTACTTGAAAAGCGTATAAAAAGATGCGCACTAGGATGAGGCCATTGCGAATATTTCGTTGTAGCAGTTTACATCATTCTCACAGGACTCTCAGGCCGAGAAATTGCAAGGAGGCTAAAAAGAAGTGAGACTGTTGTAAACAGTTATCTTGCGGATCCACAACACTATGGGTAAAATCAAGAAGGACGCACGGCAGAAGCAACAACATTGCGAGAAAAGCGGGTTATTCCACTGCTTGCTTCAAATTCTACTCTACCAGTGACTAAAATAAGGGCCAACAGCAGAGTATCAGACAGCATTGCAACGGTCCGAATGATAATACGAAAGATTGGTACTATACAGAGAAGAAAATTTTAAAAGAAACCTCTTTTGAGGCAAGTACACAAGGAGCATCGAATGAATTTTGCAAGAGAACATGTCGCTTGGAGCAGTGAATGGAAGCGTGTTGTCTTTTCGGAAATAAGGGTTTAACCTTGACGGCTCCGATGGTTACAACTTTTATTTAGATGATCTAAGAAAGGACGAACTTATTTTGGCAAGACATCACAGTCGTACATCAGGTACAATCGAGTTGGAGTTATAGTCCACAACAATGAACGGAAACAACCTACAAATGCTTGCCGGAACGGTCATCTCAAAAAGTGAACAACATTTTCGGACCCCGGTCTTGGATATTCCAACAAGACAATGCCCTATCCACACTTCCAGGGTTGTTAGAAGTTGAATTCAATCAAAAGACATGGAACTTTTGCCATGACCGCCCTATTCACCGGACTTAAATATAATCGAAAATGTTTGGGCATGGTTATCTCGTAAAGTGTATGAAGGCGGCAGACAATTTAAAGATAAGGACACTTTAATCGAAGCTATTCGTGATTTCTGGGCCCAAATTTCAAAAAATAGAATACGTTCTTAAGAACGTATTTAAAAGAATATTTTGAAACGTTTACAACTCGACAATTGACAAAATTGGAGGAAATTGATCAAACATTTTGGTAAAGTGGACTGTCTTATAGGGTGAAGGTGTTCTTCCATTGTCCGGATTTCACTTTATTCGAATAACTTTAGTTTAATGGATATTCTTTAAAATTTCCTTTTTTACGTAGCTACCTGAAGTTTTATCTGAAATTTGAATTTTGTTAAAGTTAAATCAATAAGTCCAAGGTAAACGAACACCATTTATGCAAAGTAATAAAATGTTTAAGTTGTATTTAAGCCACATAGATAATGACAAACAACCTAAATTTGTTTATCCAAATCGAAACGTAAAAAAACTACTCTAATAGACACTTTACGAAAAAAAACAATTACTTCTTTTTAGTCCAAATCAGTTTTTCTTAATTTTCTTTTAGACGCGCACAGCTTGACATCCACCGACAAATTGGAAAAATAAATGAACAAAAAGGAAACATTTAATAGAAGAATAGCTTTCCTGCATGCCTAGTATTTTACCTATAAGTGGCACTCGGACCCAGGACTCGGACCTTCCCCTACTTATGGAATTTAATTCTATAACCAGTACGGCATCAACCTACATACATTAGAAAACAAGTGACGCCGACGGCCAAAAAGTGAATAGATTAAAAGCAAATGCATCCGGTACGGGTGGCCTGCAGTGCGAATATGATTTTGGCATAACTGTAAAGAAACCAATGCCATTTAAACTCCCTTAGGGCGATGACTGCTGTTCCAAAATATCCTGCCTGAGCAATATAAAAACCTCTTAAAATAGGTGATCTTAAAAAAATGAATTATTTGAAATGTGCGAAAAAGCAGTTGTTCCCGAAATATTTCATTCATGGTTCCTATTTTTGACTTTACGTTCAGAGGCAAACGACTGCTTGTCAGAATCTGGCGTAATAGCATATACGAGTACATATGTTCAGTGGTGGCCTATTTTGAGTCGCTAAATTCGTCAAAAAAACGTTCAAGCGTTCTATATCAACGCCTTACCAGCTGATTGCAGACTGAATCCAAGATTACCGTAATATTTTGCATAGTATTTAGAATTATGTATTTGGATTGAATGATAAACTAAATTGCAGTGTTTGCTTCACTAACTTTAATTTCATTGTTTTTTGAATACTGTTTAAAATAATTTGCATAGCTTAAATTAAATTAAATGAACTCAATTTCCTTGATAAAACTTAAGTATGTAAAATTTAATCAATTAGCAGAAAGGTCTCCTCAGCTCCGTCCTAACGTTTAACTGACTTACTTCCATAACTCGTTATTATATGCAGTTTATAACAAGTAAAAAAGTTTCACCCTTTTCACCCTTTGTCAACACGTGTTTGAAAACTCACCTTTAACACCTTTCCTAACGAAACCTTGACTGAACAGAGTAAGTTAATGGTAAACATCTACTATAATCGAATATGAAAAAAACCAGCCTTTGTCATTTCAGCGACCTTTTTGGCTCCAAGCTCTCCGTCTAACAATGCACATTGTTTCTCTAGTGTTGAAAAGGAATCGCTTTTTATTTTTAACAAATTAAGAATACTGGAATGCTGGTGGGGTGACATAATGTCCACGGACATAATGTCCATTGACATTGAGGCCGGAGTCGAAATGGTGTCCAGAGTTCTAAACTCTTTTTACCCGCTAAGTGGACCACTCGACGGCCTGACAAAACCGATTGATGTCGAACCGATGAACCCCACAGTGGGCCCACTAGTGATGCAGTAAAGTGGGATTGCTTTGTATCCCTTTAATACTGATTATAGCTTCGCCATTAAGGAAGAAGATGTCATGTGCACATTGCACTGCAGTGAATGACAAATCAACTCTCCATTAGCTGCTTTCAACGTCAAATAGATTCATTCGGAATTATTTAAAGTAAATCAAAACAGCATGAGTTTGTAGTTTTTGTGGATTGGCAAACATTTGGGATCACATGGCACTGCTCACAAACTCGCAAATACAAGTGTTCACACGATTTGTAACTTATGTCCCAAAACTAACAAATACATTTGCGATCAAGCTGCCTGATGCTTATTTGCCATCGCAAATTTTGCAATCTATTTGCGAAGTGTTCACACGGTTTGCGCCACCATTTAAATGTCACGCATTTTCATCATTTTCAGATTTGCGAGCATGACATTTACAAAACATTTGACATTTGTCACATTGAAGTTTAATTTGAAATAAAATTTTTCGTTTAAATTCAAATATACGAGTATGTGCTTTTACTTGCTTCCGTGGAAAATAAACTTACGTTTCTGACAAAAATCAGGAACTCAATGTCTACCAACATCCAAATTTATATTTCTTCCTTAAACAAAAAACAATATCACAATAACAATAACAAAATTTACACTTTTTAGCGAATAGGCCTATCCGTTTAGAATGGATGTCAAATGTATGTATCAACTTCAAAACATATTTGCTGTACACTGCCGACATTTGTATTTCTTAATAAAATTATAATCTCATAAAAACGTAGTTTTAGTAATTTTAATTTTTTTCAAAAACTAGAAGACATAAAACCATTCGGTTCTTTGTGTTCGATTTAGAATTGATAGTAATATTGACCACAAAAAGTCAATTCAAGTTTTCATTTCATAATTTTGAAAAAAATTGTCTAAACTTTTTTTTCTCATTTTTTTTTATCAAAATTTTGAGTTTCCATGCGAATTTTTCAAAAACTATTGCCATACAAAATTTAATATATTTTTTTTTTCAATTTAAGTCCTTTTTTCTAAAATTGCCCCTACCTCCTAAACGGGACAAGATAGACCATCCCCTCCCATAGTAAAAAATGCTTGTTTTTGGCCCTTCTACAAAAAAACTGTAATCAATTCTTGGCAAACCCAATTCCTTTGTTTTATTCATGCAAAATATAGTAAAACAAAAAGTTATCTAAGTGTTCAGAAGCTTTGTTGAAGTTGAAATCATTTTTGATCTCATTTCTGATTACCCGCTTATCAATATGTCAATAAGCAGCTACATGTTTTTTTTTTTTTTCTTGGCTGTGCCAATGGATGTGGTAATCATCAAAAGATGGCATGAACGATTCGCAAACCCGAATAATCGATGCCAGGAATGCGCCTACGTACTAATCCACACCCAGCAGACGTCAACCACTCTCCCTGCGGGACTGCCGTTAGGTATTACTTCGCGGGGCTGGTTAGCAATTCATGCTATGCGTCTTGTCTTGTGTCAGTTGCTTCTGACGCTTCTGCTGCTTCTGATGCTCTCCTTTGCTTTTCTACTCTCCGCAGTTCATTTTGGATGGTTGTTACCAGATTACAAACCGTCGTCCAATTGTCCTCCGACTGTAACATATGGTCTATTACGAAAGATGGATTGGGCAGATTCGTTCTCCATGATACGAATCGCGTACAATGAAAAACTGCGTGCTCCGTGTCTTCCTCCTGGTCTGGACAATCTGGGCAAAATGGCGAGCTATCGTGTCCAAATCGATGTAAGTATTTGCGGTAGCCGCCGAGGCCAGTCAGGAACTGCGTAAGGTGGTAGTTGCTGTTTCCATGTGCTCGCTTTGTCCAGGTCTCGATTGACGGGATCAGCTTGTATGTCCATCTGCCTTTTGTAGTGTTGTTCCACCTGGTTTGCCATATAGCAATTGAAGCTGCTCTTTCTTCTACTTTGATTCTTGCCATTTCACTTGCATCTTGTCCGCCCAGCGTTTTTCTGTTGTAGATCCTCAACATCTCGCCCGCTAGAATGTATATGGGTATCATTCCAGCTATGACGAAGGCCGCTTCGTCCGAGATGGTTCGAAAACCACAGATTGTCCATAACGCGCTAAGCCTGTATGCGGATGATAGTTTCCTTCTTGTTTCTTTCGTCGCCAGTGCCCCCGCCCAAACCGGAGCGGCGTAAAGAAGTACTGAACTGACTACTTTTGATAAAACATTCCTCCTAGCGTATCCAGGTCCACCGATGTTAGGTAGTATGCGTGAGAGAGCTCCCTGTATTTGCGATGCTTTCGTTGTAATATACTCTACGTGCGTCTTGAACTGCAGTCTGTTGTCTAGCATGACTCCAAGATATTTGACTGCTTCTTTGGATCTGATGATCTGGTTCCCCACCTGGAAATTGGCGAATTCAGTGGTTTTTCGACTTGTTATAAGGACAGCTTCTGTTTTATGGTCGGCTAGTTCTAGTCCGGCGGATACTAGCCAGTGTTTTATCCTGGAAATTGCTTCATTTGTAGCTGATTTCATTTCTTGAATCTGTTTAGCTACTGTCACGATGGCAATGTCGTCGGCAAATCCAAGTATCGATACTCCGCGAGGTAGCATTAATCGTAGGACTCCGTCATACATGATGTTCCACAGAAGCGGCCCCAGTACGGATCCATGTGTAAAGATGCATTTGGAAAAGACTGCGTAAATAAACTCGATATTATTGTATCTCTTCAAAAACGGTACCAATTAAAAGACGAATTCGAACAAAACAAAACAAGCAATCGTGGCAACCCTTCCATTTCATTTCGTTCCTTCTGGGTCGCCTGTGGGGTTCTGCGGTTCTAAGTATTTAAAAAATATCGGCAGGCCTCCTCATTAGGGATCACTTACGTAAAAAAATTATTGGGGTCATCAAATGTTGCTTGCATATTCATCATAAATGAAAGACAAGTACACTTTTCGCACATGAGAAACATTTGCAAACTCAAACTTATTTGCGGTATATTTCCGTTTGTATCAGAAAACAGTTATCACAGGGACTCTTTTCGTTTTCGGACCAAGATGATACCCTTTCTCCTTCAAAACATCCACCGATATTAATTGCTAACCCCAAGCAGGGGGGTTGCAGGGGGGCAGCATGCCCCCCCCCCCCCCCCCCCATATGCATTGCACTCTTTATGGGATTAGTTGCGAAATCGCAAGTAGATTCCATAAACAGTGAAATGCATATGGGGGGCATGCTGCCCCCCTGCAACCCCCCTGCTTGGGGTCACTGTTTGATTTGGGGTAGGTGCGAGGTACGTTTCTTGAATTATCATAAAATGTTAAGAGAATTTATTTCCCACTAAAAAGTGAAGTTATTGCTCACCATCAGTGGGCATTACGTTCACAAAAAAAAAGGTGAAATTATTGCCCACTCGAGGTGAAGTTATTGTCCAGGTGAAGTTATTGCCCCTGAAGTTATTTCCCTGCACCGTCACTAACCACTTGTGACATATCAAGCAAACTGTGGCCAAAATATGATAAGGGCCGAACCAACAGACTTTTACGTTACGACAGGCCATCAGTGTCAAAGTTGATTGGTACTCTTACTGGCCACAATCTAATAAGGAACCTCACAATGAAACTGAATCTCAGGGATGACGACATCTGTAGAGGCTGCGGGGATGAGGAAACCCATGAGGATACACCTCACTTCCTCTGTCACTGTCCAAGCCTGTGTCACCTGAGGAACAGAACACTTGGAAGATATTTCTAGACAGACAAGAACTTTCTAATGTCTCATTCTCGAATCTTTACAGGTTTATAAGTACATCCAAATGGCTGGACAACCTGGAGTAGGAAGAAAAACAAGGACGAAGGACCAAGGGTATCACAATGGGACCACATGGACCTAAGTGTGGTGTAACAGATTCACTCTGTTCCATCAGCCCGGAAACCTAACCTAACCTACAGGGACGTTGTATCCTCGCCTATGATGACTTCATCGTCAACATGGAATAGCTGATGTACTTTTGAATGGCAATTCTAAGCAGATAATCAAGGACTGCTATCAAAGGAACCTTTGCTGGTGTCCACCGACTTTCATTGGCAACTCCTCAGTTACCCTGCTGAATATTGTTCTCTTGCCTTACTCTCTCATACATGTCCATGAACATCTGCACATAGGTGCCCTTGTTTTTTCAACATCACTCATATAGCTGATCTTTTGGTTCTCTATCAAAAGCTTTTTAAAATCAACCATCACCATACGCTATTTTTGTAAAAACTGAGTAGGCAGGTAGGTACTCCATTTTCTCACGCTTAATTATTTTACGTTTTAAAACCGATCAAAGTTGTTTGAGCTATTTTTGAGAAAATCGGTGTTGTAAAAACCAGTTGTATGGTGGGTACCGTTACCTAAAATTATAGACTTAATACTTAATGTCCGCGAGATATAAGCCTAAAGACCTAAATACGAAGTTTGGAGAAAATCCGTAAACCTATTGTGGCTGCAGTCTTGGAGACAGAAGGACAGACGGATCGATGGACGGAATTGCGGGACACACTTTTTTTTGACTTCTCTATAGTCGTTATATCATGCCTCGTTCGCAGTTTGAGTTCGAAATTTCAGCACGACTGAAATATCTTTCTGTTAAGTATAATAAAGTTCGAGAAAGGTTAGAAACAAATTACAAAAAATCAAATAAGTAATCGCAGGTCTCGGCCGAAGTCGGGCGGTTCTTGATAAATCAATATGAAGCCTCTTATTGGAAAACCCTGTCTGAATTTATAAATTCATAATTCTTTATGAGGGGTGACCGACATGAAATCGACGGTGTTTCGTGGAATCGTGGTCCACCACCACCCCTCTCTCCATCCCCAGACCCCCTGTGCGCGAGGTCGGAGCTATTTCGTATAAAATAACCCGAAATTCATTGTGATATTTATGAAAATGGTTTTCCATCGGTTCCCATAGATTTAGCGATTTAATCTTCAACAGCATTCATTTTGCAAAATACCACACGCCAGTCACAAAGCTTAATTGTTTTCTTTTCCAGTCGAACGTTGTCGTACAAGAGTACAAGCGCCAAAGGCTCAATTATATAATCTCATCAAAGAATTTCCGCACATCACTTCGCTTTTTCGTCTCGTCTTGTCTTTCTCTTTTTCTTTGCCCGCAAGCGTGTACACAAAATTCCATCACCAACTTAATACTAGTAAAAACGTTCCAAATGTTTATCAATTGTTGACAGTTTCAATTCGAGTGTATTTTCCGAAACCAAAATGCAAGCACACTACACGTCCTTCCAACTACATACGACATGACACAACACCGCAACGAGGACGCCCGAAGGGATTTCTATTTTTCACTCGCTATTGCCTTGCCACAGCCATCGTTCGTAACTGTTGCGGAATGTCCTTCAATATTCTAGATAAGACAACCCTGCGGGATACAAATTTATGTGAATCGAATGTTGTCAGTGAGCAAACGCAAACCCACATCTTTTAAATTAAGAAAATCAACAAGGACACACTAGAAATACATATCTGCAAGGAGGAGGTGGCAAATAAAATAACGCTTCACTATCCATCAACCGGTACAACAACAACAGAAAAAAAATCGGAAATTTCCACAATCAACTAGATGTCCTTTTTGCTTTTCTTTTATTTCCTTTCCATATGCTTGCGTTGCTATTTGCTCCTTGTTTATGGTTTTTTTGCATATTTAGCCCTGAAGTACCGTACGTTTACGGAATTGCACAATTCATAAAACGGATTGGTATCCGGTTGTCTTATTTTCATTTCCTCCCATCATCTAAGGATTCAGCCAACCCCCATCCAAATGAACAAAGCCCGCACCGCTAGATAAAGGACGAAAACAAAAACAAATACTTTCCTTCGCATATCGAGTAGAATCATAGTCCTAACTTAATGTGCGTACGGTAAGGGAAGAAGAATTCGGGGATGGGGTTGACGGTTGGGGAAACGGCTGAATTTCAATGAACCATGAAATAAAACTCAAGACGTTCGTTATTTTCCGGTAAACCTACGGATACTTGTTGTTCTAGTAACTGCATATCTGTGTATGTTGTATTATTTGTGGCGTATGGAAAATGTATGCAAAAGAAAAGTAGCAGATGATGGCAGGGTGTACCTAAGCAATAACAAAAACAAAAGAGAATAGCAAGGATAAGCAGGAGCAGCGTGAAAGGCTCGTTGTCTAACCACGCATTGTCCCGGAGGTTTCTTAATAAAGGAAACATTTTTCGAAAGTTAGTTTCCTTGCAGTATCCTGTATCAGAAACGTCGGAACGCACGGTGCGATGGGCTCCCTCTTGATACAGTTTAGGTCGGAAAGGAATTTATGCATGTTTCTTAACTAAATTATTTGGTTTACAGGATACAAAATACTGCCGTTTTATTGGGATGTTTCGTGGCCAATTTTTTCTTTCGTTTTTGGTTTTAAAAATCGAAAGGGAAGTTTAAGCATCTCGAGGGTATTTCTTGGGAGTATGGATAAAGTTTTTTCCCGTTTCCAATTCAAGAAGATTCGAATAATAACCAATGGGGAGTTAAATTTATGCCTGTGAAAGAGTACTTCTGCCGATTTAAAGGCAGAAAATGGAATGTACTTAGGGCAATGTAATTTATCGCAGAAAATTGAATTCGGAAAAGTAATTTGTGAGTTCGCTTTGATGTACGTATGCAGATTGATGAGGTTGTGGTAAGCGGCAACTAACCGTGTGGTAATTCAACTTAGATGAATCTTTTATATTCGATTTTTTCGCCTTGTGCTTGCTGATGTGGATCTTTTGGCATTCACTTGCCCCAACATTTCGCAGTGATTTCTAAAAAATGTAATAAAAATCCGCATCTATCTAAGTACCTAACCTTTGTACATATATTTTGCGATGTCAATCAGTTTTTAGAAGGAATTTTTACTGTGACATCCTCCAGCGCATAAACTCATTTAATTTAATTTGGGTCGTTCGCCATTCTTTTGGAGACAAGTTTTATTAAATTTCTAAATTAACTTAAATATATAAGGCAGCTGGCTGGATCATTGTTTGACGACGGCAAGTAAAGTAGGGTGTTTCCTAATGCGAACTGAATTTATGCGCTTTTTGAATTTGCCTATGGCACGAGATGCAGGCAGCGGTACATGTAAGTATTACGCGTTCTTAAACCTACAATCAGCGGCCAAACTTTTCGGCATTAGATTAGATTAGATTTTTGGGGGGAGGTGGTATACTGTATCTAGATCACTGCGGCCGCTTGGGGGCCTATTGTGATATCCTCCATTTAGAGCTCGTCCATGATGCCGCAGTTTTTTTTTTAGAAAGGCGGCTAATTCTTTGGCAGAGCTGCTTCAATGCAGAACTTACCTAGGTAACGCTAACGCGTTTTGGTTAAACAGTTGCATTCACATAATACATGTTCTGCTGTTTCCACGTCCTCGTTGCACAATCTACAGGTATGATCTTGTGCTATTCCCGTAATCATCACGTGTTTTTTTAACAAGGTAGTGCCCTGTGACGTGAGGAAGCCTGTGACTAGTCGAATCTGATTTCTACTTAGTTGTAGTAGTTGTTTCGTTTTTTTGTGGGAACTATTTGGCAAGAAGTTTTTTGCTTGCCTGTTTCCTTCGGTTTCCCTCCAGAAATGAAGCTTCTTTTCCTCGAGCCAAGTTTTAACACAACTTTTAATAGTGTTACCAAAATAGCGCGCAGAATGGTCTTGACATCATGAATGGGGATACAGATCCTGTTCTGGCAAGTTTATTTGCTTTTTCATTGCCTTTGTATCTACTGTGTCCCAAATCAATTGGACTTTATTTGTGGTGCCCAGTAGTTGTAGAAGTTGGAGACAATCCGAGACCAGTTTTGATGCTATTTCAAAGGCGTTGATTGCGAGTATGGCCGCCCTGCTATCGGAGAGAATGTAGATGTTTTTGTTTTTAAAAAGCCTGTTTAGATTCTCTCATAGCTCTATCGCATAGCTCCAAACCCCATATTAATCTTTGGCAAATGTAGGTTTATTCTGTTACCAGTTTAGCCGGTCTGTGAATTTAACCTTGAAGTTGTGTCGGAAGTTATATCTTGGTAGACATTTGTCTGTTAGGTGTATTTCAAGTAGTTCGTATTCTATGAGTTCCCGCAGGATTGCAGAGAAAGCTATGTTGGAATTTGATTCATCTTCTGTGATGAGCGTATAGGCATTTACCATCGCTTCTTTCATGAGTTCTGGGTGAAGTGGAGATATATTTACTAGAGTTTCAAGTGCAGCTGTTGGTGCAGTTTTCATTCCACCAGTTGCACAGACACAGACTAGTCGCTGTATTTTGTTGAGCTTAGCCTGTGCTGACCTCTGCGTTGCTTTGTGCCACCAAACGGCGGCTGCATACGTGATAATAAGTCTTGTGATTGCCATATACATTCATAGTGTCATTTTAGGGTTAAGTCTCCAATTTTTACCCAGTAGGCTTTTGCTGGTCCATAGTGTTGGTAAGGTGAGAGTTCCATGTAACTTTTTCGTCGTTTCGGGATAGAGGCTTGATGTATGCTTATCATCTAAACTACAATGGCGTAGGCATGAGTAAACCTTTTCTTTCTAAGCCACTGACCCTATTTTTTCCTCTTCAGCATAACTAACTTTGAACTTACATCAATATCGTTGGCACACTTACAAGTTTGTGATTGTGAATTTATTTAAACCAATTTGAACATATTTTATATATTGAATATTTTATTGGTGGGAGTTTTTTAATGACATTTATTGGAATCGATAGAAATTTATTTATTTATTTCATCAAATGAGTAAACATTAAGTCTTCTCTTTATATCAACTAATATAAAATAAAATACAAACGTATTGGTAAAACACGACTGGAGATCACCGGTCGGTGTCATAAAATGAAGATCTAGCAAACAAATAATAGAATAATACGCATGTCGAAATTGTTTAACTCAAGCGTTGTGGAAATGAAAACTTATAGAAAAGGTTTTATTCTGTCCGGTACAACTCATCACGGTACAAATTCTGGGACGGTCAGAGACGCACGGGTCGGAGCTATTTGGTTTCCAGTTGAAACATTAGAAATATGAATCAGCCAGGCATCCAACACGACAAACTATAATGAGAGTCTACTCAAAATGTTCCTTTCACTTGTCGTTATTGCCTAATATTTATTTGTATACCCTATTCTAAGGGTATATTAATTTTGACGCATAGTTTGCAACATACCTTAATATTGTCCGTAGACCCCTAAAAGTTACTATATTTATGATCAGCATCGATAGTAATGTGGATCTAGCCATGTCCATCCGTCCGTCCGTCGGCAAAAATTAGGCCTTTAGACTGGGCCTAGAGAGCTGAAATTTTAACCATATACTCTCTAGGGTCCCGAAATAATCAAGTTTACGAATTTTTGAAATCCGCGCACAGACACGCCCACAAACTCAAAAATACAAAATTTTGGAAAAAATCGAATTTTGAGCTAGAAAGCTGAAATTTTGTTTATATGATCTATGACTCCTAAAACTGCTCGGGATATAACATTTTCAAAATCCGCCCACCGACACGCCCACAAATGAATAAAACAATTTTATTGAAAAACCAAAATTTGAGCTAGCGAGCTGAAATTCATAATATATACTCTCTAGGGGCCCTTTAAGCTCATGTGTAAATATTTTCAAAATCCGCCTACTGACACGCCCACAATTTAAAAAAAACTTTTTTTTAAAATCCAAAGTTTGAGCTAGGGAGCTGAAATTTATAATATATACTCTCTAGGGGGCCCCTTATGCTCATGTGTAAATATTTTCAAAATCCGACCGACGGCTGTGGTATTTCGCTACATGATCCGTTGTTCTCTTTGAGAAATAAAATACTGGGTGATATTTCCGTCAGACTTCTTTTGCAGAAGTATCGCGCCGAAACCCAACGAACTCTCGTCACAATGGAGTTCCGAATCATGCTTCGGATCGTAGAGTGCCAATATCGGTGCCTCTACTAATTTTTTCTTCAACTTCTCGAAGCAAGTGAGTTCCTCCTTTCCAAACTTAAAAGGAACGTCTTTGTATAAGGGTTGTGCAATCAACGAGAATCCCTGCACAAATCTTCTAAAGTAGGAACAAAGTCCTAAGAAACTATGCACCGCCTTTGCATTATGCGGTACCGGAAAGTCATTTACAGACTCTATATTCTTCGCATCCGGCTTTATTCCCTCCCTTGACACTGTAGATATAACCTAAGTAACGAACCTGAGGCTTCATAAATTGGCATTTATCCAATCTAAGTTCTAATTAATTTTTTACTAGACGATCAAAAACTTCCTTAAGTATCTCAAAATGTTCTTCCGCCGTTTCTGTTGCTATCATCAAATCATCGATATAGATCCTTATTCTGCCATTCCTCAATAGATCCCCAAAAACCTGATTCACGTACCGCTGGAAAACTGACGGAGCATTCCTCAGCCCTAAAGGCATCCTCAAATACTCAAACTGTCCTAAGGTAGTCACAAAAGAAGTATATTTGACTGACTCCGCGTGCATCTGAACATGGTGAAACGCGCTCTTCAAATCTAAAAGTGTAAATATGGTCTTATTAACCAATCCGTCCAGCAGATCCTCGATTAAAGGAATCGGATAATTAACTTTCAGCGTCACCTTGTTCAGTGTCCTATAGTCTACGCATAGTCTTAACTCGCCTGACCTCCTTTTGACTAGGACAATCGGAGAGGAATATTCAGATCTACTTGGTCTGATAATTCCCTTTTTCGCTAACTCGTCTAATATACCCTGAACCTGCTCTTTCTCATAGTACGAAAGTCTCCGCGGGGGACAGTGGAATGGCTTTTCATCTTTCACTATTAACTTCATTTCCCCTAAAACTTCTGGGACTTCAGGACGCTTGGCTTTTGAATAACATCTCTCAAACATTGTACTAAATTTTTTATTATACATCAAATCTACATTTAAACTCTCGTCATGATCTTCATGTTTGCTTATATCTATTTGCATTAAGTTTTGACATTCTTCATAACTCTCATCTTTAACAGTCTTCATTTGTTCTTCAACGGGCTGAACCCTCATTTTTACATTCGCCTTCTTCAAGAAGTCTGTTCCTAATACTACGGAGTACTCCATGGTACCGTCAGGTACGACCAATAAACTCACTTTTATTTCTTTTCCTTTGAACAATATAACACTATCAACTTGTCTGTACACAAACAATTTACTCTTATTAATTCCAAATAAATTACATTTATTGTTATACATTTGTATTAAAACTGGTGATACGAATTTTTGTCGGACGAAACTGACTGGGCTACCGGTGTCTATTAAGCTTCCTAATGATATTTGTAATTAAAGACTTTATTTGTAAAAATATGATATTATTCACTTACATACTCATCCTCACTGCACTCTTCGGTCACGTGGAAAATCGCGTTCATTCTTTCTGCATTTGTGCCCCTGATAGAGGGGTGATCAATGTATGGAATTTTATGTTTCCTAGTGAATAGAACAAGTTCGGTTTTGTGGGGGTTAACACCCAACCCACAACGATCTGCCCATGTAGTTAGCTTGTTAACAGCGTTTTGGAGAAGTTATTTCAGGGTGTTTAGGTGCTTCCCTGAGGCGGCAATTGCAACGTCATCTGCATAGGCACTTACCCTGCAGCCCTCCTTTTCTAGGCACATCAGCAGATTGTTCACCACTAAGTTCCAAAGGAGGGGGGATAGGACTCCACCTTGCGGCGTACCTCTACTGACAGATCTTCTGGCAGATGTCATACCCAGTTTCGAGTTTATAATCCGTCTTGTGAGAAGTAGATTAACAGTGATCTGACAGTGCATTTGCGATCGCGGATGTATTGACGTTGTTAAAAGCACCCTCAATGTCCAGGAATGCAACCATAGTGTACTCTTTATGGTGAAGAGAATATTCGATTGAACTTACTAACGTGTGTAAGGCTGTTTCAACAGATTTGCCTTTGCAATAAGCATGTTGAGCCGTAGACAGAAGTCCTGTATCAATGTCAGTACGTAGATGGATATCAATCAGCCTTTCTAATGTTTTTAGAAGGAATGACGATAGGCTTATGGGTCTGAGATTTACATGGGAACATTTACCGGCTTTGGGTATGAACACTACTTTTACTTTTCTCCATGACAGCGGAATGTAAGCCATTGCTATGCAGCTTTTCAGGATTGCTTCAAGCAAAGGCGAGATGATATCCGAGGTGTTTTGAAGTGGTAAGATTATGCAAAGGCTGTGCCACACGGAGATGACCTCTTTAAATCAAAAGAAATCGATTAGTGTTAGGTAGCAGGAAGAAAACAAAGGTTTCCGAGGTATGCGCAGAGGTTAGTTAGTTAAATGAATCCAAACAACATTTATGTACAATCAACAATTATTCTGTTCCACATCTTTGGACAACTGCCTTTCTCCAAAAATTATAGGCGACAGCACAGGATGTGAAATGAAAATATGACAACCGAATGTAATTGTCCCCTTCAAAGGCAAAAGTGTATACTCTAGAGAAGCTAACAATACTCAAGGAAGAAGAAATAGAGGCACTACTCTTGGCCAAACAAATTTGCTGAAGCAAAGTTAGCAGACAACCCTTTTTAGAAAACCAAAACGATTGAAGTCTAACGACAATGCGACATCGGCATTCAACATCACCATAAACGTTGCTGAAACGTCGTCGTCGACAACAAGCCCCAAATCATTGAAAGCTTAAACAAAGCAACACACTGAATCTATAAGCATTAATCGCTTTGACTAAGTGTTAAACAAAATTAACAGAAAACAGATTTTGTACAAATCGAAGAATTTTGCTTCGTGCTACGACTGTTCGGAACATTTCTCCGACAAAACCAAGGCACACCGGTGTATCGCGTCGGGCGCTGCCGAACGAACGGCTTTACCTTTATGCAAATTTATATTTCTTCCTGAAACAAAAAACAATTAATGTCACATTTTAAAGAATGTAGGAATATATGAGGCATCGCTTTAGGTCAAAGCGTTTAGCAGAGACCGACCGAGAGGCTGGAACCAACGAATGTGCCCAGGGACCTAGTAGCGGTCCATATAGTTCTATGTGCCAAGAACACTGAGCTCTTCGCGACAGCGCCGAACTAGCTTATATTTAATTTCAGTGTCAGGAATTGTTTTTATGGCTGTCTGGCTCCCAACAAAAATGGCTATAACATTTCGTGGTATTGGCATTGTTGACCCCTTGTAGGCAGCTTATGCGATTGCCAGTACTGCAGCTTGGAAAACACTAATACGAGGGCGGTTCAATGAGTCCGTGACTTCTTGAATTTCTGACCTCTTTACTGAAACGGCAACACTGCTCCTGTCAACAGGCATCTGTCAGTTGACTCCTGTCAAAATTTAAACTTGCTGCGTCAGTTAGTTTGTGTTTGACAGCTATTTTTATCAGACTACTCACTAATTTGAGGAGAAAATGGAAAAAGTGAATTTCGTGTGCTTTTTAAGCATTATTTCTTGCGAAAAAAAAACATTACCGAGACCAAGGCTAAGCTTGAAAAATACTATGGGGACTCTGCACCATCGATTTCAATGGTAAAAAAGTGGTTTACTGAATTTCGTTGTGGCCGTACAAGCACTGAAGATGCCGAACGTCCTGGACGCCCAGTTGAGGTCTCTACACCCGAAACAATCGAAAAAATGCACGATATGGTGTTGGCCGACCGAAGATTGAAAGTGCGAGAGATTGTGGAAGCCGTAGGGATCTCGCATGGCTCAGTGGTTTCAATTTTGAATGATCACTTGGGCATGAGAAAGCTTTCCGCAAGATGGGTGCCGCGTTTGCTCACAGTCGACCACAAACGCAATCGTGTAACAACTTCACAGGAAGGTTTGGCGTTGTTTAATCGCAATATGGAGGAGTTTTTGCACCGTTTTGTAACCATGGACGAAACATGGATCCATCACAACACACCAGAGACCAAACAACAGTCAAAACAGTGGGTTTCTAAGGGTGAATCGGCGCCAAAGAAGGCCAAGGTGGGTTTGTCAGCCAATAAAGTTATGGCGACTGTTTTTTGGGATGCACGCGGGATAATCCACATTGACTACCTTCAAAAGGGAAGAACAATCAATGGGGAATATTATGCCAACTTATTGGACCGATTCAATGACGATTTGAAAAAAAACCGACCTCATTTGGCCAAGAAAAAAGTTCTTTTCCACCAAGACAATGCAAGGGTGCACACATGTGCAGTCGCCATGGCAAAAATCCATGAATTGTTCTATGAATTGCTCCCTCATCCACCCTATTCTCCAGATTTGGCTCCGAGCGACTACTTCTTGTTCCCAAACCTGAAGAAATGGCTTGGTGGAAAAAGATTTGACTCCAATGATGAAGTCATCTCGCAAATAAAGGCCTATTTTGAGGACCTCGACAAATAATTTTTTTTGGAAGGGATAAAAAAATTGGAGAAGCGTTGGACAAAGTTTATAGAGCTCAAGGGAGACTACGTTGAAAAATAAAATAATTTTTTTATCAAAAAATCTGTGTTTTATTCCAAAAGTCACGGACTTATTGACCCGCCCTCGTATGATCAGGCAATCAATGGGTGGCGACGGTGTAGAGGTTAGTGTGTTGGCTTGTGACCCGTGCGGTGCAGGTTCAATCCCCATGGGGAACAACAACATACGCCACCCAATGACATGCCTCTACACCAAAAGAAGGATTTCTGCCTGGTAGTACAATGGAACGTTACCGAGTCTGAGTGCTCTGGGATTTGGATTTCCTTTTTCTAAAAAAAAAAAAAAAAAAAAAAAAAAAAAAAAAAAAAAAATGATCAGGCAGCCTGATTGAGCGTTCTATGTTTAGTTCCCCTGAGTACAATCCGTCCATCTTCGAACCATCTGTATAGATAAATACAGATTTTATTTTCGCGGGTTCCTTTGTCTCATTTTCTTCCCTGTTCAGAAAGAAGCAAGTGAGCTCAACAGTCAAGGGAAAAGAAATGGGGAACCACCCATAAATGCCAACATTATGTATCGGTATCGGTTTCGCGACATCATCACATAGGTAATCGATGACGTCGTCGGGCGCTTTCAGCTAACACGGGTAGAAGTTGTCACAGCGATTGCAGAGCAGACCAAATTGATTGGTCTTAAAGTCACAAAGGAAAAACCGATAATCAACTCACATCAAGCAAACAATATGCTGTCTCCAACTAGCACAAATCGTTATTGTTAGCAGCATTGTTGAGGTAGAAAGGGAGTCCCTTTACCTCGAAGTAAACATCAACTCCTCCTTAGTAGATATCGACACAGAATGACTCTAGGAAACTGTTGCTTCTTCGGTTTGACAAAACGCGAGTTCAAAACGTGCTGACGATAAGCAGGAAAGAAGAGCTGAAACTGGACATTTATGTTCCAGTAAAGAGTACCTTCGACTCCCGGCCTGCAGGCTCTAGACGACCCGAAACACCGAACAGCTTTTGAAAGGACAATCTATTGTGGTCTAAACAAAAACAACTAGAAGCAGTGTTCCCGGGACCACAACACAAAACGGGACTAGCACAAAACGTTAATATTAGCAGCAACGTTGAGGTAGTTGGGGAGTTCCTCTACCTCGAAGTAAACATCAACTCCACCTTAGTAGATATCCGACGAAGAATGACTCTAGGAAACCGTTGCTACTTGGGTTTAGCCAAGCAAATGAGTTCAAAACGAGCTGGAAGCAGCGTTCCCGGGATCACAGATGAATGAGACACCTCACGGTTCGATAAAGAAGAAACTGGGCCAGAGGACAAATGCTGCGATTCTATTTAACAGGCACATTTTATGCGAAAAGATGTCTATAAAAATCTCGGCAACTATGCCAATATGGCTACAGTATTTTAATCGAAGTTGAGATACATTTAATTGACGTTTTTGCGTCATACATATCGCATTCATGGCTGCTCCCCCATTTCAATAGAAAACTAAATTTAGAAATTTAGAGCCAGATTGCTATCATTAACATTAATTCATAGTACCAGTACCAATGGAAGTTTCAGACAAAATGATACCTTCTGCCCCCCTCTTACACAAGCAGATTTGCCAGCCTAAGTTTAACTCTTGCATTTGCATGGCAAACAAATGAAAACCTAAAGGATAATAATTGAGAAAATCTAAACAGTTAAAACAAAAGGGAACGAACAAAAAATAGAAAAACTGTTGTAAACAGATCGGAAGTTGAAAACTTCTAAATGAAAATGCGCGAGTCTCTTCGCAGAATTAAATCCCTATCCTGTGTTTAATTAGTACAAGAGGTTAATTAGTTTTTCTCTACAGTGAGAAGGAACACTTTTTTCACTCTTCCAGTTCAGTTTGGTTTGGTTTCTTTAAACCATTCAACTACAGCTGCAGAAGCTATCTTCTTTTTTTAATTTAGAATAAATCGAAACAATTACACAGATATAAGAAATTTCTTCCAAATGGAAAATTATTGTAATATCCTAGCTCCTAGCATCATCATCACGGGAACAACGACAGTAAAAAAGTGCTAGCAGCAGTAGCGGGTCACCCCTTTCGTGCGTTTTCTAAGCCTGCTCTCTGTTGCCGGGTTAATGGGCACTGTAGTGGTTGGATGGGAATATGTTTTTATGTTTGAACGATTAAAACGGCAAAAGGAAACACGAAGATGGGATGGGTGTTGCGGTATGGATAGATTGTCCTGAATTTGCATAAAATAAATAAATTAAGGATTTCAGACATGCGGTGTTTTCATTTTATTGCCGACAAGGGCAAGCGAGCATTTAGTACTATAGTGGTTTATGGGCGTCCTGATGAGATTATGTCTGGTTATTGGATAGAGGAGTGCGTGTGGTTTTGTGTAGCCTGCAATAATTTTGTTGTGTATGTACATGTTTTTTTTTCTGCATAATATGTATTACATGTTTGTTGGTACATCCGTGAAGTGCACGTGACTTTTAAAATGATCTTAACGAGATCCCTCAACTCTGGAGTAAGCATACGTAAGGCGAGTGTCCAATGCGTATAATATTTAGGTGTGCACCTGCAATTAACCAACGAGGGAGGGTGAAAACTTTGTATGGGCAAATTTATTAAAACGACTTTATATACATACTTTGCGAAGAATAAGTTTTTATTTTAATTTTCTTACGCTAAAGGGGTTTTTCCGAAAATGTAACAGTACCCTTATTGTGCTATGAACACATCGCAAGCTTTTGTGAACAGCAGCACCTACAATGTTATATTTCATTGCATGCTTTTCGGTGCTACTTACCTTAGAAAGAATTATAGAGAGATAGGAGAGAAGTGTTTTGGTGCTGTTGTATATGGTGTTTCTCTGCGGGTGTTGTCTAAGTTGCTTAGTAAGATCAATTTTTACGTATATTCGAAAGAAAGTAGTGTATTTGGTCGGGATTTCAACGCACGACCTTCCGATCTCTAAGCGAATACACTACTACTACTGCACCGTTGCCACCCAATGACTTCTTCAACAAAAAGTTTTTCTTTAAAGTGGGCTTGTCAGTGGTCCGACCTTTGAACTTGATTATTTCGGGCCCCTGGAGAGTATATGTTCCAAATCGCAGCTTTCAACGGATAGGAGGACATGACTAAATCGACATTACTATCGATGCTGATCGCAAATATAGTAACTGTTAGGTATGGTAAGGTATGTTACAAGCTCGGATCGGATTTAGCATTGTGCTTCGTCTCTCCAATTTCGAAGGTTTTTTTCGGATATCACTAACTACATCGTTTATCCATCTAATCCTTGGCCATCCCTTTGAGTTAAGAGTTCGTTTAGAACCAGAGTGCTAGGAGTCGCAGACCGTATTTTCTGCAACATAAATATTTCGATATGTTTTAGTATTTCTATGTCGTTGCAGATTTTATCCTCTCCCTTATTCGTTTTCCTCGCACACAATATCAAATATCTGAAGAAGTATTTTTGTTTCGAATAAGCCGAGTATCAGCGCTTGTTTTCCGGTTATCATCCAGCATCCGACACCATAAAATATAACTACCAGGAGCAGTATTAGTATTATGTAGAGGTGGCACTTGGTCCATCAAGTTGGGTTTTGAAAAGATTTTGTATTATTCAAAATGTTTTCTTAAATTAGTCTTGGATGGCTTTGACGAGACAAACGCACCTGCCTTTTATGATTAGATAAATCGATTTGAATTCACTTTTTGAACGAAACTTTCCTGCCCAGTGCAGTTTAATATCGCAGCTCTCATAAATTCCATGAACGTACACTCGAAAGAGTAAGAGAATGTTTGAGCATCATGTTACGAACGCACTGAATTCACTTATAATCACCCTTATTGCGAAGATCAACTATCAATTAATAATTGACATTTGTCAGTCAATTTTATTAATTGGTACTGTGACTGTGACTGTCAACTATCAATATTATTGATACATTGCGAATTTTTTATTCAGAACAATTTTCATCGATTTTCTTGTCAGCAGCTGTCAATTTTTCTTTCAATCGTAAATTTGCAGTCGTTGAGTTCGTGCAGTTATGCAGATTGGTCCAGTTGATGGAAGAGAACGTGGAACTCGCCAAGGTATTTTGTTCCAAAGCTGTGTCAAATACAAAGTGGAAAGTCATTGCTGTGGAGTTAAATAGCTTAGGGCCTCCAGAACGAACTTCAGAAAAGTGGCAGAGAGTATGGATCGATCTAAAATGCGAAATAAAAAAGAAAGAAACAGAAAACAAATAAAAAGTAACAGCCACTGGTGGTGGCCCAAACAGGCTTAACCAATTCAGCAATTTAGAAGAAGCTGTTGCAAGTTTGTTAGGATTCAATACATGCGTTAATCCACCTGGAAGAGAATTTGGTTTGGAAAATGTTACCTCCTCCACTGAAAATGATATGTCAGCTGAAGACGCCGCACAGGAACAATCTACAAATCAGATTGACGCGATTCCAGTTGAAGGTGTTGAGCGACAGAAGAAAAAAACTCCTCGAAAGGAAAAACTTCAGGAAGATCGTATATCGTTACTAGAAAACCAAACTGTTGACCAAATAAACTATCACGAAAATATGCTTAATATTTTGGGTACATAGTATAAAAAAAAATATGAGTAATATAAAATATTAAAAATTCATATATCAAATTGGGAATGTCTATGTATCTGGCGAGGAATCTTTAGAGCAAGTGAGTCTCAGAGCAAAGCGTCTTAAGATAAATGATCCTAAAATTAAGCTTTTATCTACAGTGTCTTTAACTGATGTAGTAGCAACAATAAAGGAAAATAAAAGTATTAAGTACTTAGTAATTGACTCTATACAAACAATGTATGATAGCAGAATTACATCAGCACCAGGAACTGTAACTCAGGTTCGCACTTGCGCTCATGAATTAACTATTTTTGCGAAACAATATGGTGTTTCTCTTTTAATAGTTGGCCATATAAATAAGGATGGACAAATAGCTGGACCTAAAACTTTGGAGCATATGGTGCATACGGTATTATATTTTGAAGGTGAAAATAGAAATCAACAAGGAAGACATTTTAAAAAGAAAAAAAGAAAAATTGAAGCTCTACAATGAAAATAAAGAAAGGGATAGAAAAACCAAACTGAAATTAAAAATTGAAATGCTGGAGCTGGAAAAACAAAAGCTTCAAATTAAAATACTTGAATGAGTTCCGTGCCTTATTTTTTTTTAGTATTTATTTTAATTTTATTTAAATGAATTCCGTGCCTTGTTTTCTTTAGTTTTTATCTTAAGTTAATTACATTTTTTGTAAAATTTTTTATTTAATTAATAATTACTTAAATGGTAATTAATTAATACTTAAATGGTATTCGGCTGCCTTCGTTGAAATTGTAGTTAAAAGATTCAATATCTTGGTTTTTGTTGGGAATACTATCATCCGGTATATCTTCAATATTTTCTTCTTCTGGAACTTCAACACGATACTTTATGCATACGTTATGCAGTGCTGCATAAACAATAGTTTTTTGTGTTGCTTTTTCGGGTTTGTTATGAAGCTCCCGTACCCGAAGTGTGCATCTGAATCTAAATTTCAAGAACCCAATAGTTCTTTCAATTATATTTCTTCCCTGAGAATGCGTTTTTATAAATCTTGCTTGCACTGAACCTCCTTCAGCATTTCTATAATAAATGAGAAGATACAGTGCTAAGGGATAACCACCGTCTCCTAAAAAGAAAATAGTCATACAAAAGCAAACAACATAATATATGTTAATATATACAATAGGTCTGTTCCTTTACTTTTAAATCTTACGAATTTTTACTAATTCTTACGAATTTTTACTCAATGCCGTTCCCTAACTCGTAAAATTCGTAAAAGAGAGCGTCATCGAGAGAGCAAGATATTTCTCCTCCACTGAGAATCTTACGAATTTTTACTCAACAAATTTCTTGGTGTAAGAATTGAAAAAGCTGTCAGTCACCTGACAATCAACAGTTGATTTAAAATTTGTTGTCCTATTTGACATATGAGTGCATTTGTTTTGATTTATTTCGCATTAAAATGGAATCAACAGGCAGAAAATTAAGTATTGAGTGTTCTCCTCGAACATTTCTTCGGATAGAAAATGGTAAGTAGACATTAGACAATATGAAATAAAAATAATTTCGAGTTTTACTTTAAGATCCACAATATAGAGACCAAATTACCCAGGAGGTAATGAAGAGTCAGAGAGAAGACTTCTAGGAAATTACGGTCTCACAGTCATTGGAAAACAATGACCAAAACTTCCACGACTCTCTCTCTGAGGCCGAGAATCAAAGAGACCAACAGAAGAATACGTGGTTGGAAGCACCCACCAAACTGCTTCTGTCTCTTTACGACGAGTTTATGCCCCTATTGGGGAAATCACAAAAATTTAAAACCAAAAAAAAGATCTGGGCTCATATAACGAATGAACTTATGCAAAAGGGATATTTTTTTAGCGAGGCGCAGGTTCATAGTAAATACCTCAGTCCAGAGCGGCAATATAAAAAAGCAAAGCTGCATAATTCAAAAACAGGACGGGATCGGAAGACCTGCTTATATAAAAAGTAAGATTTTGATAATTCTTGTCTTTTTGATTAACGAAAACGTAATTCCAAATTTAAGTGAACTTGACCAAGTACTAGGAGAGAGGAGGGGCATTAACCCAGAATACACTCTTCACAGCGAAGAAAATAATGGTACTACGCGGGAAGATATGCTTAACAGAGATGCGGATGTCGAAGCCGATAATTATTCTTTTGACGACCCTACTTTGCCTTCTACATCAAGAAGTATACGAAATTAGAGAAGTTATCATAATTATTAAATTTTATTTGGATTTTACAGGAACTGTAACGATTGATGCTTCCGAGGAGGAATCATCACAATCTATGGCGAAAAGAAGAAGAGTGGGCTCCTCTGGCTCTGTGCAACAACGAATTTTGCAAAAAGTTGAGGAAATACAAAAAGAACGGAAGGAATACCAAAACAGAGTTCTCAACTTTTTGCAAGATCGAGAAAAATCCAGTGAAGAGAGGAGTAAAAAAAAATAGCTCTCATGGAAAGCATTGTTCAAACATTAAAAGAACGAAAAGACTGAGTAAGATCTACATCAAGTTCCAATTTGTCCGTAGTTGGCCTGAAGACAATCCTAAACAAAACTACCTATATTAAATTGAATTTTTTGTTTTTTTTTCTAATGTTTTTAACTTAATATGCAATAATAAACTGAAGTACATACATATCAAATGCAATGAAACTTTTATTGTGCGTTTATTTGTCTATTGCAAACATTAATACAATCGAATGTAATTAAATACACATTTCTTGGTAAATCGCATCTCGAATAACATTTCCTCTAACTGATTCTCCATACTGTGTCGATGCTGGTGTTTGGGATGGATCTTCTGTTGGATTCTCGTCGAGAAAATGAAGATTCTCTTCATCTGCTAGGTTGTGCAAAACGCAGCAGGCTCTTATAAAGTGGCACAACTTTTTACCTCCCCTTAGTTTACAGTAATAGAGTTGGCGAAAACGTTGTTTTAAAATCCCAAACGTATGCTCAATGGTAACCCGACAAGAGCTCAGCTTTATATTGAAATCTTTTTGAGCACTTGTCAAATGCCCATTGTCTCTATAAGGAGTGACGAGATATTTCGAGCATGCATAGGCAGAGTCGCCTAAAATGTAATGATCTATAAGGAAAAGGTACAAGCAATGAAGTATTAAACTATTCTCTTTGAAAAATGCTACTTTACTTCCACAAAATGCTGGCAGCTTATCATAAATCGGAGAGTTTTGTAGTACCCAACTATCATGCGACGAACCAGGAAATCCAATAAATACTCGTACATTTAAAAATTTTCGTTTTTCATCGCAAATTCCTTGCATGCATATGCTGGTAAGTCCTTTACGATCTATGTAATCATCCTTGCATTTTGCCGGAGAGTCAATAACGATATGTGTCCCATCGATGCAACCTGTAAATAAAATAAAATACTGAAGAGCCGCAAGTGTGGCATATATTTTTGTTGTTACATACCAATGGCATTCGGTATTCCAGCTTTGTTTTTGAAAAAATTTGAAATTTCGGCGTTTCTTTCTTCATTGGGAAGTTTTATTACCCCTGTGCACAAACTGCTTATAAACATTGTCACCCTATTTACTACCCGACATACCGAAGACAGTGAGATATCAAAACGATCTCCTAAATCGCGGAAGCTACAAGCCTCGTGCCCCGCAAACCACAGAAAAATCGCAAGATTCTTTTCGCTGGTCATTCGTTTATCAGAACGCAGCTTCTTATAGGCTTCACACTGTTCGAATCCTTCACTAAGACTTTTGTATAAACTCCTTGATATGCGAAAGTGACGACGAAATTCTTCCTCGCTGTACGAAGGCACAATCTCTTCCAAGTAATTTTTAATGCAGTGTCTCTTTTTCCTCTTCTCGAATGCTTGCAGTTCAGTCAGTACAAACTCTTCCACATACTCGGACTCATCAAAAAGAAGTTCGATTAATTCCAAATCACTTTCATCACTAGATGAATCAACTAATATTGATAATAAGTTAGCAAATTGTTCTTGTTTATCAGACATTTTCGACTTATCTTTACCTTTGCAATTTATAATTTAGGCATCTGTCATATCTGTCGTTATTCATAGTTTACTACAAAAGCGTTCCCTAACTTTTTCGTAAGTGTTTCTCTCTGTGAGAGAATTTATCCCCACCACTGCCATTTTGACAGTCTTTTCCATTCTTACTACAAAAGTAAAGGAACAGACCTAATATACATATATTTGTAGAATGTAAATATGTACATATATCGTCAGCTAAGGATTACAAGATACAATATAATATAATAAACTGAGAACATACCAAGAAGCTGAAAGTCAATGCGTCCATTTCTATAATCCGCTTCGATTTTTGCTTTTAAAGTGGACATATTCCATATATGTTCGAGTCATGCGAAGCTCCAGGATGCTTAGCATCAATGAACATTAAATGATCACACACCTTTGAAATGCAATTTAAACTTTTATTCTTTTATGTACATATTTCAAAATTACTAACTATCGAAGCGTTAAGGCTATGGAATCCTTTTCGGTTGTAATATAAGTGAGAATATCTTTGCCTGGGCCTATGATTTTCATAATGATAATCCATGCATCCTACTACATTAGGAATGCCACTTTTCTCAAAAAAATATAATTTTGCTCTCCGTTCTTCCTCCGCAGTGTATTGGAACTTTATCCATTTTTTGCATACATGGTAGGGTGCGCCTTATTTTGAAACTTTTGATATTACCTTCTCCCAACCCGCCAATCGGTTCTTTCACATGAACAAAAAATTCACAAAAAGAATTATCCAAATCGGATAATATTTAGGGGTCGCTACCAGGCTTTGAAAATACACAAAATCAGTAAATCAGCTGTTTTTTTTTCAAAAGTCAAGATTTTTTTTTTTTTTTTAAATTTAAAACCTCCGTTGACATAAAATAAAGGTCTTAAAGCTTCAATCAAAACACAACGAACTAGTTTGAAACATATTATTGTTGCATTTGTCTGCTGCTGCTGTGACCGGTCGGCTCTTATTTAAGCGTTTTTCAGCAAATTTTTATTAAATTACGGTTCTATAATAATTGTTCTGCCTTTGTTAATAAAACTGTGAATTGAATAGTGAATATGGCGACAACTAGCCGGAGATATTAATGCCAAACATGCGGCATGGGGAAATGTTACTGCAAATCCCAGGGGCAACCAGTTTCACGACTGGTGGCGCCTCAATATGATTGAGTACAACCTCGAGTTGTACGCGACGGATATCCCTTCTTTCTCAAGAAGCGGTGCTTTCCTGGACTTGGCCTTAACGGACGCAAGACTTCAACTGACGAACATAGATCAAAACACGCGGAACTGTTTGCGTGCGTTTGAGTACGATAGTGATCACTACGGACTCGCCGCCGCAATACGGATCCCGAACGAGCAAACGCTGCTGGAGGAGTACGAAGCATTGTGTTCATTCGATTATCGGAGGGCACAATGGTCGCGCTTCTCCAGATTTTTAAAGCGAGATATACGTTCGAGTGGGATCGACCCACCGACAAATAGTAACATGACAAATGATGACATTGATCGGCATTTATTGCAAATGAACGACGCCATCAAACGAACTATGGAACGAACTATTCCTCGAGTAGGACGTTCCGACGACGACCAGACAGAAAAGTACAGAAACCCGACAATCGACGCACTATACCGACAGAAAAGTAGACTGCTCTCGAGGCTTAAACGGCTGTACAGGCAATTTACTGATCGCAACGACCCGGAGGTAAGGATGCTGAATTCAGAGATCCGAATCCTGAAACAGCTGATAAAAGAAAATTACAAAAAATCTGTAAGTCTGTATTGGGGCAATAAAATTCGGGCTATTAAAACCTGTAGTCCGAATATGTTCCCACAGATAAATAAGTTGTTCAGGAGGAAAGATCACAATGATATTCCTTGTGTTCGAATCTCCCAGACAGCAGACAACAGACAGACAGTACTGACTGCTGGAATAAGTCCAGAAAGTGTCGCTTCAAACGACGATTTTTTCGTGGTCGAGGACCCACAGGAGAAAGTGGATTTGCTGGGCGCTTGTTTCGAGGCCGTGTATACGGTGAGCAATCCTGTTCGCCGTAACCACGACATTGAGAATAGGGCTCTGGTGAACCACTTCGATCTGCGCACCGAACTTGAGAATTGGCGATCTGAGAATAACGGATTCACCGTGTTCACTGATGAAAACCATGCTAATGCAGTTGTCGCCAATGGCCGAGATGCATCGCACTTGTTCGTGTCGAAGGATGATCTTCTGTGCATCTTCGGGTCACTAAAGAATAAAAAGTCGGCGGGGATGGATGGTGTCCCAAACGTCGTATTGAGACACTTGCCTCTGGAGGCTGTAGATATTTTCACCACGCTGTTTAACAATGCGCTGAATAATGCACATTATCCGGCGCATTGGAAGGTAGCTGTGGTACACCCTATCCCGAAAAAAGGTAAAGATAGGACGAACCCAGCCAATCTCCGGTCAATTAGCTTGCTTCCGAATATTAGCAAGGTCTTTGAAAAGGTTGTCAATAGAGCTCTGTTAAAATGGGTCGAGGACAATAACATAATTCCGGACAACCAGTTTGGTTTCAGGGCGACGCATGACACTATTCATGCCGCGTCGAAACTGGTTTCCGACATTCAGTGGAATAAATGCAAGAGCCAATGCACGGGTGCTTGTCTGGTTGATTTTGAGAAGGCTTTCGACACCGTATGGTTAGAGGGACTTTTCTACAAGTTGACCAGGCGGGGGATGCACAAACCTTTGCTATATGTAATTTATAATATGCTTATGGGAAAGAAGTTCGTTGTCAAATGTGGCAACGTGACTTCGAGCAGAGTCTTTGAAATTAAAAACGGTTTACAGCAGGGGGCGGTCAATTCTCCGATCCTGTTTAACATTTACACGAGTGATCTGGTGGGTTCACTCAGACATGCTATAGCGTATGCCGACGATTTGGTGGCATACAGATCAGGACCTAAAATCGAGGTCATTAATATCCTTTTGCAGCGTGACTTTGATCAAATTAAGCGATATTGCGACGACTGGAAGTTGAAAATCAACTTTCAGAAGACGGAAACAATCTTGTTCAGAACTCCATTGGCTGGGGCCTCTAGGGATACCAGAAAAAACTGGAAAAAATTGGCCATTATTGGACAAAATGGGCAGCCATTGGCGGTGAGAAGCGCAGTTAGATATCTAGGTATCTGGCTTGACCAGTATCTATATTTCGATAGACATATAGTTGCTTGTCTTGCTGGGGCCAAGAAGGCTTATGCGCTGACAAGGAGACTGTTTCATAGCAGTCAACTTGACTCCAGAGTGAAGGTCATTTGCTACGTGGCCCTTATAAGGCCGATCATCGCTTATGGTTGTCCATTATGGTTTAATATAGCGCCTAGCTATATGGAAAAGATTCGGGTTTTGGAGAGACAATGTCTTAGGACCTGTCTCCGGTTGTTCCGAACGCCTGAATCCAACTATATAAAATACTATCCCAACAAGGTCCTATACGATGGGGCTCAGTTGAATAGGATTGACAATTTCCTCATTAAGGTGACTCGAAGGCACGTTGCAAGGGCGATGGGCAGCGACAATAGTCTGATCTTTGGGGCTTACTACCCCAATGAAATGTACATTGAGAGTACACTCCGGTCTGGCTTTATCCCGCCAGAGACATTTATCCATATTGATGCAAAAGGGCTGGTACAGACGAGGGATGGTATCCCGGTATTATATCACCGCTACCGCAGTGCGAGAGATAAGCGGCTCATCCGCGGCGAGGACGTCGCCAATGCTCATGAGCTCCTCCGTTTTAGTACCGCAATAGCGGAGAGGGATAAATTCGATACAGAAAAGCAATTTGCCGAATTTTTGTGGCTTTTTGAGGGTGGAGGGTTCAACATGCCCTCCCAAGACGGTGCGTTACTCTAGGTAACATCCTCTTAGTTTGTAAGATAGATTAAGTTAGCTAGGGCGTTTCTGGGAGGGGCCGGGCTCGCCAACTTGTGGTGGTGCTTCCGGGAGGTGATTGATTCTGTAAGGCATCAGTCAGCTCACGGCGGCGCGTGTGCACGTTGACGACTGTCAGGCGCTCGGAAAGCAATTGGGAATTTGACCACTTGTTTCGTAATGCAACGAGTGCTCAGAATCCTAATTATAGTTAGAATATGTTAAGTAGTTTAAGTAAGTAGAGTAGGTAGTTTGTAATTTGTTTTTTTTTTTTATAAAAATATAAAATTTGATAAAGATGCCGAGTTTTCTTAAAAATT
This sequence comes from Portevinia maculata, assembly GCA_949715645.1. Taxonomy (NCBI): domain Eukaryota; kingdom Metazoa; phylum Arthropoda; class Insecta; order Diptera; family Syrphidae; genus Portevinia; species Portevinia maculata. Next base: position 88,157,950 of record OX454525.1, on the reverse strand, counting down.
TTCTCGATGAAAACATAATATGTAAGATTAGTTCGTAAAATAGTTTTTAGGCCGAAAGGCAATAATTATAAGATAGAGTTAAGTTTAGGGCGTCCGCATAAGGATCAATAATCTAGAATAAGTATCCTGTTAATTTTAAGTTAGATTTACTCATTTTTGTCTAGTATATAAGTTGATATAAGCTAATAATTAATAAAAATGAATTTAAAAGAAAAAAAAGAAAAAAGATGGCGACAACTAGTTGTAGTTCTTACGTTGTCACTAGACAAAAAACCGAGATTTAGTTAATCGGACAAATATCATCAAGTCTTAGTGAAAGAATGTTACTTCCATTACAAAAAAGTGGAAGCACAAGGCCCGTATTCCAACAAAGCGGTATGATCATGTGGTTGGTAAAGTGGAACTCATTTTCAGAGAATGGGAGAAATTTAAAAAAAATAAAGACAACAAGGCGAAGCGTTTAGACGGACTACAAAAAAAAGAGGATGACTGGACCTAGCTCCTCCTAGGTAATCTATTCGATATTGCCCATGCTAAAGCATTAGGAATGATCAAAACTGAAGAGGACAAGATGTTTCTAGCTGCACAACGTGAAAAGGGGCGTCGCAGGAAAATTGGTAATATTGATTCAACTCTGGCGAAAAAAGAATTGTTCTTGGCAAAAAAAAAAGAAAGTTTAAAGAGGAGGAGGCAACTAGAAGAGTAAGAAATAAATTGTTGCCAAGAGAAGGTAATTTTTGCTTCATCATCTGATTCAGAGGTGGAAGTAGATCCTGAACATCGCAGAGTCATTCGGCGCGTTCAATTTGCAAGTCAACTGCAAGTTCACTACTAATTAAGTGTCTATCACTTGCCGAACGATGGTCACGTGAGTTATTTGATCAATGAGAAAAGGTAAAATAGTAGTCACTAGTAGTTGACTTGTAAATTGAACGCGCCCATTGATCGACCAGTTCAGTCATCATCCGGAGTGCTGCCTTCAAAGAGAGTTCGAAAGAAAACTTTCGGATGAAAACTTAGCGGCTAGTCTTGACGTTGCTAAGGTAAGGGATCGGAATGCAGCATTGGTTCTAACTCCTGTGCTTAAACTTTTCGGACATGACCCCGCAGAATACAATGTCAATCTAAACTCATTCGTCGAGAGCTTGCGAAGCACCGTTTGCAGATTGCTGATAGTTTAAAAGTTGAATTAACCCCAGAAGCTATATTGACAATTAACTGGGACGGTAAACTTCTGGAGGATATAGTTGGAAGTGATATTGTTGATCGCCTTCCTATTTTAGTAAGTGGAAAAGGAATAGATCAACTTCTAGGAGTCCCGAAGTTAAGTTCTGGCACAGGTGAGGCTGCAACAGCGGTCTATGAGGCAGCAGCAGAATGGGGAATCTGCGATAAGGTAAAGTGTCTAGGATTTGACACTACATCAGTGAATACGGGAAGAAGAAATGGGCGTGTATTCTTTTGGAACAAAAAATGGACAAAGACATGCTGTGGTTGGCATGCCGCCACCACATCTACGAGATCATGTTGGAAGCAGTAGCTATGACTGGTTTGGATTTTTCGATGATGGAGTCTCCAATGAAACAAAAAAGAGGATGGTTTCCGCCCTCGAAATTGAGGGAGTAGAGAACCCCTTAAAGCAAATAACTGTCGACATCGCCAATATTTAATCAAAAGGTTTGGAGGATTTCGTGAGCTCAAATACCCGCCGATTCTTCAATATCACAGGATTATCTTCAGAGTTCTTGACTAAGGATGTGGTTGAGTGGCCCAAGGACAGGGTATACAATTAAGTGAAACATGGAGTACGCAACATGAGAGTAGTTAATGACATCGCTGAGCGAGGAGTAAAGCTTATGGATAAGTACAACAAGCTACACACTAATAACGAATAACAGAAGCAGTTTCTATTATTGGCGGTTAAAGACTATAGAAAGAAGTATCCTGACAGGAAGAAATCAACATTGCTGAAGTGAAGTAATCATCTTAATTTATATTTATCCATTAATTTATTACTTGTATTTATGTTTTTTTAAATAAATTAAATCTAATTTATAAACCAAATTTTAATTGTAACTTTTTATAATTATATCCATTAATCCATTATTTACTGGATCACCCTGCAAAGTTTGGTGGGTGGTAGCGACCCCTAATTATTATCCGATTTGTATAACATTTTCAGAGAATTTTTTTTTCATGAGAAAGAACAAAATGACTGGTTGGGACGGTCAAAATTCAACAATTTTTTTTTTTGGATCAAATAAGGCGCACCCTAATACATGGTTTTCAATTACCTCGAGGACTTCTTTTAGGACAAGCGATGCAGTTGATTGTGCAATACCTAGATTGAAATCATTTCGTTCAAGTGGTAGTTCCCATGTGCAAAGAATCTTAGCACTGCTGCTAGTTTTAAAATGTTTGGCACAGCTCGAATGTTTTTCCAGGGCTTTAATTTGTCCTCAATTTCTTGAAGGAGATCAAAAAATGCATCCTTCGATAGTCGGAAGTTTTTTAAAAAACTAGAAACTGTTTAGATTTATAATTTTTACCTGAAAGTCGAAACCGTTAGACTTACATTTGGCTTTCCAATTCCAAAGGATTGGATGCAATCTCGAACTTCTTCGCATTCTTGAAATTTCACAGATTGCAAGATCATTTAACTCCTCATCTTCATCAAAAAAAAATTCTGTTGAAGTCATTTTGTTTTTAATTTTATTGACTTTGATTTTCTTTGCAAGTTTTTCAAAAATAAAAAAACATTTGTCAGACGCACATTCCCATTCAAAATAATAGAAATATTTTGAAGGCATTCACAATAGCACGATTTTTATCAATTCATTTTCACAATACCGATTTTTATTTGAATTGATAAATTCTATCAACCGTCAATCGGTTGATAGTTCATCTTCGCAATAAGGCTCAATATGTGTGTTCGTGTCAGGGATCAGAATCCCGAAAATGCAAAATTCTTTCCGAGTACCATTTGCGTACTCTCCGAAAACAGCGAATGTTTACGAAAAACGTGGGATTTGTATGAAATGCTGTTCGCGTACGCACAAATAACCCTTTTCTTTGTATTATGTACTTTTAAATAGATTTCAAACAGATGCTCTTTAAATTCAACCTGTATTTCCTTACTAGATTCATTCGGTCGTGTATTGCACACACAAGTCTGAAATCTTATAGAAGCTAGAGATCCGGTAAAGTTTCGTTTACCGACTGACAGAATCTTTCGAAAAATATGGGTTTAATTCTTGTAGAAGATATTTACACAAACTTCGATAGCACCGGCTTAAAGAGGTTTTATGGAAGCATTTTTCTATAATTACATTAACCGAGATTTAATAAAAGTTCAGAACCGATCATCTATAAAGTTGCGTGTTTTTGTCTCCTAAAGACCTAAATGAAGCAGTTCCAGAAGCCAGGGTTTTTCAAAACAATTGCTTCTGTAAAAGGTTTAACAGGAACGGACATTTTCCAAATCTTAAACTTCTTATCTTTTTGCAGAATGTTAGTTGGACAGAAGTTGAACGCAAAAACTATTGAGCCATAGCACCCACTGACTTTAAATACTTACTTAAATAATAATAATATTTGGTTAGGGTATATTACACTGCGACCTATTGGTCTATTGTGTCCCCTTGCTTGTGCCTCGGAGAGGTGCTTGCCCTCGTTCAGAGCCCTCTCTAGATACTTCTTTGTGAAGCGTGTCGAGGTATTGCTCTGATTTATCCTTGGCAGGTCACACTCCTTAGAGCACAGCGTCCAGTCCAGTTTCTTTGATGAATCTGAGAATGAGCTGTGGGTCCATGGTTTGTATGTCCTTGTCTGTTATTTGGTGCCTGCCCAAATGTTTCATCCTTTTGTGGGTCAGTGCCCCACAGGATTCCAGTATATGGTCTGGAGTTTCGGCGGTTTCACTGCAGAATCTACAGAGCCCGTCCTCCGATATGCCCATTTTCCTCAGGTGCTCCTTGAGTCTGCAGTGCCCCGTGAGGAGGCCTGTTAGGATTCTTAGGTTGTTTTTGTTAAGGCCGATACAAACTTTGAATCTCTTTTGGTTGTAATTTCCTAAGAGTTTCTTTGCTTGCCTCAGACCTTGGAGGTTGAGAAAGGTTTTGGCCTTTGTTTCTTCCTCCAGTCTCCTGAACTCTTCGCGTATAGTGTGTTCTCCTATCCCGCAGAATGGTTCAGGCCCTATGAAGGGTTCCTCTGCCCCTCTTCTTGCCAGAGAGTCCGCTGCCTCATTGCCCGTAATGCCAACATGGCCAGGCACCCAGCAGATGGAGATTCTGTTATTCTTGCCTAGTCTATTCAGTCCTTGTAGGCATACCCACACGAGTTTTGACTTGATAACGTAGGCGTCAAGAGCCTTTATAGCTGCTTGGCTGTCAGACATTATTGCTATGTTGCAATTTCTATAGTTTTTCTCGAGGTTGATTCGAACGCACCTGTCTATGGCACATATTTCTGCCTGGAAGATGCTGGTACATTTGCCCATGGATTCGTAGTGCTTAGTTCCCGGCCCAAACACTCCAGCACCAGTTCCCTCCTCAGTCCTCGAGCCGTCCGTATACCACTTTGTTGTGTGGTTGCTCAGTCCATAAGTTATGGATTCGTTGCTCCCTCTCCCAATTCCCTCCTTTGCCATCCTAAGGATTGTTTTGTCTGCCTCGTTCATCACCATGCTGTGTAGAGGGGTCAGTTCCAATAGCACCTCCATGGCTGCTGTTGGGCAGCTACGCATTGCTCCGGTAATGCACAGGCACGCCAGTCTTTGCACTTTGCCGAGTGTCTCTCGCGTTGTGACTAGACTGGTTCGTTTCGCCCATGCTACCGCTCCGTATGTGATCATTGGTCTCACGATTGCAGTGTACATCCATCGCAGGATGCTTGGGCTGCATCCCCATGCCTTCCCCGCTAGGCTCCTACATATCATGAGAGCGCGGGTGGCCTTCTTGGATATCTCCTCTTTATGTTTTCGCCAGAGGAGTTTACTATCTAGATGGAGTCCTAGATATTTTACTTCTTTGACTGGTATCAGTGTCGTGCCTGATAGGTTTATGTCCTTAAGTCTTTGAAGTTGTCTTTTCCTTGTGAATGGTAATATCGTTGTTTTCGCCGGATTGATGTTAAGTCCGACATTATGGCACCATTCCTTGGTTACTTTAAGCCCCTTTTGTATGATGTCTCCAAGGGTTTCTTCGAACTTGCCCCTGGCAATCAATACAATGTCATCGGCGTACGCCTGACAGTTGATGCCATGGTTGGTTAATTTTTCCAGCAGTTCGTCTACAACTAGGCTCCACATTAAGGGTGATAGTACCCCTCCTTGTGGACATCCTCTCGTTGTGTTTACTCTGATGGTTCCAGATGGTGTTTGAGTCTCTGCTGATCTAGTGCTCAGCAGCTCACACATCCAGTTGGATACTGTACTGTTAACTCCTTTCCTATCCAGGGATCGTTTGATCGCATCATGTGAGGTACTTACTCAACCTGCTACCGATCCGTGAAGGGTCTCTACCTCAGACACTGTGGCCTACCATCTTCTGCGATCCCGGGCATTCAGTTGTAAAGACCAAGCTCTCTGGCATCCACGATGGCTTAGTCTTTAAAACGGAGGTTCGGCCTTCCTTGACTCCTCGAACCTGGGGGCTGGGAGTCGAAGATCCTCTTGGCTGTAGCATTTTTGTCCATTCGCTCGATGTGGGTGAGCCAATGTTATTGGCGTGATTAAGGTTTTTTGACTACAGTGTATGTATTTTGTTTTTTGAGTCATGTATTTTGAGTTCCTTTTTTGCCGAACCGAGGTAGCAGCGGTTTCCTAGGCTAATTTTCCATCGTAGAGACACTAAGGTGTCATTCGTGGAGTTGCGTTTACTCCAAAGTAGATGAACTCCTCTAAAATAGTGAAAACCCGGGATATTCAAATAGAGTGTAGTATTCAAATCTCTTATTCTGGGTTCGAATGCGAAAATACATACGTCATACATATATATAAAATGTGAATTTAAACAAATCGGGTTTCATACTGACTTCTATTTAGACTCAAAACTGGCGGTGCAATGTTGAATGCCTTTGCTAGATGCAACTAGCGAATATTTTTATGCTAATTCATTAGCTAGTTTTGAAAATCATAATAATACCTTCAAATTATTACTTAGCGAATCATTTCTGCCGAAAGCCATTGATATTTCCTTCTATGATTTTTTTTGGGCGCAGTGGCTCTGTGGTTAGTATGTTCGACTACTAATCCAAAGGTCTCCGGTTCAGATCCCTGGGAGTTTTTTATCCACTGCCACACCTCTTGCGAACGTCTGACAAATATCCAAGAGAATCAATTGTCATGAAAAGCTGCTCAAAGTTTTCTAAGAAAGTTCACACTGCACTGAAACAAACTTCAAACTTAGCAAAACGCATAAAAAACAACATTTGGTATCGAATAAACATAGAATAGATTTCAGAAAAGTTTATTTAAATTGTATTTGTATCCGAAATACTTATAAAATTAAATAGTTTCCATAAATATGTTTTGCATCGTTGGGTCTGCCGTTGTCGCTCCTTCTGAGGCACCTGCATCTGGCTCGTTCTCCTTTTCATCGCACCCAGTCTGTCTAGTTCGCATGAGGAATGCCTTATTTAATTTGTTCGCATCAATGACAGCTTCCGCTTTGTCAATCACAGCGTCTGGAGGATTCTGCTCACGTGTAAGCACCCACAATAGTTCTAAGGAAAACATTTATTCGGACAATTACTTTTAAGGTAAACAAACAAACATTTTAAATGGAATCACGATGCAATTATAAAGTCAAATAGGTGAATCATAAATGTATTTCTAAATAATTATCTCGGAACTTACTCGCATTGGCGACCCTCAATAGCGGACTGCATGAGTAGACTACGGCGTACGATGTGTAATCAGTGCCTAAGACCTCGTAGTTGACTTTTGTGGAATTCGCTTGAACGGATGAAAAAAAAATCAATCAATAGAGCGAAATATTAGAAATGTATATCGCCTTACAAGTTCTTGTGCGTGGAAAAGATACTGACAAACGTCCAGAAGATATGGCCTTTGCCGCTCCAGTTACATTCGACGGCTTGCCGGTGCTATATGTAGTTAATGCATGGGAGTGGCTAGTCTTATGTAATTTAGATGTATAGATAAACTTACAAACGATTGATTCCTGTGTTCAACACTGAGATTGTATCATCGCTGGTTTGATTGTAGATCGCGTACATGCACTTCCTACCTACTTCAAACACAAAAGGGTATTTTTCGTACTCGTACCATACTCCCATATACTAAACCGGGAACCGAGATTCAATTGAATATTTCCAAAAATGTCATACTTACATCAGCGATTCTGAAATCCTGCTGAACGGTTACTTCGGGACAGCTTCCGGGGAATGGGATTTGACCTTGGACGAGGTGGAGTGCAAGAAGCACTATAATTCCAAAACTACAACTGTATCCAGAATTAATTATTTGAAGTTGAAATTAGAATTGATTTGCCTTACCACACTTGCTTCATTTCTAAATAGACACACTGCAATTATTTAATGTTATCGCTAGTTGAAACCGCTGTGAGCCGGCGTCTATCTGCAAAACAACTGATTACTTTCCGGACGAGCTTCTTCAATTATATGTAGGTTTCTCAATCAGTTGAACTACTTTTATGGAGCACATTCCAATTATGAGAGGGGAGTGTGCATGCCCATAATATCATATCAGACGCGGAGTAGTTCTAGGTTGCAGTGAAATTAGGTAGTGTTGAAATGAGTAATCAAATATTTGTATTTGACATTTTGAAACGATATCAATCTACTTCCTACGATAAATCTAGTGAATATGATGTGTCGAAATTTCGGCTTCAGGTGTTATGTAATAAGAAATGAAAATCGAAGACAGATTTATATGTCATAGTTTTCTTACATCAATTTACAATAGGTCAAAATGCAATAGGTCTGTTGTCGTACTTGAGTTCGTAAGATCGTGTACGCAAATTTTAATTAAATCTAAACCAAAACATATAGAAAGGGCAATTGATATCAACCTAGTTTCTTACTTCGTTTTGTTTGGCAAACGTTAAGTTTTTATAAAAATGCATGGCCTCTAGTCTCTCAAAGAATGCTGGAAGCACTCGTTCTAAATCTTTCCAATTTTCAATTGGGCCTCCCCTCTCTCCAATTGCAACTAATACTTAATAAATTAACATATGATTTTTCATTGACAAAAATCAATTTAAATTGTTGTCACTTTTGCGAGGTGAATTGTGATGTGATCTGATGTAGTGTACCTATACTAATTCAAATAAGGAATCACTAATATAGGCTGTTGGTGCTAAACAGAAACTACCGATACTTTTTGTTCGTAGACTGGAAAGGGGATAGCTGTTTTTTCTTAATTTTTTTTTAATTAGAAGAAGATACACATTACAAACAATACTACAAGATAGATTATCTTTTAGAAGTTTTGGTTATCAGGCCTTACATTGGCAAGGTTTGATTTTATATAATTAAACAAAAAAAATTATAATAAAAAAGAGAGATTTAATTTTCTTTTATATTATTTTATTGTCAAATTGTATCACAACTTATTGCTCGTTATTTGTTTTTATATGTAAATTTATTTGCGCTACGCGTTTCGAAAACTTGTTTTCATCATAACTTGTTTTCATCATTAGGCGCTTGTACTAATGAATGATGAAAACAAGTTTTCGAAACGCGTAGCGCAAATAAATTTACATAAAAAACAAATAACGAACAAAAAGTTGTGATACAATTTGACAATAAAATAATATAAAGGAAAATTAAATCTCTCTTTTTTATTATAAACTTTACTCAACAGAAAACGCAACTGGAGACAATAAACAACAAAAATGAAAAAAAATTAGGCATTAACGGCCGATACCAGGCCTTAAAGCTAGCTCCTCCAACCATTTGCTTGTGCCAAGTGGAAGTGGATTTTAAGCCCAGTCCGAACGGAAAATTTGAGAAACTTCCCATGACAATTGATACTCTTGGATACTCGCCAGAGGTGGGACAGTGGAAAAAAACTTTAAATGTTACTTGGCCCCGGCAGCCAAGAATAAATACATTTGTAGTTATTTATATAATAGACCTTGTTTAAAAAAAATTGTACAATAATGAAAAAGAATTAACACTCCTAAAAATATATAATCATCAAAAATGTCGAACATCTTAGTCTGAACAACTGGAAGCAGAGTGCCTGTGATCGCAGGGGATGGAATCCTACAGTGTCTCAGCCGGGAGCCCCTAGTTAACGGGCTTACAGTTAATCAGAATCAGGTTATCATAATCAAAATCCTTACTGTCTGTTAACCCCCTACCGTGACTTTTTTATGAATAAGTTATGCTTGATTGATTTTTGTGCGCAGAATATAAAAATGAAGTCGAAAATAAAATCAGAATAAGAATTTGAGCTGCATGTGAGAAAATAGGTTGGCCGCCAGAAGGCGGGTAGTCCACGAAAACGAGTGTTTATACATATACATAACAGGCACTCTGCTTCCAGTTGTTCAGACTAAGATGTTCGGCATTTTTAAAAGAGAGGGTCTGTGTTCCTTGCCTTCTCGAACCTCGGAGCTAGGTGTCGAAGATCCTATCCGACGGAGTATTTTTTTCTCGAAAGAACCCAATATAAGCTCTCCTTTCTCCTACTTATATTCCAGCAATCGGCACTATAAAAAAGAACTGGCAGTATCAGTGTTTTGTAGAGCTCGCTCGCCAAAGAGACTCTGTGACGATGGCTGGTGGCAGTGTGTGTAGGTTTTGCTTTTATGACAGAAGACAGTATTGCGTTTGAGACACATTTAATTCCACTCTATTGGTTGTACGAGTACCTCACTGATTTTTTATATTAGATTAGATTCGATTTATTGCTTTCTTTATTAGTTTTACAAGTTTTATAGATATAAATCGTTTTAACATGGCTCTGTCGTCTGTTCGATTGACATTAGATTTACATCTTTTAAGCAAAATATTAAGCTTGATTCCAAAAAATAAAAATAATAAAAATATAAAGTAAAAAAAGAATTAAATAAATAATAGAAATATATACTCGTATAAACAGTCCCTGGTCAAAATATTAGACGCAGTGTAGTTTTTTAATATTTGTATGTGTTGCACGAGTTTATATGCAATATTGTTATATTTAAACGTACATATAATGTGTTTTTATTTATGAGATTTTGTATATGATTCCATTTTGAATTTATTTTTAACATGTTGCACTACAGTGTTAACCAATTGATACGCGAAAGTAAAGTTAACGCGAGACATCTGATCCAACACTCAAAGATCAGAACAGCCAGTCACCTGGGAATGGCTGCGTCATCACTTTCATGAACGAACATGTTCCCACAGTACCAGGGCGATGAAATCATATTGCATGCACGCGTAGTGCAACTGACGGATATGACACCGAGGTATATTTGATTAATCAGCGATTCACATCGTGGGACCAGCGGTTTCCCAACGGGAGACAATTATATTTGAAGCTAGTTCTATTTTGGATCTAGCAAGGCGCGGGTTGAATTGTCCTAATAGTTAATTAATAATAAAAGTCATTATATAAAACGGTCGTGTGTTTAAGTTCATACTTGTAAGTCGAATAAGTGGATGTGCCTTCGGGCACATGTTCGCGTTTTTTTTAGTGTCCTCTTCAAGGATAACTTTAACTGTAAACAAGTACGAACAAAGTACATACAACTTTACAATGCGTCTTATAAATTGGCCAGGGACTGTATAAGTGTATATATAAAACTAGCTGCACTTGCCCGGCTTTGCCCGTGCCCGAGAATTCTATTGGCCAATATGTTCGAGTAGACTTCCTTATAATTGTCTATAGCGGGTATCCGGCGTATGTTGCTGCGCCTAAAAAAAGAAGACCGATTTTGACCAAAGTTCACATAAACACTCTCAGGCCAATACCGAAGATTGCCTGATTTGAGCTCAACCGGTGAAAGGGACTGCACGTTTTTCTCCGCATGGCTTAGGCCGCTCACACAACTTCGTTGTTCCGTTTAGGGTAGGTGCTTGTTGTCTGGCAGGCGCCTATGCCACCTTACTTCTGCGAATCAAACAACAAAGCGAAAATAAAAAACTTCGATTGAATCACTTTTCATTCACCTCCCCACCGATTGTTATCAATGTTGGAAAAGCAACTTTCCGATGTCCGATTCACAAAAAAATGCAAAAAATTTCAATAAGAGTTATTTGAATAAAATATTGAACACACGATATCTCAAGAATGAAAGTGCGCACAAATTCCACAATAAGCTTGAAACGTTCGTGTGGTCTCCCTCTTTCATATGCTTGTTCGGATAACAAAATAAGTGACGTCTGTACGGTCTCTGTATCTGCGTCGTAACTTACACGCATACGCACATATGCATGTGTACTCACTCAAATGCCCATATCTCACACACCGATGCAGATATAGCCAAACATAACAACCTTCGTGCAGACGTCGCCTTTCATGGAAAAAAAATTCATTGGAATCGGTTAACGCGTTTGGCCAAACACCGGCAACAAACACAAATATGGATTGATTTTTATATATAGAAAATATTACACAAAAAAACTTTTTTCTATTTCACTTAAATTTGTTTTTTTTTCAAAGCACATGATACCTACATATATGAAACACACAGTGTATAAATACATTGTCAATATTTTTTTCTTTTTTAAGAAACACATAATTTACACACCGATGCAGATACAGACATCGCACATACATAATATCCTTCGTATAGACGTCACCTTTGTTTAAAAAAAAATGTCATTGGAATCGGTTAACGCGTTTGGCCAAACACCGGCAACAAACGCAAATATGGATTGATTTTTATATACATATATATATAAATAGATATAGATATATTCTCATATCAATTTTAATTCACAAAAACTCACAAAATCGCAATGAAGAAACCCGAATCCGACAGCGCCACCAAACATGAAACAAAATTGGCTTCTCTATTGATCGATAATAGATGGCGTTACGTTGCGTGTCTATCTGACAGTTCAATTGTGATACGATATGTTACATTCAAATGTGATTCTTTATTTGGTTGTTGCCAAAATAAATAAATACAAAATGAAAAAAAAAAAAAAATGAAAAAAAAAATCGAAAAAAACCTGTCGTAACACGCTGGGTGGTCAAAATAAGCCATTTTGAAATTTAGTTTTTTTTTTCTTCTAAAACCCGTGCTGAGAAAATACCTTTCCAACAAAGTATAAATCATCAAAATCGGTTCGGCCAATCTCGAGTTATGCGGTTACATCGCTTCGGACACTTTCTTTTATATATATAGATAAAAAAAGCAAATATATTTATTAGAACGCCTCATTCATAATTTGGTTGCGGTAAGATATTGCTGCTCTATAATAATTGTAGAGGTGGGTTACATTGCGCTCGCAATTAAGAAGTGCTAGTACTTCATCCTCAGTTTTACTGTCACTGCCCAAAAATATCCCTCTTTGGTGCTTCAGGATCGGACATATACCAATAAAGTGGATAATATCCTCCTCGCCGACAAATTGCATAAATTGCAGTATGTAGGCAATTCTTCGCGATGTGGCACATAATTTAGCCGTACCTATGAGTTCTCCCATCATCTTAAAAATTGAAGTAATTATTCATATAGATTGTGCACTAGCTGGCTATATAGTATATATTGCTCTAAGAACTGATGATGTAGCCATGTTTATACAGTCTTCCCTATGTTTTTCATCGGTTTTGGATATCAGCTCGTACAAGGAATATTTTAAGTTGCTGCAGCTTTCAATTAACTGGATATCGTGGCCGCAGTCGCTCGCTTGCTCCTTCAGTTTTCTATACCATAGGCTAATAGTCTCGATAGCATACCGTGGCGCCTTCTTTGGTAGTCTTTTTTCTGGCATGTCAAAAACTGTCGCTAGATAGTCCACATGCATCCTTAATGATTTCACAAACAGTGGTGACAATCCCGTTCCAATGGTGATCATGTAGTTCGGCGTATTCTTTGGTAAATGAAAGCATCTCTTTACGAAGTAATGTAGCAGCTTTTCAACTGTTTCATATCGCTGATACCCCCAGGCTTGTGCTGCATACATCATAATGGATTCTGCCACCGCCTTGAAAACTTTATATTTGACACTATGTGTTAAAAGTTTGTTAGAGAAACATTTTTTCCATGTGGCATTAACCGCTCCTTTGGCCTTTACCAGCTTCTCCTGCAAGTGCGTTTCCATATTTAGAGAACTGGTTATTGTCACTCCGAGATATTTATACGATTTAACTATTTCGATGGGCTCTCGGTTGAAGTACCATCTCTCGTTTCTGGACATTATACCGCCACCTTGTTTAAAGATAATTATCTTCGACTTGTTTAGATTCACCGACAAACCCCACATCTTGCAGTATTCTTGCAGTCGATTGATGATTAGTTGCAGCGATTCCTGTGAATAAGCAAATAGTACCACATCATTGGCAAACAGCAGCGCTTTGATTTTCGTCCTTGCGAACTCTATTTCACCTGGCAAAAACTCAATGATATCGCCAATGAACATTGCAAAAAGCAATGGGCTTAGAGAGCACCCCTGTCTTACGCCTTTAGTAGTTATGAACCATTCCGAGATTTCAACCCCATTCCATACAGCTGCCTGCGTACCCTCATAGATGCTTTGTAGAACATTTCCAAACTTGGATGACATTCCGGCATTGTAGAGCTTGTAGAAGAGCATTAGTCGGTCCACCGTATCAAATGCTGCCTTGAAATCAACAGAAAAGGTATACAATTTTTTTTTTCTGACATCTAAATTTCCCGGCGATGCTTTGAAGTACAAAGATGTTATCTATCGTTGAATAACCGCTTCGGAATCCAGCTTGGAATTCACTAAGCAACTTATTGCCCTCAATCCATTGCGACAGACGGTTGTTCAAAATTGTTGTTAACACTTTATAGGATGCGTTAAGGAAAGATATTCCTCGGTACATTGCGGGATCCGATATATTTCCTTTTTTATATATGGGAAAAAACTATAGCTTCCCTGAACTGCTTCGGTACAGCACCTGTGTCCAAAATTCTGTTTAATGCCGTCGTTAGTTTTTTGAGGAGATTCTCCGTTCCGTATTTATAAAACTCCATCGCAATTCTTTCTGATCCTGGTGCCTTGCCATTTTTGAGTTTTACTATTACACCCTGAACTTGCTCCTGGGAGATTCTCGTATCAAGTATTTCATTATTATAAGCTGGAGCAGCATAGTACAATTGTAATGTCGTAGTCACGGGGTTTAGCAATACTTTAAAATATTCCAGTAAAACGTTAGCGCTAAGATCGAAACTAATTTTAAGCTCTGTCCCATTCAGCTGTCTTACCGCCTTCCAAAATTCTTTTGCTAATCCAGTTAAGAGGATTATCATCGATTCTAAATGCACGCATTTTCGACAAGAGAGCTTGATGCCAAACTCTGTCAAATGCATTTGAAATATCAAGCGCAGCGATCTTACTTTCACCATGTTGGTGAAGACATTGGGTTCACTTCTCAGTTAGATATGTCATCAAATCACCGGTGGACCTGATGCTGCGAAAACCGTACTGCTGGTCATTGAGAAGTTTTCGGGATCCAAAAACATTGATCTGAAAACATAATCAAAACAAATATTTTAAAATTGTTCGGTTTCTTTCATTTATTTGTTGCAAATACGAGTATTAATAAAGGTACCTAGTTAATGACATCTAGCACAGTAATAGGATTCCCATTAAGAATAATACGCGAGAAATTAGAGGGATATAGAGCTGGATGCTGTATTTTTTTGGAAAATAAACTTCAACAATTTAAAGCTTTTTATCAATCACACATTTAAATAAAAATGTTGACAAAACATGAAAACCTATGTACTTTACGACGTCTACGACAGCAATAGGATTCACATCAAGAACAATTCACGAGAAACTAAACTGATATAAAGGTTTGAAGCCTGCTGTATTTTTTTATAAAAAATGCATTAAACAATTTGAAGCTTTTCATCAAATTCACATTTAACTGATGATAAATTTGTTCGATAGGTGCGATTTTCACAATTCCATATGAACTTTAAAATCACTTTTAATTGCCTGTGCGTGTGCACACGTGCGTCTTTTTAACGCGTGGCACCACAGCTCCACCTCAAGTGTGTGTACACCACCCAATCCAGTTGTGACTACTGCAACACGTTAAAGCGGTGCCGCGCTTTGAAAAGACGCACGTGGGCACCGGCATTAACTGCCGATACGATAGAGTTGGTTAAATCATCTTTTAAAGAATCAAAGCGGCTGTTGATGGCATTAACTATTCCGCAAAGTTGGTTTTGTTAAGGGAGGTCGATTTGCTGGAAGATGTGGAGCGAAATGCTCTTTGAAGATTTTCACATTACTTACCAAATTAAAAATGAATGATTTAAATGTCCACTTGATGACTCATTTGTAACACTTGACTCAATTACAAAACTAATTAACAATTTATTTTGAAAGTTAAATTGAGCAGTTTTCTTTCTGCTAACACAGATAACATTGCATATACATTGTAAGCCTGGAGTCCAATGTTGTAAGTTGTACATACCTCCTCGGCATGCACAAACTAAGAAAGTCCTTTCACCTTCAATATATTATAATTTAATGCTTTTTCTCATACCCCAACTTTCTCCTTCTTAACAGGATTCAAAGGATCGTAATCCGCCTGTGGGGTTCACAACCCGGTTGAACCCTAATAAAAATTGGCAGGCCATCCGGTCTCACATCACTTCATAACTGAAGTCAATCCAGGAGTTTTTAGGCCTGCCTATTTTTTTTACGGATTTGTTTGATCTTCCTTTTACGAGATTGGTGATCTTCTTCTTCCTTAATGGCGATGATGCTATGATTAACTTAACTGCATCCCTACTGGTCCGCCTGTGGGGTTCGCCGTTTCGACCTGAGAAAATAGCGGCAGGCCTCTCTATTTTGAATCACTTCGTCCCTGATGCCTATCAAATGCTGGTGTTGCTGCATTTGCGTGATCCAGGAATTTCTAGGTCTGCCTCTCTTTCGACACGTACACGCTCCTATTATTTCTTGTTTGATCTTGCTCTTACAACACCGGTGATCTCCACTCATGTGAATGCACAAAGGCTGGACAGCTATAAGATATTATATGTGTCAGTAGGCTCACCTAGATGGGATTTTCCGCTTAGTCGTCTTTTACGGCAAGCGGGGTGCGTTGTTGTAATATTCTTAGCCCGTCTCTACACGGGGATTTTACGAGACTGGTCATATCCAGCCTTATTAACCCACGGATATGCATGAACACTTACGGAGTTTCAAGATGTTAAATGTGTTGCCATACTTACAGGAGTGGTACAATAGCCTTAATATGAATTCACCCCTTAGTTGCACTATTGGGATATTCTTAGCCCACCCGTCAACAACGTATGTAAACAACGAAAACATGTGTATATATGTGGAGGAGAAAGGCGCAGGGACATAAGTCCCAAAGTTTTTTTTTGGGAAACCATCGGGACATAAGTTCCAAAATATTTTGTCGAAGATGGGACATAAGTCCCAAATTTTCTGAGAGATCTCTAATCTCAGCAGCAGGATAGATTTATTGAATTCCATTTCGAAGGCTCTGTTCAAAATCGGTTGTAAAGGAAGCGGGACGAAAATGGAACATGTTTGCTTCAATAAATTGAAACATGTGTAGATGTGTACATATATTTCCTCTATTAGCGGTGCCGTGAAATTCATTTACCCAAAATGCAATAAGGCCGAGTGATAAAATAAAACCTCGCACCTACTCCAAATCAAACACTGACAACAAGCGGGGGTTTGCAGGGGGGCAGCATGCCCACCCATAGGCATTGCACTGTTTATGGAATCTACTTGCGATTTCGCAACAAAACCCATAAACAGTGCAATTCACAAACCCATGCTTGGGGTCACTGTTTGATTTGGAGTAGGTGCAAAGGCAAATTGTTGAAAACAGCACCAATGGAACGCCAAATTGGCCTTATTTCACTTTCACATCATTTGGTGAGACATAAGTCCCAACTTTTACTTCTGTGAGTTATGTCCCACTTGAGTGAGACATAAGTCCCAAATCAATTTTGGGAGTTATGTCCCACTTAAGTGAGACATAAGTCCCAAAGTAAAAGTTGGGACTTATGTCCCTGAGCCGAGGAGAAATATAAAATATTTCTTTGCGTAGGTTATAGCACCATGACACGTGCCTACATGCATGTACATTCGTGTACCAATTAAGTAAGTTTACACGTGTTTGTTGAAGTTTTCAATTCACAGCATTCCAAAACACCTGCTGCACTCTCTAAATAACTCACAATAAAAGCTTAACAAATTTTATAGGTATCTGCGGTTTATTCCATCACCGATCAGAGGATATGAAATTCCTGCAAACTTACCTCAATTTGTCGTCATCTGATCTTTGGCCTGCTTCCGAAAGTATTTAACATCCGTCTGCGTTGAAAAATGTCAAAAAGACAAGGTAAGCTTAATGCCCACCCCCAAAGCCATCGGTAGGAGAATTATGAATTAATGTTGAAGCTATAGGTAGGCATATGAAATTCCTCAACTCACGTACACAAGATCCCTCCTTAATTATAATTAATAACAGATACTATCCGCAAAAATAGAGTAGATGGAGAGTGTCGCCTGCCGAGGCCATACACCCCCAAAACTATTCCGAAGTAAAGCAAAAACTTGGCAACACACTCTGAAGGGAGAAATTAAATTAAAACTCAATCTTGTGTGTAATTATTACTTTCAGGAGAGATTTATTTTCCTTCCCGTCCTGTTCATGCTGTTTTTGTATCTTGAATGGCACGCAAGTTCTGCCACCACTTCCCTTGCTATGGCAAACGACCTGGAGTGAACCGAACTTAACCAACCGACACATGCAATGGCATCCTGTTGGATTTCGAGTTTTTTGGATTTCCAAACTTAAGTCCCATATGGCATTCCAGGAAATAATGATAGCAATCTGTATGGGTTTATTATATAAAGAATTCGGGATATACAATGTCCCAAAAGCAGGCAATATACGCCGATGATGATGTTGCTTTGCTATACACAGTTGTGCTGTTGTACTGACGTTTTTCTTAAAGACAATGTTTGATCCGATAAAAATAACAAAAGTGATATGCTCTGGCAAAAACTTAAGTATCCCTCTTTGAGATTGGGTGGAAAATGGCATGAAAGCAAAACAAGGATATTTCAGACTGCAACAAAAACAAAATACTAAACAAGGAATCTGTTTGAAATGTGTAACTATTAATCGACATACAAACCCCGAGCATCCATGAACCATGACTAGACGGAATTATGGTTGTTCTTGTTCGTGGGAAGGAGGAAACAACATTAAACAACATGATTAATAGTTTCGCCCAAGATCAGATGGCTTAAGATAAAATGCCAACAATTTCGCTTCTTTTCGTCCCATATCTTGTTCGGTCGCAAAAGCTGCAGAATGTAATCGATATTTTGATAAAAGAACGCTTCGCCTGGGAATATAGCATTCGGCCAATGCAAGCTTGTTAGCGCAGAGTATTTGTCAAACTCACATCGATTAGTGATCTCTGTCAAGGACATACAATTGGAGTAAGTACAATGAGTTGCATTTAAGTTCATTCGCCCTGAAATGCTGACGATTGGCCTGTAGAATACTGAAATAAAGTCGTAGACTTTGAGCTGAGAACTTGAAATATAAATCTTATAGATGCCTAATAAATGATGTTAAGCATTCTTTGAATCCGCCCACTGACGCGACACTTTCGTGTTTTTTAAGCAATGTTGATGGTGGATGTGTTTATAAAATCTCTAGAAAATGGTTTTAATGGCTACACGATGTTTAGTTTCACCTAATTTTTTTCCCACTGTTTTGACAACGTATTTTTCTTCGACACTAAGTTTTCTTTTGTGTGGGTAATGTGTGGATAACCCTTTCCGTTCTTATACATTGATTGGTGATGGTTAAACGAACATCAACAACTTTTTTTTTTTTTTTTTTTTTATAAATACACTATCAGCTCTGTGTCGTGGAATGCTTAAAGCAAGCAACTATCACCAGCAGAAATTGCCGGCACTAAAAGTGCTCTCACAGGCTCATCATTTGGTGCAGGTGTTAGTAAGGATAAAACAATTAAAAATACAATAATTATGTACTGTGGCGGTATAATTTTCCGCAACAAGGTCCACTCTTTGTTCCATTACCCACCCTACCAATTCCCTTTTCACATTGGGGGCGAACCTGGGATCTATAGAAGTGGAGGGGCAGCCGTGGTACCATCAGCCATTGGCCCACTTCTCTCGAGCCGAGAACAAAACCCCACAGGTACACTTGGGCATGGACGGGCAGTCCAAAGCAGGAGAACCACTTACTCAAGGGCCAACGCGCGGCACAGAAGGCTCCACACGAACCGACGGACGGTCAAGGGTTTAGGACACACCATTGGAAGGTGAATATCCCAACAGACGGACGGTCTGCAACGGCGGAGTAGTGTACAACATCCACTACCACACTCCCGAACAGACGGACGGTCTGAATACGAAGCAGACGTCAACTGCTTCAATCACGAGCAAATGGGCCGTGATGCAATTGGGGAGGGCGAGCGGACGGCCCCTTCTAGTAACAATTGCCCCGAACTACCAAAGTCACGGTAGGGTGTCACGATCGATAGGGGATGGGATGACGCTCCCTTTTGATCTAACCCCGTCGATGGAGCAACGTAGGAGCACCTGGGGAATGCGGGCGGACGGCCATGTATACGCACCCCAAACCACTACGTCGAACACACAGCGCACCGGAAAACACTTCGTCAAATATTAATAACTAACCACTAAGTTAAATACACTGCGAAATTAGACGAATGATACCAAAAAGTAGAAGCCATGATATGACGAAAAGGAAAGTGGCCAAACAAACGAGCGCAACTGCCACGGAAAACTTTGCGGTTAACGAGAGTCAAGGGACAGATGCAAAGGGCTCGAGCACAACAACCAAAAACAAAACAAAACTACCTGTAAGATATGGTGCAAGAATAGCACTTCCTCCATTTCCCCAAACCTGCGCGCGATTCGATCGAGATAGCTAGATTTTCATTGACTTTTATGTTACGTTTAATAAGATTGGTTTCACTCACGGACTTCCTGGGCGTTTGTCCTTCCAACTAGTTCATTTTTTTTTTTTTTTTTTTTTTTTATAATTTGCTTACGCTAAAGGGATTTTTTTTCTGTTGTTACAGTACCCTTATAATGCTAGGAACACAGTGTAAGCTACTTGGTATTAGAAAGAATAGAGAGATAGGAAAGAAGTGTTTGGGTGCAGTTGTAGGGTTTTTCTCCACGGGTGGTAGGTCCTAGGGATTTTATTATCCTACCCTTCAGATGTGTTCTTCTTTGGGAGTATAAAAGGGAGGGAACATGCTCAAAACAATATAAAGTTACTGTACTTATGCACTTTAGGCATTTTTTTTAAAGAGGAATTAATTTAATGTCCTCCTCGAAAGATTTTTTTTGTTTTAATCGCGAATTGTCAAAGTTCAATTGTTTACATTGTCCAGGGTCGGCCGGCGAATTCGTTTGTCACTGAAGGGACCAAGTCACCGCACTTATATAAAATATTACATAGTGTATCGAAAACGGCAAGATCCAGCTAAATGTGCGTGAATGGAGTGGGGAAGGAACAACGGTTGGTAATCTCAGAGCGACAGTTGAATTACCGAGTGGGAGCCGTTGATTCCACTGCCCAAGTATGCGTGGTCATGGGGAAGTATGAAACAGTTGACAATCTTAGCGATACAGCTGAATTGTCCAGTGAGAACTGTCGTTGGCTCTGCTTCCCCAGGTTTGTATGAAGGTATGAGTGGAGACAGCGGACGACGGCCTGGACAAAAGATTTGTCAATCACTTCTTGGTTGACCAGCGATCGTACAAGACAGTTTTTGTTAGTTTTGGTTTTTTATTAATTGCGAACGTGGAGAAAAGAACAAAAAAAGAACAAAAAGGAACAATCGAGAAGGGCAGAATAGGAGAGTTAAAGAACACATAATTAAGGAAGAACATATCAGGAACGAGGTTAATTGTGCAGGCGGGACTAATATCCAAAGGACTGGTTTGGACCGACAAGGGTTCAGAAAGAGGAGAGGAAACAGGAAAACAGATAAGAAGAGTGATTTTGTGCGAGGTAGTTAGGAAGATTATTTGGACATACTATAAATTTCGGTCGGATCGGGCTTCGTCAAAATCCCGAGAATAGACGGGACACGCGACCATTTTTTTCTTTCTGGAATCTTTCCAACTTTCGGGATATTGCGGTCTTGCACCATTTCCAAAAAAGGCTTTTCGTTTCTTTTTGTCTGACTGCAACCTAAATAGTGGTTAATAAAATTTGCCGTGCTCCACCGGGGCATTTATAACGTAGTGCTGGAAGCGGTTTCCATTGGTCGAAATTTTCTGACTTTTTTTTCAAGGTTTTCCATTTTTTTTCAGTTTAGCACGGTTTCACAATTTTCCAATTGTCCAATCAACAAAAAAAATTGTGTGGTGCCCATTTTTTTTATTGCCCTCGGGGAAAAATAGCTGAGCTGAGAAATAGCCTAGCTGAGCGACCGGGAATCCAGCATTATTTTCGCTGGAGTTACACTTTGGTTTTTTGACAGTTCATATAGATTTCGATTCGGCGGTGATCGCAATATTTTCGCGTTTTTTTTTTGTTTAATCAAATTATTAATTTCGCGATTTCAAAGTGTAACAGTACCTATAAAATACTAACACAAACACAAAATAATGCAAACAATTTAAGACATTAAAGCATTAATACGCAAAATATTTGTTAGCTTAATTTTACTAACATGCAAGTCAATCACATGATCATTTAGATTATAGATTCTACTCATGCGACTAATAGGCTCATGCCTCCCATAATTCGTTCTATGATGGGGGCTAAACAATAATTCAGCACTGCGTAAATTATGGGCACCACCACGAAAATTAAAGCCAATAGACGACAGCAAGTCAGGTGCATCTATTTGACCGGATATAAACTGCTGTAAAAAAATGATATCGCTATTAAGCCTTCGTTGAGAAAGGAGTAACATTTGAAGAAGCTTGATACGTTGACTGTAGGGAGGAAGTCCTCTAAGTGTAAATCGAATAAATTTACGTTGAATGGCCTCTATTCGATTTGAATGAATGTTGTAGAACGGCGTCCAAACTTGTGAAGCATACTCTAGAATCGGACGGACAAAACAATTGTACAATGACATAGTAACGTATGGGTATTTTAATTCTTTCGCCCACCTTTTTACGAAGCCCAGCATAGAATTAGATTTATTAAGAATAAAATTGATATGCTTGGCAAAAACCAGTTTGGGATCGAAATAAACTCCAAGATCCTTAAAATTATCAACAAACAAAGAATATGTTGAGACAAAGAATATTGAAAGGTGTAAGGTATATTCTTTCTAGAGAATGTCATATGTTGACATTTAGTAGGGTTCAGGGATAAACCGTTTTTATCACACCAATTGGCGAAGCTATTAATGTCAGATTGAAGAAAAATTCTATCTTGCTGACTAGTGATAGATTTAAATATTTGCATATCATCAGCGTAGATCAGGATATGACTGTGATTTATACATGCTTTAACATCATTAATGGCTAGTATAAATAGAATTGGTCCGAGGTGACTTCCTTGGGGAACTCCAGACTGAGCTGTGAAAGATACAGATAGCGATCCTCTAAATTTCACTTGATAAACCCTTGATCTAAGGTATGAATTAACCCATTTTATGAAACATGGTGGAAAACCAAAAGCCCTGAGCTTAAATTCGATTATTTCATGGGACAGCTGGTCGAAGGCCTTAGAGAAGTCAGTGTATATGCAATCCATTTCGTCCTTATTCTCTAATGCATTAGAACAATCATGCAAGAAACTTAACAGATTAGTGACAGTGGATCTGTTTCTTACAAATCTATGCTGTTTATTACAAATTAAATTGCGACAAAGAAATATTAACTTTTCGCAAACAATTTGTTCAAAAAGCTTAGGGATACACGAAAGCTTTGAAATAGGCCTATAATTAGTGATATCACCACGTTCGCTTATTTTAAATACAGGTGTGATAAAAGCACTTTTCCATAGATAAGGGAATTTACCAGTACTAATGGACAATTCAAACAGATATTTAAGATATGGAGCAATTGCATGACTACATTTTTTAAGAACGATCGGTGCAATGCCATCAGGACCTGATGAATAATCATTCTTCAGAGAAGAAATAAATTTTAAAATTGTTTCCAAGTCAAATGAGAAGCTACTAAAACTTATTTGGGAACAGCTAGTTAAATAACTAAAATATTGCTCAACTATGTGAAGAGGGGTCACCCAAAACGACTTACTGAAATAATCTGCAAACATATTGCTTGCATCTAGCGAATCAAGTTTCGATGGATAACCATCGGTTTTTTTCCTAGAATTGACAAATCCCCAGAAAAGTTTGGGGTCCACTTTTAAAAAGCATTCCATTTTACTTATATAGTCAATATACAAGTTGCAGGATAAAGATTTGAACTCATTGAATAATGTCAGATAGCGTTCAAGATCTGAATGGCAGAGACTTTTTAAATAGTTCTTCCAAGCCCTATTACGTCTGTTTCATATCGATTTGAGCTCTTTAGTATACCAGGGATGGGATGTTTTCATATTCCTAAAGGATTTGACAGGAATCACTTTTTTCATGCAGTTATCCATCAAAGAATAAAAAGCACCGACTGCATCTTCAATATTAGATAACGCAGTAAGATTAAAATTAAGGCTATTAATTTCATCAGAAAGCCTTTGAAAATTTTCTTTCCGAAAGTCAAAAGATTGCGAACGGTCACATTTAGCATGGAACATCATGCCACAAGGGCCATAACAGGCAAACAGAGGATTGGAGGAATTTTTGGATTCCAAGCATTTATTAGCGCTGCAATCCATTTTAGAACTGTGATTTTAAACAGAAAAAAAACAATAGAAATAGAAAAAAAAATTGCATGTATGTTACAACCAGTATTGAACTCGCACACTATAAATTGCATGTACGACACATTAGACTTTGAAATTCATTTTTTTATTCATTGTTAAATATTTACTTACATACTATACGAACTAATCTTACATATATATATATTCCTAGAGAAAATTTACTAAAACTCGGTATCATTATTGAGATTTTATATAAAACAAATTACAAACTACCTATTTGCTTTGCGAGCGCCTGGCAGTCGTCAACGTGCACACGCGCCGCCGTGAGCCGACTGAAGCCTTACAGCGTCAGTCAACTTCCGGAAACACCACCACACGTTGGCGAGCCCGGCCTCTCCCAAAAACGCCCTAGCTGACTTAATCTAACTTATAAGCTAAGAGGATGTTACCTAGACTAACGCACCGTCCTGGGTGGGCATGTTGACCCCTCCCCCCTCAACAAGCCACCAAAATTCGGCGAATTGCTTTTCCGTGTCGAATCTATCCCTCTCCGATATTGCGGTACTTAAACGGAGGAGCTCATGAGCATTGGCGACGTCCCCGTCATGGAGGAGCCGCTTATCTCTCGCGCTGCTGTAACGATGGTATAAGACCGGGATACCATCCCTTGTCTGTACCAGCCCTTTTGCATCAATATGGATAAATGCCTCTGGCGGGATAAAGCCAGACCGGAGCGTACTCTCTATGTACATTTCATTGGGGTAGTAAGCCCCAAATATCAGACTATTGTCGCTGGCCATCGCCCTTGCAACGTGCCTTCGAGTGACCTTAATGAGGAAATTGTCAATCCTATTCAACTGAGCCCCATCGTATAGGACCTTGCTGGGATAGTATTTTATATAGTTGGATTCAGGCGTTCGGAACAACCGGAGACAGGTCCTAAGACATTGTCTCTCCAAAACCCGAATCTTTTCTATATAGCTGGGCGCTATATTAAACCACAATGGACCACCATAAGCGATAATCGGCCTTATAAGGGCCACGTAGCAAATGACCTTCACTCTTGAGTCAAGTTGACTGCTATGAAACAGTCTCCTTGTCAAAGCATAAGCCTTCTTGGCCCCAGCAAGACAAGCAACTATATGTCTATCGAAATATAGATACTGGTCAAGCCAGATACCCAGATATCTAACTACGCTTCTCACCGCCAATGGCTGCCCATTTTGTCCAATAATGGCCAATTTCTTCCAGTTTTTTCTGGTATCCCTAGAGGCCCCAGCCAATGGAGTTCTGAACAAGATTGTTTCCGTCTTCTGAAAGTTGATTTTCAACTTCCAGTCGTCGCAATATCGCTTAATTTGATCGAAGTCACGCTGCAAAAGGATATTAATGACTTCGATTTTAGGACCTGATCTGTATGCCACCAAATTATCGGCATACGCTATAGCATGTCTGAGTGAACCTACCAGATCACTCGTGTAAATGTTAAACAGGATCGGAGAATTGACCGCCCCCTGCTGTAAACCGTTTTTAATTTCAAAGACTCTGCTCGAAGTCATGTTGCCACATTTGACAACGAACTTCTTTCCCGTAAGCATATTATAAATTACATATAGCAAAGGTTTGTGCATCCCCCGCCTGGTCAACTTGTAGAAAAGTCCCTCTAACCAAACGGTGTACGACACATTAGCCAGCTGCACCAATGGAGTCAATAATAATTGGGGACAAATTTTAGGAATAAGAAGGTACAAGGAACTAAACTGCACATATATACATATAATTGAAAGGAAGAGAAAAAAAAGAACAGTAACAACCGCTTACCAAAAATACAAAGAGAACTTTTATTTCACAAAAAGCCGGTCAATAGAAACAATTAAAACAAACTAAATGATCTAATATTAAAAACGTATAGAACACTACACTAAACACTAGTTTTTGCACAGAAAACAAACTAAATTAGAGAAATGAAACACGCACAAAACAAAACACGTCAAGCTATGACAGTCTATGTTACGAGTATTAATCACTTTTCTTGATTTTATCTATGAACAATCATTTTCTAAATATTTCACCGGAGGTTATATTTATGATACTTTCAAACGTACTATGTGAACGTCTCACGCCGCTGATCTGGACTACTTCGACTTTCGTCGTATATTTGGTCCTGTTTGCAAGAAGGTTAAATGGATGATAAAGTACCTACTACCGCGAGCTTTATATACTGTAAAAAGATGTGGATGAAATATAGAAAGCTCAATGAAAGAGACTTTGTTTGGTCGGTCATATGGACAATGGACAAAACTGCTCCTTCGTAATAGTACAAGTCATTTATAAACCAGTAACTCATTGCTATTGCTTAGTGGTTCTTTTATGCTGAAAACCTAGGTGCACTAATGTGGTGATTATAGCCCCTTTCCGCTTCTCAAAATAAGTCACGAACCGTTTCTAGTATTTTTTTTTGAAAATACACCTGACAAACCTCACCCTTCAGAGAAGCACTATGAAAACCGGCCACTCGTTCGCATAGTAGTAGGAGAAGAGATCCCTTTATTTTTTATTGCTATGACTGCAACTAAGTTTCCTTAACAAGTAGTTTATGCTTCTGTAGTTCGACGTGTTGGGCAGGCTGCCTGGCAGTGAAGTCACCTGCTAAAACCGTCATTAGATGCGTTTTACCCTTAGTATGCTAGATCGAACGGTCTTGTTCCTCCTAGTCGGCGCACAAAATCCGTCTCCGTTTTGTTTTAAAATGCCTGTAATATTGATATATTATTTGGTTTGGTAAAACCCCAAAGTTGTAAGCCGCTCGGTGAAGACGGCGGTTTCAGAACTTGTTTATATAAAAGCAGTTTGTTTTATATGCTTAGATTTGAAAATCTTCTGATAAGCCAATAAATCTCTCTGAATCTGATTTCGAGCTCGTCCCACTTCTTTTTAACGTGTGACTTCCAGTTAAGTTTCGCGTGATTCATTCCTAGATATTTCGCCTTGTTTGCATTAGATATTTGCACCGAGTTAATGAAAACGGGTAAGTTATTCACCTTTCTGTATATAAAATTGACATGAGTTGACAGTCTTTGTCCACTCGCATACATTGTACAGAGCTCCGTTTCCCCGTTGATGATTCAACAGACTAACCTGGTGCGAGGCTACTCATATTGTTTTAAGGTATGTCTCATATGTAAATCACGAACAGGATTGGACAGAGAACGCTGCCTTGCGGTACACTGGTGTGAATTTCTTTCTCAGTCCCTTATCTTACACGAACGAGCCTGTTTTCTAGGTAGAATTCCAATCTTTTTAACAATTTTTCCGGTAAGATGAACTTGAGCTAATACTTAAAGTATATGTGCCATACCTTGTCGAAGGCTTGCGATACGTCCAACGGTTTTTTTTATGGACTTAACGGCTTTCGCAGCGAGCAGTTTGAGGTCTTATCGGCAGTCAAACCTTCAAAGTAAACAGTAGCCTCGTGATTTTTGAAATCGTGCAGCAGCAGATTTTTTAGTTTTTGCAAAGGTGGTTCAAATAAGTTTTATCCGGGTTCGCACAGGATTGTTGCCATCTCTTGCGCGCTGTTTCGTAATCCTACCTTCGGTCAGGGAGTGTTTTGCTACGCAGGACTCTGAATGGCTTCCGAAAGTATGCCAACTTCCTCTTCTATCTCGAACGGCGTCTTAAGTGAAACATTACAGAGCAATATAATTTACTTACAGTCGCTCCTTCTTGCTAGACTCCCACCCGCCACCACTCTACAGTTCGAATTGCAACACTTTCAAAAGAAAGCCATTTTGTATCACATTCATATGATCTCAATAGCTTGTGGTTGTGGTTTGGGTTATCATCGAAAACGCCTTGTAGCTCTTAAAAATCGCTTAGCCTCTTTGCTGAAGAAATTTAACTAATTTTGGCACAATTGTTGAATACTACTTAGGATGTAAGAAATGGGGAAAAGTACCCATCAACTAAATACAGGAAAAGGTATAAATAAGGACAATTTAAGAAAACTGGTCTCATTGTTGCTTCAAGATGTTGATTGTGTCGGTGGGCTCACCTGAATGTTTAAATTGTCTAGAAGTAATAGCTCCCCTAAGTCATATTTTACGAGAAGCGCTGTTTTTTTTGGGTGCTCTGCAGTAGTATTCTTAGCCCGTCCCTTTATCGGTCAGTCACAAGACTATAATATTCCCTTACATATATGTTTTTTTAAGAGGACAAAATTTGCACTCTTTTCAGAATTTGTTTTTGAAATAAAAAAAGGTGGTCAGTTATGAGCAACATAAAGCTACTAACAGATAAAATTGATGAAATCGAATAACATGAAAATAATTCGAGAGTCCTCGCATTTTAGCTACCAACTATTTCCAGGAGTATGACGAACTATTTATGCCAGTAATAACAAATACTGTGAGACAAGCGGTAAGGCCCACATTCCTGAGAGTTTCTGTATGATTGCGAAAGATTTGAAGACCTACAATTTTTACTCTTATGTGAAGGATTTATTTTCTCCTTCTTCTTTAAACGCAAGGCTATGATCACGAGTTGATAACAATCCTCCTACCAAACTGTATCCCTACTGGTCCGTCCTTTGGGTTCACCGGTTCGATGTCAATAAACATCGGCAGGCCACTTGGTTTCGGATCACTTTCAGGAGTTTTTTTTCTACCTTTTTTAGGATTTCGAATTGTGCCTGCTCCTGTTATTGATTAATGGTTTTCTTTGATCGTCCACTTATAAAACTGGTTATCTACAATTGCGTCAACCCATGAAATTGCATGCACACTGGCGAGATAGTTTAGTGCTGTTAAATGTAGCACTGGGCTCAACTGAATGTTAAAATTGTCTAGATGTGATTTCTTCCTAGTCGACCTTTACAACAAGCGGTGCTTATTGGCGCTGTAGTGATATTCTTTGCCCGACCTTGCACGGGAATGGTGTGAGCCAGGGAAAGGACTTTTTGCCCGATTGGTCAAATCAAGCCTGATATCAGATACAAATTTAAGCTTGGCCCTCTTGGCCGGGCAACATGGATCTGCCCCTTTTTTATTTCATCAAATTTAATGATACATTTTAGCTTGAAACTCTTCGGGCTACATTTCTAAAACCTTTTTTATCTAAGTCAATTTTCGATTAAGCAATTTAATTATATATGCACTTTTACAAATAATGCATGTTGGTTAAGGTGGTCCTTTTTTTTTATTGAGCACCCTTTTTTTTGTTCCACTATATTCACAAACAAAATTTCAAGAAAATCGGCTTGTATTAACACATGCCGCAATGAGCCTGAAATCTTAAGAATTCTCTTCTAGGTGAAAAAAAAACATCCGATTAATAATTTATTTTTAAAGTGATATTTTAATAAATAATAATAAGCAGATGAAGATTTTGTAATAAATTGATTTATAGATGATATTTGTACAAATAATTTGTACACAAACAAATGCTGAAGCTCAGTCAGCGTAAGGAGTTTTGAGACTTTCTCGACTATATGCTTTGTAGTTTCGGCGATAATTTCTCACAGTCTGATAATTTTAAATTTGAATTGAAGTCATTTAAAATTTTAAGCATATTATTAAGATAATCTGTGAGTTCTTTTAAGCAAATGAAAACGGTACTTACTTGAAGTAGGAATTGCTTTTGATCTTCGTTTTTTGTGAGTTTGTTATTGAATTCTTCCATTAGTTTAGCTCCACGTTCAGCTGTATCATAGGTTACTTTTAATGATCCGACTATTTCCTTTGCTCGCCTATAATGTGGTTGTTCATTCCAAACTGTTGGAAGACTTAGCTGACATCAGATCTGATGGAAGATTTTTGGTAATGAAGTGTGAAACATCAGCTGGTTTCAGATGCAATTTTTTCTATACTTCTTCTTCCTTTTGGTCATCTCCTTCCAAAGCTTTTAAAACCATTTTTCGCGTTCCTTCAACATTCAGCCTGCCATCGAAAAACGAAAACGCTGCACATTCCTCACTCAGGTACCACAAATGATTAAGGAACTTATTTATTGCAATGTCAGCTATAGCTTTATCATCTTCTCTATAGGTATTGACTCTTTTTAAAAAAATAGTTTCATTTAATGGTTCTTGTTAGACATCTGGCGGAGAAAACCATGATTGTGTGTAGCATTTGATAATAAAGTAGCAAATACTTGTCAAAGCTCTTTTATCTTTCGCGTTCAGGTCAATTTGTTGCTGAAATAATATAATTTTAAGGCAAAATATTCATTTTGCCCTCCACCGAGCCAAATGATAAGCTCCTGGTGCCCGAAATTTAATGCCACTTAGAGTAGTTCCTCCCATATAAATGACTATCAGCTCTAGAAACTAATTATAGTCATCCCGAGGGAAATTATCTTTAAGCCTTTTCATAGGAAATACCAAAATTTCTTCCCTTACATCTGCAAGGACATTCACAGCCTTTTTGTGCATGGACCATATGAAAATTTTACTTTAATCAATTGTTTTCCAATGAGTTTTAAATCTTTTAAACAAAAGAATATCAGGTCTAGAAGATGGATCCAATTTAGATGCATTAAATACTCATTGAAGAACAATTTCAAAAATGTGATGTCTAGAAGCTAAGTAGAGCATGTCTCGACCAATTTTATTTTCTAACAACACACAAGCTCCGTTCAAACGCCCGGTGTTAGATGCAGAAACCAGCTGAAAGTTCCGGTATTCCAAGGAGTTGTTCCATTTTTGGAGCTGTTGCAATAATAGGAAGTCTGTCAACTTTAGCTTGGCCAGTTATATCGGCGTTAGAACAACGGCTTATGCTGATGACATCGTGCTGTTGGCAACAGGTAAATTCCTGCCAACACTCACCGAACAAATTAAAGGGGCTCTCAAAATCCTCGATAACTGGGCCAGGCACTGCGGCCTAGCGGTAAATCCCCAGAAAACCGAACTGATAATTTTTACAAATAAACGGAAAATACCACCGTTTGTCACACCTTCTGTTGGCGGTACACCCCTCAGAATCTCTGACAGTGCGAAGTACCTAGGACTCATACTAGACAAAAAACTAAATTGGGAAATGAATACCAATGAAAGAATCAAAAAAGCCACAATAGCCTTTTACTCCTGCAGCAAAATCTTTGCGAAAACCTGGGGACCATCTCCCAAAATTAAACGTGGATGTACACGCCAATAGTAAGACCCATACTGACATATGGCAGTCTCGTATGGTGGCAGGCAACCAATAAAGCCACCTACCTAAAGGCTCTTACAAAAGTTCAGAGACTAGCGTGCATCGGCACAACCAGTGCGATGAGGACAACTCCAACCGCAGGACTGGAGGCTATCCTCAACCCGCCTCCGCTAAACATCTTTGTTCAATCAACAGCCGCCATAAGTGCCATGAGAATTTGCCAAACAGCGAACTGGAAACCAAACGCAATGGGTCATTCGATGATCCTACAGAAATACTTTGGCCATGTACCAACTACGGACTACATCACGCCATACTTAGGCTTTATAAGACCTTCTCGAGTGCCTATCCCAGCAGGGAAGAATGGAGAAGCGGACTAGTTCCCGACACACAAGCCATAGACGTATTTACGGACGGCTCAAAAATGGCAACGGGGGTGGGGTCAGGCGTCTTTTCCGCATCACTGGGTATATCAAAATCGGTACGCCTACCCGACCACAGCAGCGTCTTCCAAGCAGAGGTCCTGGCAGTGACAACAGCAGCCCGTGAGTCTACTGTAAGGGCAATACCACCCGATGTTATTACCTTCTATATCGACAGCCAGGCAGCAATAAAAGCCTTAACTGCAGCAGAAATAAAATCAAAGCTTGTGAAATGCTGTCGCGAAGATCTCAAGGCTCTTGGTACCCAGCATAAGGTATCGCTCTGCTGGGTCCCGGGACATGAAGGCATTCCGGGCAACGAGAAAGGTTATGAATTAGCAAGACAAGGTTCGGAAGCTGTGTCAGAACAAGCTGATCCCTCTGTACTCATCCCGCCTTGCTCACTCAGGCTTGAAGCAGGGAAAAAGGCAATAAGAGAGGCGAACCTTAGATGGACGGTACTAGATACTTGCCACACCACTAGAATGCTATGGCCAACTTACAATGAGGCCAGAACCGAGAGTCTAATGAAAAAGGATAGAACATCACTATCCACCCTCGTAGATATTTTAACGGGGCACAACACTCTGCGGTAAGATATGAAGAAATTACGCTTGACGGAGGAAGAACTCTGTAGAAGCTGTCGCGACGAGGCAGCTCTGGAGAATACTACCCACTTCCTGTGTCACTGCCCGGGTCTCCAACACATCAGATACAGATTCCTGGGGAGACACTTCTTCCACGACCTAGACGAGCTCTCCAGCACACCGATAGACAGAACAATGAAGGTCATCAAATCTACAGGATGGTTTGTATCGAGCAGAGTACAGTGAGTAATTAATCTCAGCTGTTTATAGACAGAGTTAAAAATGAGTAAGGGACGACCCTCCTCCCCCGATGGGCATCACAATGGGTCAGCATTGACCTGAGTGTGGCACTATGCCAGCCCACCTACCTAACCTAACCCATATCGGGAAGGAGTTTGGAGTCCCAGTGTATTACGGCAAAGTTTAAACTCAAGTTGGCAAATTTGGTTTTACTTCCGGTAGCTGTTTGTTCGCGAAAATATTGACGAGAAAGGAAAGAAAGAGGTGCGGTTAATCACAAATTTGTCAAGAGGTGAACGGCATCTCTGTAACTTATTTTACATTTATCGAGCACTGCCGATAGCCTCGAAGTTAAAATATCTACTCTAGCTCTTTTTAAGGCTGACGGCCCACTGGCGATTCAGAGCTAGCATTCAGAGATGGAATTTTTTCAACTTCAAGCTCCTCTTCTTCAGATGAAAAAGTATTATCGAATTCTGCTAGCAAAACAATTTGTTCATTCAAATATTTAAACATAACAAAACCACTACCTACCTTCGTGATATTTGAATGAACTTTGATCTTCTTGTTTGGTTCTCTTGGTTCTCTTCTGACGATCCTCTTTTATTTTTTCCATAGCAAGCATTACATCCAGGTCGACCTTTCTGTATTTGTAAAAGCAAAAACTGTTTATCCTTTTCAATTGTCATCAAATCCAAGGCTGATGCAAGCGCGATATCAAATTAATCGTTTAAGATTTCCGCAAAATCATATTCTTTTTTTTTCGTTGTCTCAGTGTTTCTGTTTTTACTTTTCTCAATGTTTCGAAGCTTTTCGTAAAGTTTTTCCACTGTTTTAAGCAATGACATCGATCACGAGTAGGAATTCTTTCTTTTTTCCAAAATATAAAACACTCGTCTATTACTAAACTAACACTATTTGCTAAACTTAAATTCACTCTTCTCATATTAAAAAAAAAGAACACCAAATACATCTCGTTTTGAAGGTAATTTAAAACCTAGAATTTGATTGATAACACCGAGCAAAAATAATTTTTTAAGTGCCATTTCTTAACAACTTAACTGATGGCGGGCTACTAAAAGTTTCGATTTATAGATCATCACCTACGACTGCTTAGAAAAAGAAAACTTTATACAGGAGAGTGAAAAAAGTTACATATATTACGTCGTAAAAAAAAAAAAATTATAGTAATGTTTTTAGATGTCATAGAACAAAACAATTGCGTGCTCAAAAAAAAATCCTACTTTTGAAAATAACGACCACCCTAATGTTGGTGCTATTGGCGTCCCCTATTTCCTTGGTTTTAAATGGTTTATCTGAAATAAGCCTCCATTTTGATATCATAATCAAATTGTATATTGTAAAGGGTCTTTCATTAGCGACTTGACAACTTCAAACTCTCAGTGTGAACGCACCCTTAAACCGATTACCGAACTGTAAATGCCAAAATATTTAGTAAACGTCAACGTTTTCATCGTGGTGAAGTACACGAAATAGCGGAATTTCAGCGCGCATTTAAATAGATGAAGTCCGCTCTCTGGCGATTAAAATATGTATGTATATAATGTTTATCCTTATTTCTCTTAGAAGAAAATATTTTTTTTGTAGTAGTCGCAAGAGTCCTGCGTTGCAAGGGAAGTTATCGTAGAAAATTAAAAAAAGTGATGCAAAACAGACAACGACTGAATTTATTACCAAACCCGGTTTGGGGGATTGAAATCTAACAATCGGCCTTAAGCGGGTTGTAGCCGGATGAAATAAAAGTCAAACTTTCTTTTAGTTAAAGTCGTCTCTGCATTTATGTATGACGTCAAGAATACACGTTGGCGTTCGGTGCCGTGGTGCGGGCATGTTGACTCGAACCATCGCATCGCAGCGGCACGCCATTTCAAAATCACGAGTGGCGCATGTCGTATCAAGATCCTTTAAAAGGATCAGTTAGACTGCTTTGCACTGCCACTGTTTGAATTTTTGTAAGCAATAAAGTGACAAAAGTGAATACTAAATTACAGTGACGAAAAGTTGCTTTTGCAGTTTGCTTGGTGCGAATTTCACTATTATTAGTCAGCATAACATCACCATCATTTGCGAAGTACAAAAAAATACCTTGACTATTCTTATATTCAAATAGAAAGTCACCGCATTAGTCCTTATAAGACCAATTATTTTCTAGGTGTTCCATTCCGGGTGTAACCTGGCACAACCACTAATTTAATAGGTATTCAAAATTCAATGGGTTAGCTTTTCAGAGCAAATAGGTACTTCCCTGCGAACCATCTCCATGTCCATCTCCATGTCCCATATGGAGTACGAAAAGTGTAAGGCATACAGGGAATAAAACCTAACCTCTCTAACTAGTCGCTTGTCTGAAGTGAATGGGACCTACAATTTAAAGACGATTCCGAACTGCAAATTTGAGAAGCTTCTCATGGCAATTGATACTCTTGGATGTTTTTCAGATATCTATTGCTTGGCGCCGGCGAGAACTCAACCGTGGACTTTTCGATTAGTACTCCAACACACTACAAAGCCACTGCGCCCAAACATTCTCTTAAAATACTAGGCAGGATTCAGAGGCGTGAATGCATTCTTCTACTTGATGACCCAGAACTGGCATCGCATCTCCAATCATTGGCTCAACCAAGACTTATCGCTGACCTTTGTCTATTTTATAAATACTATCATAAGAGATGTTTGAGGGAATTAAACAAAATGATTCATAGAAACGCATCGTTCACCATCTGACGGTGCACTTTTCAACTGCCAAGAATACAAATAACAACAATGTAAAAGTCCAAACAACACTTCTCTGAAAGCATCTCGGAGCTCTAACTAAACACTGTGGGATCGCCTTACAAAAGAGAAGAAAGTAAAAAAACGCCAGGTGTGTAGATTGGGCCATGGAAAAAATCACGGTAAGATATTAAATTCTGAAAGCGCCCCCACCCCCTCATTCAGAACGCTTTTTATATATCCGAAAACATTTTCTATCTTTTAAATTGTTCACATTTTTAGAATTTAATTATAAATTATATTAGATATTCAGTCAGGATGAGCCATAAAACAGGCAAATGAAGCATACAAAATGTCTGTACGCATATCGGGTCCACAATTATGCAAAAGTAAAGTTTTAGTACTGATTCGTTTGCGGGAATTCAATTTCTTTGTGTTGTGAATTAAACGCACATCATCAATGTCAGCTTTATTTAAACAAAATCTTTATATTCGTGTCAAAACCACACATTACCAACTTTATTTCTTTTTCATATTTTAAAACCTTACAAGCTAAACAAAAGAAAATTCAGTAAATCATTATTTTAAAAAGAAAACACTGTCCCGTGTCTCGCTTTGTAACACTTCCAATTAATCCGTGTTAGCATTTCAAACTGTCAACAAACGATTTTCATAAATTCCACAAGCTAAAAAAATTAACATTTTTAATTATGGCCGAGATTTGCAAGTAACACACAAGGAAAATTGCCTCTGCCCACCGCAACCACATACGACCAGTTGTCAAAATGAGAAAGTCAAAGGAATGTATGCCGTTCCCATAAGGTATAAACAACTGAACGGGTTTCTTCATTAGGGCATAGCCATACATGTTCCACCTTGCACACACAATGTATTCCCTGCTCACATTTTTGTTCTCCAGAAGGCGAATACAAAAGCACAACAGATTCGCTTTTACCCAAATGAAATATAAAAGAATACCAGCAACAACAAAATGAATAGAATGAAAAAAAGGGAAAGAGAAATGCAGGAATCCTCAAGCCTCAGGAGCAACCTAGCAACCTACATTCTTCATTCTGGTCACGTATAGTTAAAAGTATAATATCACGCTATGGATTCCCGGATCCCGGTACAAGTACTACAATGGCATTCGGGGGAGTCCTCGAGTAATTTAAATTCTCTTTGTTGTCCGGGCAAGGATTTGCTCCAGTCTGCGTCTCTCTTTGACACTCAAAACCTTTTCCAGTTGCTCTAGCGTCAGGTTGATCTCCCTCTTTGAGTACAGTGGCAGCCAAAGGGTTGTGATGGCGAAACTCCTAAGTTAATTGAAGGTGGTAGGATCAGAAGTGGTTATTCTAATGCAGTGAGAATGTTAATGAATATTCTACGGTAGAGTTACTACACTCAGGCTTAGCTGAGTTGAGCTATTCCACTGTAGAACAGGGGACCGATTCTTACCTGTGCAGTCGCATAGCGTCGATGGCCCTTGGCTGCATGGCTTCCAGCTTTTCGATTTCATTATTGAATTGTTGGTTGTAGATGCGAAGGGAGTTCTTGTATCTGTGGTAGCAGACGCTTTGACTGCAAAATAAGAACAACAACGACGAAATTAATGGAATTGTTTGCGCTCAGTCGGTGAATGTCGCTGGCAAGCGGAAACTAAGTTACTCATCGAAAGGGGTGCACTCACTAGGATTGGACTTTGTTGCGGGTTTTAAGTTGCTGAGCAGCATCACCAACTTTGCGTGCAATTAGAACACGATACCATTGCTTTTGCAAGGCATTCATTGGCCGTTTAAATGGGTTAATTTCGTCCATTGTTGCCGGTAATGATTGGTTATATCATTGAATGGTAAATAAACACTGAATGGGACGAAGAAATATGTGTGGCGTTGCTCACGGCTCACGGAAAGAAAATTGATTTCTTATGAATTTCTATGGCAATGATGTTTGTTCAATAAAAGTCAATAAGGTGTAGGCAACGTATTGGGTGAATAAAATGTAGTTCTTTATGCTTGCATTCCTATACGCATGTTTTTATATGCGGCTTTAAAGTCGATGAAAAGGTGGTG
The DNA here is from genome assembly GCA_949715645.1 of Portevinia maculata. Classification (NCBI taxonomy): domain Eukaryota; kingdom Metazoa; phylum Arthropoda; class Insecta; order Diptera; family Syrphidae; genus Portevinia; species Portevinia maculata. Next base: position 88,120,747 of record OX454525.1, on the reverse strand, counting down.
GCTCTCGACTTGAAATTCATTGGTATTTTCCAGCATTTGTCTAAGTGTAAAGATTTCGTCTATTTTAGATCTGCCGGGCTGGAAGCCACACTGGTAGGTCAATTAGTGTGTTGCAGAATGGCTTCAGACTTTCACACAGCACGTTGGATAGGACTGTTATTTCTACGCTTCTTATTGTTTGAAGTCTTGATATTTAAAGAATTATTCTTTTGATCGCTCTTTGACACACTTCTTGCTCAATCGTGTATTCCGCACATAAAGCACTGGGAGAATAGTCTCATCGAATAGATACTTTGTGAACTTGATTATTTTATTTGGTTCAAGGATCTGCTTGAGATTGCAGTACTGTTTCCAACAATTTGAGATATTTTTGTTAACTTCCTTTTCTGTCCTTTGGGGGAATTATAATTAGTTGCCCTAAGTCAACATTAGCAAGTTTTTCAGTGGATCATTTTAAGCTCGCCTTTTGTACAAACTTGGCTGATCCATTAAAGCTTTCAACTCAGCATGGGATTTATACTGTGTCATTTAAGAACTTCAGATAATTTAGTCCATCTATCACAACAGTATCAATTTTATCTTTCTGTCTTACCCCTCGAAGCATACTTCTAATAATGCTGAAAACCCTGCCTTACTCGTCTCTCCAATATGAATGGTCTACATTTTCTTTCTAAGTTTATCGTCGTTATGCTATTGTTGTAAATATGTTGAATTATACGAATGTGTTAAATAGGAACATAGGAATTCCAATAAAATACCTTTAAAACCATATATTTTGATCAAATGCGTTATTTAAATTTAGAAATTCTAGGCATTTGTATATTCTGTGAATTTCTCTATTAGCTTATTTATGATCGATAAGTGATCCGTTGTCGACAAGCCGGTTTGGGAATCTGGCTGTCCGACAGACAGCTACATATTTGAATTTTTGCCCCATGAGCAGGCATTTTGCAAATAAAGGGTTTTTCAATAAGAGCGCTACAAAAGTTTTAAATAAAACAATTTGGATATCAATGAAATTCTTTATTCCTGTGAAAGTACGTTCGATGCCATTATGTATGGAACTCGATTTCTTTTGCATGGCCACCACGGGCACGCTTGCAGAAGTCCAGACTCTGAACCCAATTTTCGACGGTTTTCAAGCATAAATCGGCCGATACTGCTGCAATTTTACGTTCGATATTCGTACGAAGTTCATCAATCGTCGCTGGCTTGTTGGCATAGACCGTAGACTTGACGCAGCCCCACAGGAAATAGTCTAACGGCTTGAAGGACCATGTTCCTAGCTAGTTGAGCTTGGAATTATTTGTGAATTGAAGGAGGTGCCTTCAATTATTTGTTGCACTGAAATGTCTTTTAATAAATTCAAAAAAGAAAAACTATTCAAATACCACGTTATAAATTTCTTTATTTGCTAATATGTTGATCAGCGGGGATGAACATCACAAACTTGAATGTCGCAAATTTCTCCACAAGCCAACCTCGTAATCTCGGTACATAAGATCTATGTACATAATAAATCAGCTGGACTTTTATTCTTGATATATATAAATAGTCATTGACCCTAACTTGCATGATATAAACTATGTTAACATCGTAATTGTCCTAGATTACTACGATCTCAAACAATGCCCCTGCTGCGCTGGCTGTTGTTAGAGCAGTATGGCCATGCGTTGCTATATGTTCTATTCGTTTGTTGTAATTTTAGCTGGCGGTGGTTAGAGCAGCAGGCTACTCGATGTAATTTTCCTTACGAGCGTTGGTTTGTGTGCGACTGAATCAGCTTAATTCTGGATGATTTTCTGCATGCCACCTTTTGACAGTTCTGTATTGATCGTGGCTTACTACGTGGTGCGTGATTTCGTCGGTTGCAAAATAGAAATTTGTTTTGTCGTGAAGTTTGCTTACATGCAAAATTAAGTGCAGAGTTTTTCGTTTGTTAGCTGTTCCTTGGAGCTATTTGTTTGAAGTGTGAAACTCAGTCCGAGTTTACATTGTTCTGCCTTTCAGGAAATAGCTTCATGTACACTCACATGTTTCCAGCCCCTATCATGTGCGTGAGCCCCTTCGCGTACTTTTCACCCTTAGTGGTTAGCAAAGTGCTTCGATTAGTTTGTTGGGAACCAACAGCGCCAAATCTCACAACCGAGGCGGCCAAGCGACTGGACCATTTCGTGAGAAAACACGGTTTCCAAACTTGGTTTCCAGTAAATTGATTGTGGCATTCGCTGTGTGGCTTGTGGCGCCGTCCTGTTGGAACCACATGTCCGCCAAGTCCATATCATCCAATTGGGGCCAAAAATATTCGGTTATCATTGAACGGTAGCGATTCCCATTCACAGTGACGTGCCGGTCTTGATCATCACGGAAGAAGTACGGCCCAATGACGCCGCCGGCCCATAAACCGCACCAAACCGTAATTTTGTCGGGATGCAATGATGACTCATGGAATACGTGTGGATTGCTGCCTGACCAATACCGCATATTGTGTTTATTGACGAAGCCATTCAGCCAGAAATGAGCCTCATTGCTCATGGACGTAGCGCTCTTAACGTTGAGCCACTGACTCCGAATTTCGGTAGTAAATTTTAATAATTTCGACTCGTTGTTGGCTCGTATATCTTTCCATCATGAAATAGCAAACCTTACTGAAGAGAAATGTCAAAAGAGCGGCAAGAAATTCGGCGTCGTTTGCTGTCCCTGTCGCTCTACTTTTGTAGCGTGCCTGTTGAAAAACCCTTTACTTTGTTTTTGTTGTGTTTGGTGAATCTTCTTATATTTAATATTCTGTAATTGTCCATGCTCTATCTGTCTTCGTTGAAAATTTCTTTGAGAAAGGTAATTATACAATGTCTTCCGATTTTCCGTGTGCATTTATCGGCGTTAGGTTCCTCTTTTGGTTTTGAAATTAACAGATAAGTTCGGCAGAGCAAAGGTGACGGTCCGTAAGGTTCAATTGAAAATTCACATCTTCCCCAGAAAGATAGTAGTATTGGGATGGTTTCAAGGACTATCAAGTTTCAGAGCCAGATGCTTTCATGGCTATCATCATGCCATGATCAGAGTAAGCCATAACCAACCTAAAGCGAAAATGAATAGGTCAGCACAATAGTGAACATCAACATTGAAAATAATGTTTGAAATGAAATGACACTTAAGTGGGTTAGCTAAGATTCTAACTGTCTTAGCATAGGTTCGGGAATTAAATAAATTTACTACCCCGCAACCATCCACACTCATTTGCAAACAGTCAATAAATTGTAGAAAGGAAAACAGATTTGGAAAGCAAAAACTAGATAAATTGGACGGAAATAAAAAATTTGAGACTTCCTTTTGTGAATTTACGTCGAAAGATACATTTTAAATTCGCCGAAAGCTGTTTCACAAAGGATTGGAAACAACATCAGTTATAAAGGAGCATTGTGTATAATTCCATATGCATTCCAAACTGGCGTTTAAGTTAATGGTGGATATAAAAGTGAATATAACGTTTTATTGGAACTACCATTGCTTCCGTTGAGTGCTATAAAAATATGGCTGACATCAGGTCCAAATGGCTCATGATTCTTATCTCCAAACTGATGAGAAGCGATCCAATGCCTTACCAGTGGACGGCCACAATTCTACATCCTTTGTAAAAAGGAAAAGGCGATACGCGAGACTGTGATAATAACCGTTCAATCAAGCTGATGTCATACGCCATGAAGATCGTTGAGCGGATATTAGATAGCCGATTACGGAAAGCAATACGACTATCTGAAGACCAGTGCGGGTTTGTCGCAGGTAAATCAACCAAAGATGCAATCCAAAGTATAAGGATCATGATGGAAAAACATCGTGATTCCTTAAAGGTTTTGCATATGGTGTTGGTTGATTTTGAAAAGGCATTTGATAGACAATCTAGGAATCTGTTGTTGGTGGAGCTAAGACAACAACGAGTTCCAGAAACCTACGTACAGATGATTATGGACATGTATATATGGGAGTAAAGACAAGAGTAAGATGCCCCACTGGCGTCGCCGAGGAGTTCGCAATCAAAGCCGGTGAACACCAGGGAAGCGTCTTAAGTCACTTGATATTTTTTACAGTCTTTGATTATCTGCTTGAAGAAAAAGTTACGGACTCCAAAAGGCATCAGTTATTCTTTGCTGACGATGCAGCCATCATTAGAGAGGATCAAACGTCCCTGCAACGTCCACTTGATGTATGAGTGGAAGTTTTGGAGGGGAATGGATGGGAATTAGTGCGAAGAAAATAGAAGGCTCCGGGAAATAACCCCCCAATGAAAAAAACCCCCAAATGAAAAATGAAATAACTCTCCAAAATTGGGGAATAATTTAACTGTGAAATTATTCCCCAAGATGAAATAAGTCCCCAAAATGGTATGAAATAAGTCCCCAAATAAGTATGAAATAAGTCAACAAAATGGATTTCAAGTGTTCAAGGTGTTATGACTCACTATGGCTTTCTGAAAGTGAAATAAGGCCATACGAATTCATTTACCCAAAGTGCAATAAGGCTAAGTGCTAAAATAAAACCTCGCACCTACTCCAAATCAAACATTGACCCCAAGCAGGGGGTTGCATGGGGCAGCATACCCCCACCCCCCATACGCATTGCACTGTTTATGGGATCCCATAATCCCATCGTATGGGTGGGGGGGGGGGGGCATGCTGCCCCCTGCAACCCCCTGCTTGGCGCCCTTGTTTGATTTGGAGTAGGTGCGAGGTTTTATTTTAGCACTTAGCCTTATTGCACTTTGGGTAAATGAATATTCATATGGCCTTTTTTCAAGGACTCAAAGTGCAATAAGGCCAAGTGCTAAAATAAAACCTCGCACCCTGGGATCCCATAAACAGTGCAATGCGGATGGGGGGGGGGGGTATGCTGCCCCCCTGCAACCCCCCTACTTGGGGTCACTGTTTGATTTTGAGTAGGTGCGAGGTTTTATTTTAGCACTTGGCCTTATTGCACTTTGAGTCCCCAAATTTGGGGACTTATTTCATAGTTGAATTTGGGGACTTAATTCACTATGAAATAACCCCCCAATTTGAAGTATGAAATAAGTCCCCAAAAACCCATGAAATAAGTCCCCAATTTTGGGGGCTTATTTCATATGAAATAAATCCCCACCCCCATACAAATTTTGGGGAGTTATTTCATCTTTCATTTGGGGGGTTGTTTCATTGGGGGGTTATTTCTTGCAGCCAAAATAGAATTCTTGTACTGAACGTTTTCTGATCGACTCCGACCTATTCCAGACATTAATATGAATGCAAGTGTGATTCCCAAGTTCGAAAAGTCAAATATCTGTGATCTATGATCAATAGCGAAGCAAGCTGTGATGACGACATTAAGCATCGAGTAAGCGTAATGTGTAGTGGCGGGAAAACTCAGCCATCTTCTGTAATCGAAAAATGCCCCCTAAGCTGAAAGGAAAGCTCTACACCGCCATTGTGCGCTCGGCGGTCACATACGGTTCACAATGTTGGACAGCGGACAAAAAGTATGAAGCAAATTAATGGCAGCTGAGATTAAGATGCTTCGCGTGACAGGAGAAGTAACAAAGATTGATCGAATAAGTTCCAAGAACCCAGGAAGCCTTAACGTCAAAGATCCTATCTCGAAAAAATAGAGCGCGACCGGCTTAGTTGTACTGTCATGTTTAAAGGAGAGATCATACGAATCCTGTCAAAAAGGCAATATCCATCGACGTTAAAACACAAACGCGAAAGAAAAGCATGATCCTCCTGGATCACACAAATGCAGCAACACCAACACCAGCATTTGATTGGCCTCATCGGCGAAGTGATTCAAAATCGGGAGGGTTCCGCTATTTTCTGCTGAACAGTATGAATGCGGTTAAGTGGGAGGGTTATGATCCCTTTAATTCTAACCATAGCCTCACCGCCATTAAAGGAAGAAGAAGAGGAAGGCCATTGTTGATACAAGTTGCCAACAAAACGCGCCTAATGTCTGACTTCATTTACCGTAAAGTAAATTTGCACTGCGGAGATTAATTGCATCCTAATCGATATTTCTCATATGGTTGGGAACAGCTTGAAGGGCGGACTATATTTGTCTCTAGCGACAGCTTATCTGCAATTACGGTCTCAGTTAATCCATAAACCACATTTAAGACAATGCTTGCTTTTGCCTCTAATTTCGGTCATACTCGAATCACAATGAAATGTCTAAATCCCTTGTATGGGCTTCCATTGTTGACTGATTTTCCTGTATAGACACAGTATTCGATAGCATGGACCTTCGGGAAGGAACTCACAAGAAACTTGCAGAAATTCTTGAAATTCCACGCTTTTGTAAGGCACCTCCATGTGGTTGGCTTGAGTTAAATAACCACCTTAAATGTTTATGGATAGGGGGATGAATATGCGAACATTTTATTTGTGATTTTCCTGTCCTGACTCGCATCAGCCTGTAGACTTACTGAGCATCAAAGAGGAAAAAACTAACAGCTGATAATGGTCCTTTCAGAATATTTATTAGAATTCGAGGGCATATAGTGTCCAAAAAAGATTTCATTTTTTCTTAAAAGAGGTTCTTTTAGGTCATTAATCGATCCATCTATACTTTTTCATTAATACGTACGAATGGCAATAGAGAAAATGCGTTTAAAGTATCACCTAGCTGTATAATAACAATGTTCTTTCCAAATCCCTTACCATCTATACAAAACTTGACCGAATATGGTATTGTTATATTTTATTTTTCAAAAAGCACTCTCCATCTCCATGGCTGTTACCGCGTACATACGCGAAAAACTGCGTACCTATACCTATACCTTTAATATGTTAAATGATTTAGGATCAGTAAATCTCGAGAGTTATGGCCATTTTAACGTTGGCCCTACTTTAGCAAAAAAAAAGGGAAAAACAATTGAGGAAACAAAGCCCTTACAACACGACAAAAAAGGGTAAATCGTCTTTGAATGACACTTGTGTTACGCCAATTTATTTTGTTTATTGACTTAAAGGCTTCCGCTCTCTCTTTTTATTTACGTTCTGCGACATCTTGCATGGAAATATTCCTTAGCAATAAATTTCCTCAAAATCATATTCCCCGCAAGAAGGCGAAATCTATTTATGATAAAAGATGCCACCGATTCATGGCCATTAAAAAAGGCGCAGACATTTTGTACACAATTGATGCCTTCTCAGGACTTTGAATCGGGCGAAACAGCAACATATATGCGAATTCTGTCTCTTTCAGGAGAGATGGGACATAAAAACAAACTCTTAGGATTCAGGCTATTTTATTAGGTCGATTATCCTTAGATTTGGGACAAACAGTGGAAACATAATTCATATGATTCTTACTCTCCGCGCATTGTGTTGCGAACTGGAAGACTGGGACCTTTAAGGTCGAGCTCCTTTTCCTTGTGCGTATACAACAGTTATTTTTAAGATATTCGATTAGATAACAATATAAATTTATACAGGACGAAGGACAAAACACACACAGGAGAAGGAAAAAAAACCAAATAAACCAAATTAAGAAACGACGGTGTGGGGAAGGACGATAGAAAAGTTTTTTTGCAATCACTTCAGGCATTAGGATCAAGGCACGAAGACGAAATTGGGTGCTTAAAACGCATTTACACTCAGGACACGCAGAACATTATAATATATCGATGTTGTATCCCGTTTCTCGTCGAGTTGTCCTCCTAACTGCTGTAAGGAGCAGATGGCTTAAACAGCACAAGGGCAAACCCCAAATCATCGCATTGCGTAAATAAGGAAAATCACCCACCCTGGCAGCTGGAATAGAAAAGGGAGCCACTGCGCGTTTTTGGGGGATAGAAAACCGTTTTCGACGAATAATGCCTCATGGAATGGAAAATGGAACCCAAATGGGTGCAATAATCCCAGCCCACTCTATTTAAACTGCGGCTCGTTTCATGGCGGCATCGGCATCGGCACCGGAATATACAAACAGAGTCGAAGCGGATGAATCCTGGGCGAATTTTATTTTCAAATTCACATCCAGTTGGGATTTTCATTATTACAATTTACCGACGGCGTAATGGTGTTGGCTACGAAGGATGGGGGTAGTACTTGTACATTCCGTGAGAAGAAGACACTCGGTATTATGGTGTGTGAAGTTGGATGCATGTTCTTGGGGGCTTATCAAGGATGAGGATAGGGCGTGCGTTCGTTCAGTTTGATAATTAAGCACCCAGTATTACAGATTACGAAGAATGGTGAATGTTACAAAGATTAATTGAGCGGCATATTTCGTCTCTGCACGCTTTTTTCTTCGGTTGGTACTTCTGTCTGTGGCGATGTCTTATTCCAGCTTAGTGTAATCCTAGTGCTAAGTAGCGAAGGAGAAGACGTTTGGTCTATTCAGTGAGGGTTTTACTTATTAATTGGCTTCAGCGAGGGGGTATCCATCCTGTTGCTTGTAGATGTTCACTTGGTCCACTTGGGTTAATCGTGGTAATTTGGGGATTAGTTTTGACCAATGGATTTGTATTGTATTTTAAGGAAGATTTCTGTTGAGAGATAAATGATGCAATTGTTTACGCCGAGTTTCTATAAAAAACAGATTTGAGTCGGGTTCGCAAAAAAGTTGTTACAAGCGGCTAGTGTGACGACGAGTGCTTTCTCTCAGAAGGTAAGGATCGACAATGCTACCGCATTTGTATCTCTGACTATATCGCTGGTAGATCAAATCATACAAGTTGACTTTGAAAACGATGCAATTAGGGTTATACATCACAAGGCATGAAAAAGAGCTCGTCGCGATCCGTGGGGAACCAATTTAATCTAAACTTTAAAATGAAGGACGTTAAAACTTTCCCTCGAAAAACATCTGATTTCCATTCAGAGCTCGATAAGCTCCTGTAGTTTGTGCAACACGTTGTATTCCTCGAAAGGTATTTTTTATGCATTGCTTGTGTCCGAGAATCGTTTAAACTTTTTCAAATCTAGAGCTTTAGAGAAGATGCCAGAACCCATGCCCTTCCTGTTCTTAGAGCCAACCGTGTAGTTCACAATCTCTGTATTCTTTGTGGTTGCATCCCCTGGCCGTTCTTGCCTTCTCGGATATGACATCTCATACGAAATGTGGATTTCGACTAAGTGCAGTGCCCAAAACTGTAACCTTTAAATTGGTCCCAATTTGTGAGGAGCAACGCGCTATTGCCAGCACACAGTTTTTTTTTTAGATGAAACGGAATTAGGTGTAAAAAGGTACCTATCCATTGCTGACGTAGGGGTAGTGTGGAGCGCATCTGTAACGGGCATGCTATGCGTGGTGCCGTGATATAAGGCCAAACTTAAACATTTCAGAACCCCCCGAATGTTTCGTTATTATATTTTAAGTAGCTAGGAACGCTAGCCTCTTTTGATGGCATTTTTCGCCATCGTCGTCTTATCTCGAAGACTCTTCGGTTACTTCAATAAATTCTCATTTAGCACTCTCTTAGATTTCCCTTTTTTAAAATGTGCTCGCACTAAAGGGATTTTTAGATACCCTTATAATGTAAAAGCTACACAGCGTTAAGGGCGTATTAGGTGTATGGAGTGCCAAACGATCGAATCCGATTTGGCAGAAAGCTACAGGGCGTTAAGGAAATTAGGGTTAGAAGACAGAAGGCCTGACTTGGTTCTTGAATCCCCTGTTGCGTTCGCTGTCCTCATGCCATGGGATATCATCTTTGATGAGTTTTGCTCTTCTTGTAAAGTTTCCTTACTTCTGCCATTTGAAGGCAGATTTCACTATTAAACCACTTCGGTTGAGCCCTGAGTTCCAATTTCAAGCCAACGACTCAAACATTGTAACGATACTAATAGATTCTTGTAGCATTAGAAGTGCAGGATTCAGTACCGGGAATATGAACTCTGTTCAACGTCAACTTCAGCACAAGATACCTCAAAGCATTGCCTTGGACGAAACTTTATGGAAAAAAACAACTTTTGACAATTCTTCCTTCCCTCCATTAAAGGAATACATATCGCTAACCACAGCATTTAACGAAAGGGTGGATATTTTTGCAAACTTGTGTTTAGCCCTCTACTGCATGAATTATTATTTAAAGAGAGAAAAAAAAAAAAACCTTTTAAATAGCTTCTTTGGGCTGTTTTCAGACATCTTTTATTAAAAAACCAAAAAAAAAAAAGTATTTGCTTAAATTATAAGAATACAGGCCATATTTGGCTTCGTATGCATTAACGGTTTAGAAACTAGAACATTTTTGAATTCAGTTTAGGCAAATAAAATATATAAAAACGCAGGAAAATATAACGAACAAATTATTTATAAACAAAACAGAACAATTCATTTAATAAATAAATAAATAAAACAAAACATAACAATTCATTGTATCATAAAATAATAATGGTTAAAAGTTGTATGTTTATGCGCCATGAAATTTAGAAAAGCAATTTCTCTTTTCATTGTAACACAAATAAGCTTTACATTTTTGGCAAAAAGTAAATGAACGAAAAGTACAGTCGTTTTGACAAATTTGGCGGTTCTTTTTTATTTGTGGGAAATGACCGACGTTGTCGAATCGAACTGATAACAATGGAAAATCTTGATGTGTTTCAGTGCGCTTTCTCTTTGGTGTTGATTGCGTAAGTATTTTAAAATTGCTGATAGAGGATGTTGAAGTCGCAGGAGATCCAAGTCTAGATCCAATACAGGGTCGTCCACGTCTTTTCAAAGGTTGCTTTTCAGCTTTACATAAATATTCGGCAATTTCCAGTTTAAATTCAAATAAAGGTAAATGAAAATCATATTGACGACACCAAAGAATCCAAGCGTTTTCTGTATATACAGATCAATCATGTGAACAAAATATTCGCTTATACCATTTCTTGGATCGTAATTGTATGCGATATATGTAAGCCCAACATCGAATCTAGCAAGTCGACACCACCCATATATTTGTAGTAGACCTCAACAGATTGTGGAGCAGGAATAATTTTATACTCCTTATCCTTTCTGAAGTAACGGCTCTTACTTATAACTGGATTCATTCCAACATAAGGTGACATTAAAGTTACTATTTTGTTGTCAAACCAGGACACCAAACTCAATTTTACTCCATCGATAGTTGCCACTTTGTCGATCATACTTCCACGCCCTTGCTTTATCAGTTGTTCCTTCGGAATTCTGGAGTTTGGCACTCGGTTGAGTCTTATAGTCCCTGGTGGCAAAAGTCCACTTTTCAACAAATAAACCTGCAAATTTGGACTATTATACCAGTTGTTGTAGAAAATCTTGTGATTAACATTTTTATGAACTGTTGACATAAGCCTTGTGACAACGTTACCACTGACCCCCAGATCTGTCGCTCCGTCAGGATACTGCTTTGGTGTCCGGCAAAGAAAATTGACCTTTTGATAGATATTGCACGCCATTGTTTCATATATCATTTGTTGTCCTACCATCTTATTCCAGTAAAGTCTATGGAAGTTGACAACAAAGAAGACATGAATATCACCATCCCGATGAATTGTTCCATTTCGTTCTTTGTGATATAAACTGGCTTATTTATATCATCTTGGAGGGCTTTTTTATTAGATTCCTCTATAATGAAGGTCAACACATCATCAGTAAAAACAATTTTAAAAAAGTGCGATGGTGTCTCTATTTTTTTACATATTCTGGAAGCTCGGCCGATCCTGCAAATTTGAAAAGCTCTTCATCGTAATCAGGAAGATGTCCCTTTCTCCATGCTACTTGTTCTTTTTTTTTTGTCTTGCTTTTCACGGATTATGATTTCAACGCTGCAAGAGGCTCATCATCTGAATCCGATTCCGTTTCCTCAACCGTTACGTTGACACTTCGATCATTGATATTCAATTCTGTCTCCAACTCCACATCTGAATCTCCAGCCAATTCATCATCGCTTCGCGATCTGTCTCCAGGAATGTCTTTAACGAATGATGATCCTCCATAAAAACGATGACATTCCATTTTTCTAAGCAAAAAAGTAACATACTGCATTTCAATCTAAAAACTAAACGATATAATAACGAAAAAATATGCGCACCACAACAAGAGTCAAGTGAACAAAATGTGTAGATTTACAATCCCTTGCTGCATACGAAGCCATATATGGCTTCTGCAGTTTTACCTCTCAAACGAGCAAGATAATATTTTTTTTTTAATAAAATTTTATTTATGGCAAAGAAAAATAAATATCCAATCACAAATATATTTTTATGACCACTTAACTCACCTTACACAAAAGTTATAATTTTTTTAAATCAGAATTTTTCACGCTTTCGTTTTCAACGACAACAACCAAACCACTGACCTACAAGCAGGAATATCTTCCTTGTTTTTTGTCGCACTGTAGAAGAGAATAGTGTTGTATAAAGATCTTTTTTTTTGTGAGAATAAGGATTAAAAAAGGAAAAAAAGTGAAAAGCCATACGTGTAACAGTAGAGGGTTAGCTTATTGAACTTTGTTTCCCGGAAAAATGCAACCAACAATAATTTCCCGGCTACATTTGAAATGAGAGACATACGCTTTCGAGCACCAGCAATCTATAACACATTCTCTATAAACTGGGTTGAAAAAATCAATAGGACCGGCCAGAATTCCAGTCATAGCTCTTTTAAACTTTTTAATGCTTACTTTAATATGTTCGTTTATCCTTTCGGCCAAAATTCAACTATCGAAAACAAAGAAATAACTACCAAAAATAAATTCCGATATAATTTCCATTTTTCGTTCCAAAGCGCACATATCATTTATATTTTAGTAACACAATTTTGCAATGAATGTTCAAGAACATGCGTCGACAAGAGTATCCCCCAGATACAAATAAACAACGCGGTAAAATAAATAATTCAAATTGATTATGTGTCACAAATTGTACATTTCATTTTCGACACCGGATGCCATTGTTCGTGCTGCAGTAATTACTATTCGACCAGTCACCTCACTCGGGGTGCGCCCCATGTGCCATGTCTACACGAAACTAGCCAATTGCCTATCATGTCCAACATGATAATGATAGTAATCTGTTTTTATTTTGAACTCTTTAATTAGTTACGAGTAACACTTTAAAAGTGTATTAGCAATTCTCGCTGGTCCCCTTTGGTACGTCATCAATAATTTACCCATTCACCTCCAGTCTGCTGGTAAGGGTTGTCTCATCCCTCAGCCGGAGTCACGCAATTAATTGATTTCAAATAGTTTACCCCAGCCAAAGCTGTGTCATAAATTCCAATATTAATCCTGACATTAATTTACCTCATTTTCTTTTTTCGATCGAGTGCGATTTGACAGAAGGCATGCTGGGTGACTTGATTGGGTGGTGGTGGCTCTGAATTGTGCACACCAATCATACCCTTGTCAAAGCTGAATAATTTGTCTGCCTCTCTGCAGCCGACGGAAGATGAGGGGTGCACTTTAAAATCTCCAAGGATATGAAATTTCAACAAGCGAATGGCAGAGGTTTACGCCGCCGCTTCGAGTTAAATCCGTGTCAATGATATAAAGAGCGATTGCGATGACACGAGTAACTGGGAGCTGCGAGCCATCATCATCGTCATCAGCCCATCGATGATTCTCTGTTGGCAAATCCGTTAAAGGAACAACAGTGTTGGCTTTTTCTGACATGTTTCCCGGTGGTGTTTTAGGAGTGTGCTCCGAGCAGATTGGAGGAGTTATCAGAGAATTGGATATGATAGGTTTTATTTAGATCGCATAAAATTATTGGAGCATTAACGAATGATGGGTCTTAAGTGGTACTGACATGTTTCGCACTGGATACGTGACACAGATTCAAAGAGACATCACGAGTTATTAAAACTTGGTTCTTTGTCAGAGTGATTCTGATGGAGTGCTTTGATTTAAATAAATTGCGAGACTGTAGCACAAAAGATAAGTCTTGCTTAGGAATGGGATTGGATTTGCCTTTTAGGTGCTAAGGATAACTGATTTAAATGAGTGGGGAGGACTGTTCAAAGATAAAGAGGAAAATATAATTTCATGTACTAAACATTAATGTTGCTGTGTCCTATTCCAGTGCACGGACGGGTTTAGACTTTAGAATATCATTCAAGTTATCCGAAACCGAGAGTACTGCCACCGGTTACTGTGGTCGAACCGGTGAATCTCACAGGCGGACCAGTAGGAAGGCAGTTAAGTGCGAGGGTTATGGTCCTTTAAATCCAGATAATATTTTTTTTGTTAATTTTTGTCAAAAGAAGATAGATGACTGTTCAAAAAAAAAGTTCGAGAGGGTGAAATAGACCACTACGGGGTTGCATTGCGTAACGCGAAATTGTAGGTTTTGTAACTAAAATTTGTGCAAAGATTTCTTCAACCAAATATTGACCATTTTTATTTGTTCATTACATCTTGTAAGGATTAAGATCCTTACTGGTCTGCCTGTGAGGATCGCCGGTTGTTTGATCATCCTCATATGACCGGTGATCTCCATTCATGTTAACGAATGGATTTGCTTGCACACTTGTGGAAGAGCTTCAGGATGTGTAGATGTAATATGTCCACTTAGTGGCCGCTTACGACAAGCACAATCTTTTGGCAGGCGTTGCAGCTAAGAATATCCATTACACATTTTTTTTTAATTAATAGATAAGCTTAGTATTTTCTTAGCCCGAAGATAAGGGACGTGAAGTAGAAAATAATTATGGGGCTTTGCGTACATATATACTGCCACAAGCGAAGGAATGGATGGGACTAGAAGTCACAGACAGGAAATAATTGAAAATCATATGGAACAACTAGTCTATATAATAATAAGTGGGCATGGCACTGGGTTTAGAGTCTTTATGCATTTTGTAACAACATTTTTTGGTTTTCTAACAAAATGACGAAAAACTGAAATTTGGTCAAAACGCCATGAAAAAGTGGGCGTACGAAAAAAGTTGCATTTGCAAACTGTTTAGAAGGGTTTTGGCTACATAATTAGTTGTTACCGTTTCTTTCGTTTTTCAAGGAATTTATTCGAAAAAGCCGTCAACGTTGTACGATTTAATTTTTGATAAAAACATTTTCTTCATGCTTTGTGAAGAACATTAACTTCGATTTTATTAATTTTTTTGATACATTTTTCTTTTGTTTTAAAAAGAATGTTAGAGGGCGGATTTGCATCTTTACACTTCTAAATATCAACTTTTAGGGGTCTACTACCAATATTAAAAAATCTGTTGAAATAAGTTAGGTATAAACTAACCATACAGGGCCTATAGCTTCTTCAACCATTTGTGTATGCACAGCTTTTTTGTGGCAGGAATGAAAGGGCGTACATACGCAGGATTTTGTTCACATTTTAAAATCTTACCTTAAATAAAGTTTTAAACAGTTTTACATACAAATATTACTTACTTACTTAACGGGCTCCCGACCTGAGAAGAGTCTCTGCCTGAGACACAGCAGCCTTCCATCCTCTACGATCAGTGGCACGCTGCTTCCAGTTGTCCCGAGCAAGAGCTCTGACATCCTGATATCTGGCTTGGTCTTTTAAACGGAGGTTCGGTATTCATTGTCCTCTCGAAGCTGGGGGCTGGGAGTCGAAGATCCTCTTCGCTGGAGCATTGGTAGTGGGGTGTGTATGAATAGGATAGACTCTGATTAGCATTATCGTAGTGGTTCCCAGTTCGTTGCAATTATTTCAGACATATAAATTGTGCTTATTTAAACCCGTGGTAACCAACGGGTACTGATTTCGCTCATCCGGGCTTGACTTGCTAAACTGTTAAGCGCGAGTGTTGAATAGGAAGAAAATAGCAAGACTTTAATATTCTGTCGAAATTGACCGTCTGGTCGAGTCTCAGAAGTCTAACATACGTACAGCGGATGAATTCACTATTAAATCAAAGGTGTAGTCGACAGTCAGTACCTTACATGAGCTACTTACACATATTTGGAGCTGAGGTCATTGAGGATTTTCAAGACTAAGTCAGGGTGTTGAAAAAGAGATGGTGGCGGATGAGAGAATTAACTGTTTCCAGTCCATAGTGGCACAATTGTATGAAAACATTGTGCCCACGAGAACTATTAAAATTAGTAACAAGAACTGTCCATGGTGTACAACAACTGTGCTGTTTGTGAGATTGAAACTGATGTGTTGAATGACCATTTTCTCTTTCGTGATGACGAAGTGTGTCATATAAATACCCCTCATATCACTTCAAAGAACCCATCGCCAGAGCTACAGTTCGTTTCTCTATCCGAGTCTGATGTTATAGGCATTATGGCGAGGATTAAGTCTAATGCTATTGGTGAGTATGGGATACCGCTTAAATTCGTTAAATTGATTTTATCATACATAATTAGTCATCTCACACAATTAATTAACTTCTGTTTAATGTCAGGAACATTCCCTTAAGTTTGGAAATCTGCTACGGTTATACCTGTTGCTAAAAAGCGTAACGCCAAATCGGTTGGGGATTTTAGGTCAATTCAATACTACCTTGCCTATCAAAGGTACTTAAAAAAGTAATCGCGAGCCAAATTTCTCATCACCTTCAAAGTAACTCCTTACATCATCAACTTAAGTCTGGTTTTATAGAAGGTCATAGCTGTCCTACAGCAATGGTTAATATTATGGATGATATTAGGTTAAATATTGATAAGCGCCATGTTACTTTTCTTTGTCTGCTTGATTTTTCCAAGGCTTTTGATTCGGTTAATCATAAACTGTTGTGCTGGAAGTTGCGACAGTTTTTCAATTTTAGCCCTAGTGCTACAAAGGAAATTGAGAGTTTTCTAAGTAACGGGCAACAAAAAGTAATAGTTCGAGGTAAGTCCTCCTCGTTAAGGTCTATCACTAAGGGCGTTCCTCAAGGTTCAATTCTCGGCCCAATTTTATTTTGTATGTTTATTAATGATGTTCCAAAAAGGAGGATTTCTGCCTGGCAGTACAATGGAACGTTACCGAGTCTGAGTGCTCTGGGATTTGGATTTTCTTTTAAAAAAAAAAAAAAATAAAAAAAAATAAAAAAAAAGATCTTCCAACTGTCTGTAAATTCGTGACTACCTACCTTTATGCTGATGGTGTTCAATTGTGCTTGTCTCGTCCTCTTTATGATGTCCGTGATCTTGCAAGTAAATATAATGAAGACTTTTCAGCGATTTTTAGATGGTCCGTTATAAATGGACTTGATTTAAATCCGACAAAATCTCTGATTACTGCAATTGCGTATAAGCTAATAGATCCAAACATCTTGCCGAATTTATATCTCTCAAATGGAATAATTAGTTACGCTAATGCAGTTACTTGCTTACGTTTTAAACTGAACCGTACCTTATCTTCTTATATTTTTTTTATGATTTATTTGGAAATGCTTAAAACAGTAAGATACAATATCTTATAAGTTAGTCTGAAGCTAATTTTACAATGGAGAGCTATTTAATGTAACTTCGTGTTAGAAATTAATTAATATTAATATTTACATATTTATTGAGAAATGATGTTTTAACGCTTTTTTAATGCTAGTTGGGTTCTGAGTTCTTTAATGTAACGCGGTAGAGAATTCCAAAGACGGACAGCGTTGACAAAAAATTGACGTTCGGATGTTAAACAAGAAGAGCGAGAGTGAATTAATTGACGAGACCTATGCGAGGATGCTATTATAATTCTTTCAAAACAGTATTCAGGTTGTCGCGTCAGCAAAAAATCGGATAGCAAGATTACACAACGAAGTTGAAGATAATTTTCAAAAGGCATACCAAGCAGACGATTAGAAAAACCAGACAATCTATCATATCTTCGTAACCCAAAGACATAGCGTACAGTACTATTAAACGCGACATTGAGCTTTCTTTTACTAACGTAGTTGCACCTACAAAAAATTTACACACCCATAAACCAATATAGGTATGACCAAAGTTTTAGCAAGTAGTAAACGCGTTTTAACGGGTGTAAACGACTGTGTTACCCACAAGGTACGCAGTACACCATATACTTTTCCGACGATTGCATTTATATGGTTATCCCAAGTAAGATACCGATTAAAAGTTACACCAAGATTTTTAGCTGTTTCAACATATTCGATCGGAGCATTGTTCAGTACAATCGATGGAAAATAAGAAAGATCCAATGTCTTTCTTGATATTACCACACACTTCGACTTTTTGGGGTTTAAAATAAGACCATTTAACTGAGACCAGCGTTCTATTTTCTCTAAGTCTTCGTTGACACAGGAAACTCCATGCTCAATAAGGCCAAGAGGGCAGCTCATGTACAGTTGCACGTCATGTCATCTGCATACATATGAGATGAGCAGTTTGCGATTATAGACGGAAGTTCCTTAACGTAAATACAGAACAAGAGGGGACCAAGTATGGAGCCTTGAGGGACACCAGTAACGTTCGGGAGAAAATCAGATAAGTTGTCACCAATTTGTACTGCTTGCTTTCTATCAGTTAAGTAGGAATAAAGTAACTTGGCAGCATCAGCTGAAAAGCTATATTGCTGTATAAGCTTTTTGCATAAGTTGGCATGATTGACTGTGTCGAAAGCCTTTGAGAAGTCAAGCAATACCAAAAAAGTTACTTCATCCCTATCCAACGCCAGCCTTATATCGTCAGTAACACTTAACAAGGCCGTGATACAACTGTGTTTTTTACAAAATCCAGATTGTTTCGGGGTGAGCATATTATTTGCCGTAAGATAAGCACTGATTTGTTTTTGTAAAATTCTTTCAAACACTTGACAAAAAGGGCAAAATTGAAATAGGTCTAAATTCATCACTCCTTGCATTTTTGGGAATGGGAACGATCTTAGCCAACTTCCATAGATCCGGATACTCGCCTGTGATCAAAATTGTATTAAATAAAAATGTTATATGTGGCAACACAACCGGCAAGATGATTTTTAAAAAGGAGGGTTGAATTTTATCCATCCCCACAGAATTTGACTTTATTGAAAGCACACCTTCCACAATATCAGCGCTATCTACTGATTGAAAACCAAAGCCAGGACTATCCGGCTGATCCGCAAACGAAAATGAAGCTTCTATAGTACTCAACGTAGGTAGTGAAGGTAATGAAACGAATTGTTGGTTTAGAGTATTACCATCAACATCAACAACTCGGTCGCCTCTTGACTTACCGATCCCTAAGTTGCGTAAATTATTCCACAACTGACGCCCGCTTAAGGAAGTACTAAGTTGGTTACAGTACATTTGAGATTTTACCATACGTATTTCTGCTACGACTTTATTCCGTAGCGAACAGTACATTCGCTTAAACTCATTTAACCGGTAACGTTTCCAACGATTGTAGGCCTCATCGCGTTGCTGCATTATTAGACGTACGTTGCGAGTAAACCATGGTTTGTTGCTTGTTTTTATAAGTTTCGTTTTCAAGGGCACATGAGTATTAAAAAGAGTTGTAATATTCTCAGTTAAAAACCTCAACTGCTCATTTGACGACGGTAAATAATAAATGGTATCCCAGTTCTTACTTCGTGTGTGCTCTTCTAGCAGTTCAAAATTAATGTTATGGAAATCACGATACTCGATTTTGTTGCTGCAGTGATTAATATTGAACTTCAGCGTTAAGAAGATTAGATCGTGTTGTGAAAAAGCGGGCGCAGACAGCTGGTCGTACAAACACACTTTACGCATATCACTAACAAAGAATAAGTCCAATAATGTTGCACCACTGTTAAAAAAGTGAGTAGGAGTGCAAGTATTAACTGGTCTTAAATTAAACATACGCATGCTTTCAGTGAGAAGATTCGAATTTAAAATATTGCAATTAAAATCGCCACATAATATGATATTAGGGGAACCCAACGACAAATCCTCTAAAAGTGTTAATAAAGGTGATAGATTAATGTGCTTATTTGGCCTATATATAGCACCAATAAGTAGTCCACCCTCACTGCCCACCAAATCAACGAAAATATATGCAATACTGCTTCCAGCAACAGAAGAGAGCCTTAGTTTACATTTAATTGAATCTTTAACAAACAATGCCACTCTTCCCCCAATACGATCTTTTCCGTTTAAGCGAAAAGGTCGATGATAACCCTCCAAGCAACAAGCCTCATCTCTTAATTCATCCGTTAACCAAGTTTCAGTGACACACATTACGTCTACATCCGATCCGACAAATAAATCACGAAACTCGTCAATTTTCGGTAACAAATTTTGCGCGTTTAAATGACAAACCCGGAGACAGCTTTTTTGACTGCTCAAAACTCTAACCATCGAACGCAATGTTTGATTACGACTACAATCCATGGATACTTGGTTATTAAACATTTTTATTCCAAAAAGAAAAGAAAAAGCATTAAAAAAAAAAAATTAAAAAGAAAAGAATACTAAACAATTTAAAAGAAATAAAATAAAAAACAAAATCAAAAATTATAATGAGATGATAGAAAAAATATAAATTTCAAAGAGAAGAAGAAAAAAAAAATAAAAAATAAAATATAAGGAAAAATTGAAAAATTAAACAAAATTAATTATAATGAGAATGTGCTGATCTGGCAACGTCTTCGAGTCCCTCGATGCAGTCAACTAACACAGCTGTTTCGTTGGATTGACGTTTAACATACACCGCTCCGCGTGCAGTGTAAACAGAAAAAAGTTGTTTATGTTTTTTAACACAAGTGCGCGTTGAAATAAACATCTGTTCTGCTGCGTTAAGCTCTCCCGTATATGGATCGTAGAAGATGACGCGGAGGTCGAGGTGCTGTCGATAGCCAGGTGTATGTCATTTAAGGAGAGCTGTTTATTGTTTTTTTTTCGGTAACTCGCGATAGAAGTTAAGACATAGTTTTTTTCATACGCTGAATTAAATTTTAGCATTATTGCGGAGTTTTGTGAATTTAGTTTCGGGCGAGTGTTGTAAATATTAATAAGAGTGGGTGGTTTTATATTTATTGTGTTGCAAATTAAATTAAAAATTGATTTAAGATTTTCGCCGGGCAAGTACGGAATTCCAAACATAAAAGCATCACTTGCTATCAAACGATTTTCGTGAGAGTACATTGAGAGTTTTAACTGTTTTAGTTCGTCAGCTATGTGATCATTTTGTTTGTTTATATTTGATATCTCGACGGTTTTATCAGTAAGCAATGATTTAGTGTCTGTAAATTCGGTCTTAACATTTGAGAGTGACATTTTTAATTTGTTTACTTCGGTATTTAAAGAAGCAATATCGGTCTTAACATCGGAGTGCGAGGATTCTAATTGTATAACTCGATTGTTTATATCACAAATGCTATTTTTTATGTCTTTTATTTCGCGACGAAGTTCTTCA
This sequence comes from Portevinia maculata, assembly GCA_949715645.1. Classification (NCBI taxonomy): domain Eukaryota; kingdom Metazoa; phylum Arthropoda; class Insecta; order Diptera; family Syrphidae; genus Portevinia; species Portevinia maculata. The sequence continues at coordinate 88,099,515 of OX454525.1, read as the reverse complement.
GTTATTTTTTGCTCAGAACTTTCTACTTTTTTGGACAAAAGAGACACTATGAATTCACTTTGTTTTTTAAGTTTTTCATCCATAACGGACCACATATTACCTTTGTCATCCATGTGTGTTTGTGCGGATTTTTGAAGTGGAGACAGTGATCTTATGGGCGAATCCAATACAGAGCAATTTCTTTTAGGGCGGGATACAGTCCGTTTTGGTGGGTTAGATGACATGTGTGTTTGTTAAATTTGATCAAGTTTGATTATGGTTTCAAATTACAGTGTCACTGATTGTAGAATTTTCTACGTTTTTGATGGTTGTGTAGGTGGATAGCGCGAAATAGAGAGAACCGATGTAAATGGTTGACACACAAAAAGAAGATTATATATATATATAATATAGGTACACTTTCACTTTTAGTTTTTGTGATTCTGAGAAAATTTTGCTCAAAAAACCAAGTGAAAACAATCAAGGTAAGTACTTCCAACTTTTAAAACAATAAAATTATTGGTCGCCAGTATCAGAAACACGTCTACTCAACAGCTCTCATTATGAATACTTTTTATGATCACGTTAATTTTGTTGTTGGCCGCATTTATGGTTGTCTTCGAAAAATTTGGCTGACTGCTAATTTTTCTCTTAAAGAAACTCGCCGTAAACTTGTTATTGCTCTGATTTTACTTATTATCACGTACCTATGCCGTAGTGACTTGGACTCTTTATCTCAGTATAAACTACGAGTAGCTTTTTATGATCCGTTAGTACAGTGGTGCCCAACCTTTTCAACAGCATGCCCCCCTTAGGGCGAATTGGAGAATCGCATGCCCAAATAAAAATTCCAAATGTTCATTGTAAAATATATTTAATACATCGAGAATTTTAAATATTCTTGCTTGTATACATGTTTGTTTATACATTTATTGTAAATTGATTGTGAAAAACGTATTTTTATTTGTTAGTAATGTAAGATGTTCAATGCAACTTCTGGGGTTGCATTTTCTTCACCAGCTCTGAGATTCTCGGTACAAATAAATATTGAATTTTCAATATTGTATTCTTTGCATCAAAAATGTACAATTCAAATTGTGTGCACGCCTCCCTTTTACAATCCCCATGCCCCACCTGGGAGCCGTGCGCCACCGGTTGGGAACCACTGCGTTAGATGCATTTATGGACTGAAGAGATATGATCGAATCTCTCTTCTATCTAGAAATGTCTTAGGTTGTACTTTATACCAATTTTTAAATGCTCGTAATCTCATATTTTTTCACAAACTCCTTCATAGCAAATCCCCGAGATACCTTTACAAAGATTAGCTTTTTCACGATATCAGAGAACACGTAATATCAATATTCCGCCTTTAAATATTTAAATTCCTCTCGTATGTTTTTCGTCCACTCCGCGAATAATAAATTGCAATTTCAAGAACTTCAAATGTAATATTTTTATATACTTTTCAGCGCAGCAATGATGATAATAATAGTAATGAACATTTTTCAAGATCAAAATTAAAGATGTTAATTAATTGAAATTGAAATTGAAATTGGATGAGCCCTTAATGAGTCAACGGCGGCGCTCATATTCCTGTAGTGGAGTAGTGACACTTCTTACAGATTGTATGCTGGAACTGGTCCTCCAGTTTAGGGGTTGTGCCGTCGGGGTAACTTCCCTACCACGTAAACGAAAAGTTAGTTATGAGAGAGACACCATCCTCGGATACGCACACCCCTCATTTAAGACCACGACATACAAATAAAGATACAATTATTATTATGTGGCGCTTGTTTTGGAAATGTTCGAATTTCTTTCGTATATCTATTTCTTTAAAGTACTTACGTCTGTTTTCTATCCTTCATTGCTCCCAAACCAAGCATGCTAGAGACTTATTTTTCTGTAAATTAAAGTTAATTTAATTGCTGTAGTTTGATCAAAAGGAAGATTCAATGCTCAAGCTTTAAGTTTTAAAAAAATATTATCAACCAAAAACCGGCAAAATCCGGCTTCGAAAATTTGCACCACTTGAATAGGACACTTTAAAATTTTTATTTTTTTTCAGAAATTTCTGATTCTTTTTATTATAAAAATTACTAAAATTTAAAATAATTGGAGTATTATATATTCAAAAAAAAAAATGTTAATAGTGTGTTGAGCCACCTTTCTGTTCCAAAACTTCACACATCCGGTTTGGAAGGGATGTATACAAATTAGCCAAATAATTCGGTGAAATTGAGCTCCAAGCTAATTCGATGGCTTCGGTTAGTTCGGACATACTCGAATGTTGTTGTCCTGATCCGTATACTTGACGTGTCAACCATCCTAAAACATTTTCAATGATATTTAAATGTGGAGAATAGGGCGGCCAGCTTAATAGCTCCACATTTTGTCTCTGTATATAGGTTTTAACTATCCTAGCTGTATGTATTGGTGCATTATCATGTTGATAAATCCACCCCAGAGGTTCAAAAAGGGTATGAAAGTATGGCAAGGCCTTTTTCAATCATTTTGGTTGACATAAATTGTAGTTGTCAGGTTCCATAATAGGAAATGGCCCCCACACAATCACACCTCCAACTCTGCTATGCAGCCAGTCCAAATAATGTGTTTCTTTGCTGGGGTCATGGAAATAGTAGCTATAGCCATCGGGGCCTTCCAAATTAATTTTTTTTCATCGGAGAAGACTACTCTAAGCCACTCCGAAGTCCAGGTCACATGTGCTCTTTTCGAACCGGGTTGAGATTTTCTTGATTTTCAGTCTTTTAGATGTTTAGCTTTCGAAATAACACGACGCATAGTTGTAAGACTTGCCTTGACACCGCATTTATCCCTGATTTTTGCCAAAGAGTCGTGAGAATTTGACGCTTTTCTTAAAATTAGTCGCCTTTCCGCATTAGTAAGCACGCTGTGTGTCCGGCCTTGCATGTTTTTTTCCATATTCATACTCATTACTTAAAAATGTGGATATAACGTGTCGGCTCCTCTGGATTTTTTTTGCTGTTTTGGCAATAGATAAGCCAGCGTCCTTGTAAGCTATGATTTGTCCTTTTTTCGCCTCGGTTAATGCTTTTCCTCGACCCATTTTATTTTTTTTTTAAATTAAATAGTCGAAATTAACAGAAAAATCTATAAACGAAGAATATGAGTCCGTGTGCCAAAGATAACGATCAAAATAAATGCATGTTCTATTCAAGTGGCGCAAAAATGTTGCTTTAATTCCAACGAATGTTAACATAAAGTGGAAAAAAACATATAACGGATCTTTTCCAGAACTTGCTATTTTGTCACAGAGAAAGAAGAAGAGTTGGACAAAGATAACGGGCATAATATCATTATTTTATCATTCCGTTTTCGAGTTATGAGCAATGCCAAATAGAGTGTACAGGGTGTAGTATTTAAGTGGCGATGAGTGTACCTTCATACAAAAAATTCTCTGTAAAATTTAATTGGAATCGTTTAACATTATCACGTGTCACCACACCGAATAGTTGATATGTTCTTAAAAAAACACGTAGTTTCGCAGTCTGTAGCTTTATTATGCCTTTTTAACATCTAGATACTTCTGTTTTTTTCCTTTATTCACTTTTTGAAGCAACTCGACTCCAGACATTTTTTTTAGAGGTGGCATCGCTAACCGACCAGAGTCTCTGAGCCAGAGAGCGTGAAGGATAATTTAAGAAAAAACAACACTGGCAAGCTAATTAAACTAAAAAACGTTTCTAATGAACGTTGATGTAAGAAATACACTGGCAAAAGAAGTTTAGTATCTCAAATAATTTTTAACTTATCGATTTTATGAACACTCCCCCTGCTGAGTACGCCCTTGTACGAATGGAAGGAAACTACCATTTTCCGACGATTACGAACGGCAAATTGGAAAAGCTTCTCATGACAATTGATATTCTTGAATGTTTGTCAGACTTCCGTAAGATGTGGAAAAAAAACTTTAGGTCTTATTGGGACCTGGCGTTATTTGAACCTGATACCCGTCGCTCAGTCCAACGCACGTACCACTGCGCCCGCTTGATGTAAGTTAAGTAGTATGAAGTATTTTGTGCGTAGTTGGTGCCTTTGTATTTGCATATTGTGCACTCAGTGCACTAGTTGACCATCAAAATTATTTACCCCATCATGGCAATTCAAGACTACTTCCCGGAGCCTAAAGCAGATACAAGGTTTCGCATAAGTAATCCTCCTATCAGAAAATGCTATAAATTTTGCGATTGGCCCCTAATGTCAGTTCTGTTTTGACATTTGTGTAGTAAACACATGCGAAATACACGTTAATAAACAATGTTACGCTACACTGCTCCAGAACGCGGAATATTGGTGACTATTTATTTGAGCAATAATCGGTCGGTGACTTTGGCACAACGTGAATTTCGTCGCAGATTTCCTACCCGTTCAACGCCTACTGGTGAAACACTGTGACGTTTAGCCGCTCGCCTCGAAGAGACTGACACAACACGAGATGCTGCCAGGCGTGGCAGACCCCGGAGTAGCCGTTCTGCAGAGAATATTGCTGCTGTAGCCGAAGATGTCATGGAAGCACCGTCGACATCGACCAGACGACGTGCCACGCAAATGGGTATCAGTCGACGGTCTTTACAGCGAATTTTGGTACAAGATTTGAAGATGTTTCCGTACAAAGTCCAGACGGTGCATCAGCTGTCAGCTGTTAGCTGCTGACCGCCAATCGCGTCTAACATACGCTCAAGTCATCCTTAATCACCACCAAGAGGAAGATGATTTTTCATCAAAAATAATCATGAGTGATGAGGCCCATTTCCATCTTAGCGGGTACGTAAATAAGCAAAATTTACGCTTCTGGGGCACTGAAAATCCGCGTGTAACCCACGAAGAGCCATTACACCCGCTCAAAGTCACAGTATGGTGTCCTGTTTTCGCTGGAGGAGTCATCGGACCTTTTTTCTTCGAAGACGTCGCGGGCCAAACGGTTACTGTGAATGGTGAGCGCTACAGAGCAATGATCAACGAGTTCTTTTTGCCGCAACTTGATGAATTGGGATTGGAAAACATGTGGTTCCAACAGAACGGTGCAACGGCACACACTGCACGTGCCACAACCGATATGCTGAAGGATGCATTTCCCGGGCGCCTAATCTCCTGTTTTGGCGATTTGCACTGGCCAGCAAGATCGCCTGATTTGACCGCTCCAGACTTCTTTTTGTGGGGCTTTTTGAAGTCGCGGGTTTATGTCAACAAGCCTCAGACTCTTGCAGCTCTTAAAGACAATATCCGTCAACAATGTGAGGACCTATCGCCGGAAGTTTTGGCCAAAGTGATGGAAAATGCCATAAAAAGGGCTCAAATGACAATCAACTGTGGCGGCGGCCATTTACATGACATCATATTCTCGACTTCATGTAAAAAAAATTAAAAGACCAAATAAAAATAATCCACAAGAAGAATCAAAGTTTTTCATTTTTTTTTTTAAATTACAGCCAAAAAACATCGGAAGGTTATTTTTGCGCCACCTTGTATAATGATATTTCGTATTTCGCCGGTAGGCAAAGGGGTGAGTCCTGATATCTTCCTGCAGAATCTCACGGAAATATAATTAAGAGTTTTTATTCACTCCTGACGAAGTAGCACCAACTTTCAAGAGGAATCTTATTTTTTCAATTTTTGCATGATAGGGTGAGCCAAGCAACTACAGAATGATATCGGTTACTAAATGCGTTCACCAACATTTGTTCAGGAATCATTTTGTAGCGCTTAACAAACGGAATACACGAAAATTACCTATTATTGGATGTTATAGCATAAAATATAGAACTGGAAGGACAAATTATCTACGTCTTGAAATACCAAACCTTGCAGGTCAAACGAAGAAAGAAACACTTTCCTGAAACAATCCACTACTTCAAATCGCTCTTACCTTGCGGTACTTCTGAATTATGAGACAAACTAAAATCTATTACATGGGAGAAAGGAAACCCTCCAGCAACACATATAACATACTAGAGCTTTCTTCTCCACAGCAAATGGTGTCAGTTGTTTGTGGTAAGTAATGCCAACGGTCGTTTTCAGCGTCACGTAGTTCTCTGAATGTCAAAGTTCCACCACTATCATCTAGCATTCAAACACAGTAAATCACTCAAGCAAATATTCCCTAGAATTTGAATTTTGTCCCATTTCGAGCGCTCATTTCACTGACGGCACCATTCAACTTGTGACTTTCTTCCTAAAAAACTATAACTTCCAATAACGACACGACAAACGGAAAAGGTTTATCGTTATTCAAATCCCATGCATATACCCTCCAGTATTTGCCTGACAAATGGGCAATACCAGCACAAGCGCGGTGACAGAAACGATTCAAAATGAGAAATAACAGCCGATTTTGTAACACGAAAAAGGACTTACGTCGACAAGCATCCGCATCCCGATGATGATGCTTCCCGCCAAACTGGATTCCGAATAATGTCACATCATTTCACATTTCTATCGATAACCAAATATACCCCCGCGCGGCGCCTATTATCACATGAAAGGATTGCCACTGGGGAGGAACAGTGTACAAAGTTTGAAAATGAAATGAAATTCAAGTGGAAACTGCATCCCCCTAAACGTGTAATAATGAATGGAGTCGAAAAGAGATACTCTGTTGCCGTGAAATTTGCCCATCCGCCGACTAAATGGCGGCCCCTCTGCTCGACCATAAATTTCAATATCTTGGCAAATCTACGTCGACTTTCGACTAAGTGAGTACAGAATTGTAAAGTTTTCCGCCCGGAACTGCAATTGGCAATACCGTGGAGTGGGGGTAAGCATACGCTGAGTGCTTTCTCATATACACAGCGTTGGTATGGCGGTGCAATATGTCTCTGGGGAAAAATTGTTCACTTGAAAGTTTTCATTTCTTTATGCTTTGGGACGAAATTATTGCGTTGGGAGCTTCGAGCATGTAGCGTGGAGTATGACGACCTGAAGCCATGGAAAATCCTCTTCGTCAGAGTTCACATAATTCCGCAGGGACTATTTCACTGTTGCTGCTGCACAAGCAGAAAACAGCAAAAGCTGTTTGTCTTTCTGTGCTCGAACTCATCCAACCGGTATGGGTAGCCACTCGTTGGTAAATTATAACAAAAAAAAGATCAAAATCGAGGAAATGGGAAAACATATTAAAAATACGGGATCTTCGCTGTTTTTTGTCATTTGCTGGCCAAGATGGAAAAATGCTCCGATTAAACTTTTTCGGGACAAATTTAATGGTGATGAGTTCTGCGTCATTTCAAGCAGAAGGATGTGAACCGATTGCTGGCTATTTGACGTTTCAAGAGAATGAGCGTAAATTTTTTTTGTGCGGCCAAACTTCAAAAAGTTTATTGCCTGCCGTTTGGTCGACTATGGAGGCTAATATTCACATCAGCGGCAACGGCAGCAGCTAAGTGGAAAACTTTTCAATTACAGATGCAACTCCATTTGAAGTTATGTGACTTGTGAGAATCAGCCGAAGATGAAAAAGCCAATTGGAGGTCTTGGGGGTTCGCTTGAATAACTTATTGCTCGCAGAACTCCTGCTAATTAAATAATGTTATTTATTTTTGTGAGTGAATAGGATCAGGTGAATGGTGAAACTTATTTGATGTCTGAGTTGGGTATTTTGACTCAACAAAATGGATTTCTTAACGCTCTTTGGTAAAGAGGTAGTAGTGTGGCATAATACAGGGACGTTTTTTTTTTATTATAATTTGACTATTACAAACTCTTCTATTGCTTGTTTCTGGTCATTTAAAAAAGTTATGGACAAATGAAGCTTAGTCCCGTGCAGAGACTGGCTAAGAATATTACGGCAGCGCCCCCAAAAAACAGCGCCACCAGCCAGGTGAGCCTAGCGACGCATTTAACATCGGAAACCCTCCTGCAAGTGTACATGCAAATCTGTGGGTTGACGCGACAATGAAACAATAATCAATATCAGGAGCATGTGAGCGACGAAATCCGACAAATGCAATAACACCAGCATTTGATTAACATCAGTAAATAATCCGAAAGAGCAGGGCCGGATTTAAGGGAGGGCAGCCGGGGCTACAGCCCTGGGCCTCCACAAAACAGGGGACCCAATATTTCAAATTCCGACGAGTAGTGGATTCTACTCCCGACGAATCTCATATCAATCAACTAACTATAGTTGTAAGATAAATTAAAGGATTGATGGCAAAAGAAAGATTTCTCACATTTTTACCAAACTGCGGCCATACCGGCGAGGCCATAGCAAATGCCTTACTAAAATTTTTAGGTGACCATCAAATAGGCATTTTGGATTGCCGCGGCCAATCATATGACAATGCTGCAAACATGAGTGATAAATACAAAGGAATGCATGCTCTTATTTTGGTAAAAAAAACTTTTATCGGCGTTTGTACCTACCATGTTGGGCTCATTCTCTCAATTTAGTTGGATAGGCAGCTGCTAACTCTTGTCCATCGGCTGTTCAATTCTTCGATTTCGTTCCGTATTTAAATACATTTTTCAAAGCAAGTACAAGCAAAATTATAGCAGAAGAAAAGCGGACAATTTAACATTTTAAAAAAGCTTAGCGATACTCGTTGGTATTGTCGAGCTGAAGCTACGAAAGCTATTGTCGCTGGTTATTCTGAAATCGAAGGAGCTCTAACCAGCATATCTTGTGATAAGAAGCAAAAGGACATAGTGGGAAATGAAGCATGGAATCTTTTACGAAATATGAGTTGTCTCGAAACCGCTCTATTTGCTATCTTTCGGAACGACATCTTAGAGCGATTCGAAGCTACAAACAAGATGTTGCAGGACCTGCAAATGATTCTTGAATCTGAAATGCGTGCATTAGAATCATTGAAATCATTCGTTGAATCCAAATGAAACAATTTTGATCAATACGAGAAAGCAGCTAAAGAAATTTATAGTACTGACCAATATGTACCAATATGTACCAGAACAAGAAATGTGAGGTTGAATCCACTCGATTATATGAAAGCACAAGACGCAAATCTGTCACCAAAAGAGAAATTCAAGGTATCCGGTTTAATCAAAGTTATCGATCAGCTATGTGTTTCTCTTACTGAAAGATTGCATGCATACGAAGCTGTACGTTCGCGATTTGGAATTCTCAATCATATAGAGATATTTGCATGATGCAGCAGAGGCATTGGTGCAAGTATATAAAGATGATTTAGAGCCTAGTCTTGGTAATGAGTTGGTTCAATTTCTATCTTTGATCAACTTACACAAAAAGGATTATAGATTAAACCTATCTACAGAGTTATTTTACTATCACATATCACTACTCAGCATTGAAAGCGATTTACTGCGGGAACGGGGTTTCAGCGAAATCATCAAGGATTTTTCGTCGAAAAAAGCTCACAAGGTTCCATTTGTTAGCGCTTTAGTATTATTTCATATAATTCTTGTTTTTGTCTATATTTATATACAGTGCGATTCATTTGATTATACGCATATATTTGAGAAATTAAATCGATATTTCTCCCGTTACATGATGGATTAGAAAAAAAACGACTATGGTAAATGAGAGACAGATTTGTTAAGAACAAAATATGAAATTTGTGTATAGGAGAGATTTAGCTAACGGACCTTTGAAGACAAATTGCAAATTGAGTAAAGAATATTCGGAAATAAATCGGGTCATTAGATTAGACGCAGTGAACAAATCAACGTTTTTTGTGAAGTGAGTATATTTTTTTTCGGTTTAAACGATAGGTACATTAAGGTGGGTCGATTTTATATCGGAAAAAATAAAAGGTATTTGATCATATTGTAATAGTAATATTATGTTGTGTATGGTCCAAACAAATAATAATTGCCAAAAAAAGTGCAATTAAATCATATCTTTAGCCCGCGCATGAGCTTTGAAGTTTCGGAGATTTTTGAGAAAACATCGTTTGGTTAAATTTAAATACCTATTTTATTAAAAAAAAAAATATTAATGGAAAAGTTAAAAATAATTCATAAACAATAAACATAGAACACAAATTTGGTAATGGAAATCATAAATTTGATGTAAACAAGAATTCAATTTTTTTTATATTTTACGCAAGAAATCGCGTTTACTTTCAAATCGAGGCATTAGTTTTCTGGATGCAAGTTTCGCTTGTATCGAGCCTTCTCTTGAATTTCTACCGCATAAGGTTATAGATGCTTCCGTAACTATTTTAACAGAACGTTCGACTGCCTGCGACATGGTAGCTTTAAAAAATTAGATTATCGTCGCCCTGTGAACTTATAATATCGTTTATTTCTTGATAAGTGATGTGTCGAAGAATTGGTGGATCGTAAAACTTTTTCTGCCAATCTATTATGTCAATATAGCTTTCAGCATCGAAATTAATAAGCGGCACTTCAAACACACGAGGCTGCTTTCCTGGATGAGGTGAATTTCGTGCTTTAAGTATCCTTCGGGCAGCAAGTTCAATGACTGTTTTACTTTGATCAGACAACATCGACATAAGCAAATTCTCTGGATGGGCGAAATAGGCATTTCGTTGAATTACGGGATCTATTATAAGTTTCAACTGTGCTGGTAGATATCGAGGACTTTTAATTAACATCCACAAATTCTTAGATCCATCTTTACAAGTAGGATTTGTTTTTATTTTAAACCATACTGGATCGTATACTTTGACACAATATTGAGCTAATAGTTGTAAGTTATTTGATGGAGTTAAAGAAGAAATATAGAGCCTTCTATTAGCTTTTGTCAACCATCGGGCATGGGAGATCTTTCCTGGGGACCTGTTAGCCAAATCATCAGAACATTGTCTTACTTATTACTGACTTTGTTATTTCATACAAGTATTTCTGATCGGTACTTAGATCTTCAAACTGAATTTGTGGCAGTTCACTTTCTATTTTTTCATAATTTGTTGTTCTTAATTTCTCACAATTTTCTAATAATTTGCCAATTGGACCAGTGGTAACCCCATCTAATTCGTTAAACAGATGTCTCAAGGGCAATTCGATCAAATGTAGCATACAAATGATCCACTGTAAGGGACGCTGAAGGCTTTTCTCGAAGAGTCTAATCACGCCGTTGAATTTTCCTGTGTTAGTGATCGTACCATCGCAACCAAGAGCTATCAAATCATCTTTCTTAATTTTGTGTGACAAAAGAAGCTCATTAATCGATGCTTCAATACTTTGGGCAGTTCCCATAACGGGGGTAGCATAGCCGATATAAATTGAACCTGGTTATATGTTCCTCAATTACTGTTTGTCTGTACCTTTTTGCTTCTTTCTTTACAATATTAAGTGTCTTATCTTTTCGACCATCAAAGTACAGAGCAGGTAAGTGAAACTGCTTTTGTTGTTTATGTAATTCGTTGTGTTCTTTCGTTCTTTCCCGGCTTATTTTTGATTTATCAACCACTTCAAAATCGGCAGATATGTCATGAAATACAGATGAAACAATGGGCGCGTTCAATTTACAAGTCAACTACTAGTGACTACTATTTTACCTTTTCTCATTGATCAAATAACTCACGTGACCATCGTTTGGCAAGTGATAGACATTTAATTAGTAGTGAACTTGCAGTTGACTTGCAAATTGAACGCGCCAAATTGCTGCAGCTGCTCTGTCAGAAATACCGTAACGGTCACATGTTTTTGACACAATAGGCAAATTTTTATTTAATAATGGTATTTTTGTTGCTTGTGATGTAGAAAGTAAGTTTAGTTTTTGTGGCGAAGTTGTTTTTGGTGAAGGTAAGTTTAGTCTATTAGGAGAATGTCTCATTACTTCAGAGTCACTTGAAGATGACACCAAATCCTGTTGTTGAGTATTAGACTCATCTTGATGTATGTTAAGGTTACAATTAGGTGTTTGCGTACAAGAGGTTCGATTTAACTTGTTTTGCAATTTTGTTGTATGAATCCTGTCAATTACACCAATCCGCATCTTCCGTTCTTTTCTTTGATCCGGCAAAAAGTCCCACTCTTCTCTTGGTACCTTGTTTTCTCTTCGACAGCAACACAGTTGAATTTGTTTGCATTTACATGAACAAATGTCAAATAGAACCTTGCTTTGCTGTAAAAATCGTTCTTTTGTTCAGGTGATAACCTCTTAAGGGATTTAATGAGGATTTTGCATTTTAAGTGGAAGGCTTTTATAAGCTGAATGATCCTAGTGTGTGAAACCGTTGGAATAGACGATTTTCTCCAAACCTGTTCAACTTTCTGAGACACTCTCACTGCAATATCTATAAATGTTGGTTCTCTTTTAGAATTTCGAATTATCTTAGGCTCTTATCTGTTCCATTCATAACATTTCATGATATCTTCGTAAGTCGGTAAAATATTGTCCTTTATATCTTCTACACTTCCAAATAAAGGGCACTGATAACTTTGTCTCCTCGATTCCATAATAATCTTTTAATAATTATTGAATATAAATCAGAAACAAAAGATGGTGAAGCGAAAAGTAATTGAAATAAATTTAATAAATTAATAAAATTAATATTAATTTACCTTTGAAGCTTTATTTTCAATGCGTTAGTTTAAAAATATAATAATAAGATTGCACTGTATATTTTTTATCAACAAATTTTAAACAAACACCTCTTTACCAATTAATATCGGTCGCAACTCCCGCTATTTTGCACCGAGAGAAGATTGTGTTCGTGTTTGTGTTGTGTTTGATAAAAGTACATTAGCTAACTATCACATTTGTTACATTATGTTGTTTTTGTCATTTTGCTTGGCCTAAGCTGCAAAAAATCTTAAATCTTGGGTGACGTGATTTTCTTTGGTTGCTAATTTTATATATTGGGAGTAGAGAAATATTAATGTAGCGAATGTTTGTCGCACTGACTACAAAGTAGAACAATCGCAATATTATATGATGGGAAAGGCTTAAAACAGCTACAATCTCAAAGCCTTACAAATTAGACATTTTATTTAAAAATAGGGTTTTATGATTACAAAGTAGAACAATCGCAATATTATATGATTGGAAAGGCTTAAAACAGCTACAATCTCAAAGCCTTACAAATTAGACATTTTATTTAACAATAGGGTTTTATGATTACAAAGTAGAACAATCGCAATATTATATGATTGGAAAGGCTTAAAACAGCTACAATCTCAAAGCCTTACAAATTAGACATTTTATTTAACAATAGGGTTTAATGATTACAAAGTAGAACAATCGCAATATTATATGATGGGAAAGGCTTAAAACAGCTACAATCTCAAAGCCTTACAAATTAGACATTTTATTTAAAAATAGGGTTTTATGATTACAAAGTAGAACAATCGCAATATTATATGATTGGAAAGGCTTAAAACAGCTACAATCTCAAAGCCTTACAAATTAGACATTTTATTTAACAATAGGGTTTTATGATTACAAAGTAGAACAATCGCAATATTATATGATGGGAAAGGCTTAAAACAGCTACAATCTCAAAGCCTTACAAATTAGACATTTTATTTAACAATAGGGTTTTATGATTACAAAGTAGAACAATCGCAATATTATATGATTGGAAAGGCTTAAAACAGCTACAATCTCAAAGCCTTACAAATTAGACATTTTATTTAACAATAGGGTTTAATGTCCCTATTGCTCTATGCCACTTAAAAGCAACACAATGATATACGTTAAGCTTCAAAACTTATTGTTCTACTGGTTTAGGATGTCATTGCATTAAAATACAATTTTACACGTTCTTATCAAAATAAAGCCGCGATGCGTGAGCTCTTACACTGAAAATAATTGAATAATATTTTACGTGTGTGCAAATGGGATAAAAACACAACATAATTTCACTATTACAAATGAATTTGACGAAAAAAAAATCGACCCACCCTACGGTACATATTATAAAGTTATTGTTCTTGATTGGGTTGTAATAAAAATGGGAAAGAAAAAATGTTTAACAGTGGAGGAAAGGGCAAGAATAGATGCTTATTGCTCTGAAGGTCTTTCATGCAGTGCTATAGCCGGAAAAATTAAGCAAAGTGATCATTGTGTCAGCAATTATTTAAAAAAACATTTCGTATTACACAAAAAATTATAAAGGAGACACTTCTTCTGCCATAACACTTCGCGAAACGCAAAGTATCCTTAGAATAGCGTCAAATTCAGCTTTATCGGCAGCTAAAATTAGAGAGAAAGCTAATGTTAAAGCCAGCTTATCCACTGTTACCCGCACCGTTGTTTCTTTCTTGGGTCATTAAGCGGTGGTTTTTCTTAAATTTCAGGCGCTTTAAGTGTTTAGCACTGCGAACGTAATTGTGCTTTGACATTTATAGTGTAGGCAGATAGAGAATTAGTTATTAGTTATTATATCAGATATTCTGCGAGCAACAATTCAAAAAATCCCGAAAACGAGCACAAATGTGCATCAACTCAGGGGTTGTCTTTTGACCGATATCATATTTTTTGCAACTTTATGTTTTTTACAGCTTCAATTAAACTTTCCATGAAAACAGGGCACAATTTGTGTCTTTTCTAACAAAATGACAGCCAATTCACATAATGACATTACTTTTTTTCCAATACATTTTTTTCATTTTTATGCTTGTCTTGGAAAATTTTAACAAAAAAAAAACAACCCAAACACTGTTAAACATTCTCTCAAAAATTAACGTAAGTTCTATATTTTGTCCGAATAAAACATATATTTTTTTTTCTATGAGATTCTTGTTTTCGAGATTTTTATAATGCGAGATTTCTTAACAAGAATTTAAAAACGAGATTTTGAAATGTGGTTAACCGTAGCCAACCCAAGTTTAAGAACTCCAAATACGGAGTTTAAAGTAAATCCGTTCAACCACTGGGTCTGGGTCACAGACGGATAAACGCGACGGACGAATGCGCATACGGGAATGCTGGACACACTTTTTTGGACTTCTCTATACAGTCGCAATATCATATATATCACTAAGGTAAATTTTGAAATTGTAGCGCGATTGCAAAGTTGTAAAAAAATAGTAAAAAATGCAGGTGGCAATGGTGAGATGGTAGTGTATTCACTAAGTGATTGGCAGGTCGCGCGTTCGAATCCCGATCAGGGCCGTGATTTAAAAAAAAATTAGTATACACAACAATGCAGATCTACAGAGAAAACACTACAACATCACCAAACTTCTTTCCTATCCTCCTATTCTTTCATGCAGTAAGTAGTGCCTAAAAACAAAGAATATATTATTTGTTGGGTGCTGCTTGCAGCAACAAAAAAAAAGTATATACCAATTTTCTTTTCAAAATTGTGAAATGAAGTGCTAAATTGGATTTTTCTGGTCAATGCTACTATCAATTCTGAATCGAACACAAAAAACCGAATGGTTTTATGTCTAATAGTTTTTGAGAAAATTGAAAATTACTAAAACTACTTTTTTATGAGATTTTTGTTTGGTCTAAACTTTTTTTTTTATTTTTTTTATCAAAATTTTGAGTTTGCATGGGAATTTTTCAAAAACTATTGACATAAATAATTAAATTTAAATTTAGGATCATAGAACAGATTGCTGGCTTTCAAAACCGGTATAGTGCTTTATTGTAAATGTTGCCGTTGTTTTTTAATAATTTGTTTTTTCAATTTAAGTCATTTTTTTCTAACATTACCCTTACCTCCTAAATGGGCCGGGATAGACCCCCCTCCCATAGTAAAAACTGCTTGTTTTTGACCCTTCTACAAAAAACCGTTATCAATCCTTGGCGTCCTAGTTATCGTACTCGTGCCTTGATCTGGATTAGGAAATAAACATTTGTTACATACCACCCAAAGTTGATGGTCTAAAGGACGAAGATTTAGCGGGAACTTTTGAGATAGTGCATTCTGGTGGGGAGGTAGAGTAAAACATGCAGCTCAACGTTACTCATGCTTCATCAAGCAAATTATCAAGAGTTGCAGATGTTACTTGGTGTAAAACAACGGCTGACTATGAGACTAGTGCTATATCAAATTAGAAGGTCAACATGAAGAAAATTAGAATTGAACATCTACATTTAAAGTCCGTACTTGATTTCCTTAGGCTAATGTTGGACAAAAATGTTATCCATTACGAATTCCATAAATTATTCAAGAGACAAGAATTGTCCTCAGTTTTTGGACCAAAGTGAACTGGAAATTTTTCTTGGAATATTAATTATAAGCGGATATCACACTCTTCCTCAAGTAAAACGTTACTGGTCTTCTGATGAAGATAAAGGAGTCCCAATTGTGAAAAACGCGATGTCTCGAAACAGATTTTATGAGATCAAAAGAAGCATGCGTGTGGCAGAGAACAATCTTTATTTATTTATTTATTTATTACGTCCGCTGTTTGATCTTTTGAATTCCAATTTATTGGAATTTGGTATCTATCTTTTCAAATCATTTGTCATTAGGTGAACAAATGGTCCGATGTTTTGGCTACCATTCAGCGAAAATGGTCCTAAAAGGAAAACCAGAACGATTTGGGTTCAAGATGTTGTGTCTGACATCAATCGATGGATACTTGTATCAGTTCATACAATATGGTGGAAAAAGTGCAATAAATGCAAAAGAGAATTTAGTTTTCGTGGGCAAGTTGTCATAGATCTCTTGAAAGTTATAGAAAATAGAAATTCCCACAAGGCATATTTTGATAACTTTTTTACCAGCTTTAGTTTATCATTTCTATTTGAGAAATGAAGCATACTTTGCTAACAAACTGTCCGCAAAAATAGAATCCTGAAATGCCCACTAGAGACGAACCAATCAATCAATGAAATCAAATGAAATAAGTATGATACGTTGAAATGACAATTACGTTGTAACAGTGGCAACCAGTCAGCGAGCCAGCTCAGGCAAATGTCATTGTAAAACGATATAATCGTAAGGAAAAGAGAGAGACCTCAATACCACAACAATATATATATTATATATAAAAATATAGCGGGTGTTGACTTCCACGACAATACAGTAGCAAACTACCGTAAAATGGTGGTGGCCATTATTATATCAATACGATTGACTTTGCAATAGGGAATGCTTGGAAGCTGCACAGAATTGTGTACAAGGAAAAACCAATGTCGCAGCTGGACTTTAGATCTGAACTAGTTCGATTTTCTCATAAGTGCCAATAAGTGCAAAACACAATCTGTTCGAGGACGCGGTTCAACCTCATTTCTACCATCCACTTCGCGATTAGATAACGTTGACCACATTATTGAGAGGAATCCTGAATATTGGAGAGGACGGGCAGATTTTGTAAAAGCACAACTGTATTTCTGTGTAACAAATGCGCAATTCCGTTGCATCCTCATTGTTTAAGTCTTACCACACCTAATTATACCCTATTCTAAGGGTATATTAATTTTGACGCATAGTTTGTAACATACCTTAATATTGCCCGTAGACCCCTAAAAGTTACTATATTTATGATCAGCATCGATAGTAATGTCGATCTAGCCATGTCCGTCCGTCCGTCCGTCCGTCCGTCCGTCGGCAAAAATTAGGCCTTTAAACTGGACGTAGAGATCTGAAATTTTAACCATATACTCTCTAGGGTCCCGAAATAATCAAGTTTACGAATTTTTGAAATCCGCCCACAGACACGCCCACAAACTAAAAAAAACAAAATTTTGGAAAAAATCGAATTTTGAGCTAGAAAGCTGAAATTTTTTATATATGATCTATGACTCCTAAAACTGCTCGAGATAAAACATTTTCAAAATCCGCCCACTGACACGCCCACAAATAAATAAAATAATTTTTGTATACCCTATTCTAAGGATAGGTAATGAATACAAATATTGGCGTTTTTCTGAATATTTATATTAGTGGTCCGAAATGGGGCAATTGACAGATCCGAAGGAAACATTTCATAACAATGTGACATTGACTTCAAATTTGCTTAGAGGTAAAACTCGACGGTAGGCTTCAAGGTTTTGCAATGCCAGCTGATGTGCAACATTAGATCACTGTGGACAGAGCTACTTCCAATTCGAGGAAAATATCAAATTCAAGAATGACACGTAAGTAGAGACATGATAAAGAATAACCTAAGGAAGCCGCTAACATGTATGTACTACTTCGGGTTTGGGCTGTGTTTTTAAGAACTCATTCATATCATTAAGAGTTTAAGGTTCAACCAGTTTTTTGGCAACCGATCCTATTAGGTACTGTGTAGTTCACCTGAAAGTTAAATCGACATCTGTTTTTGGTGTAAGTGCTTCTGATTGCCATTTTGAAGTTTCCGAAGCTTGCATTCATTTCAGTCAAAAAACTACAACACCCACACAGAAGCCCTGTCATGCACTTCGTACTGGAAATTGAATAGGGACATATTTTAGAACACCAGCAATACCCTCATCCTTTCGGAAAGTGCACAAATTTTATATTCAAATTGTTATTCGATGGACCGGAACTCGATTCGACTTGATTGCTGCAAAACAGTGAAAAGCTTTTTACTCACCATCATTTATTTATCGAATATTCTCCATATTTCATGAGAGGGTGTTCTGTGACACTTACCCTCCCCGTTTTGGTCGACGCAACTTTTAGTCTATCTATTCAAAGTTTATTCCCATTTTAGGGGGGCGAGAAACCTTTTAAGGGAAAGGGCTCTTTTGGCATTTTATTTTACACTTCTTAAATTGAAAGTTTGCCTGTCAAACAATGAGACATCGATGAACTAGTAGAACATGGTAAGATGGCTTATTTGTCCGTGTCCCCATCCCCAGTCTTCAGAGTGGGACAATATCAGTGTTCTTCTTCGTTTCGGAGCCTTTCATGTTGCTTGTCAAAGTGATGCTATTGATTTGGTATTATAAACCACTGAGGCTGGCGGTATGTATGCTTTGTGGATACGTAGACGAGATATCTGTGGAATATTAATTTTCTAAAGATGACGAAGCACAGAGTTTATCGCTTTAAAGGAGCAGAGCATAATTATTGACTTTTTGTAAAGTATTAATTATGCCTTTCAATATTTTTGACATAACCCCATTGAGCTTAATCGCTTTACATTTGAGGTTCGAGAAAGACAACAAAATTTGAGTGACATAATATCATAATGTTAAGATATACCTGCTTTTTGGGAAGATTATGCTCACACGTATGCACCCCTACTTAGCAGGGAGGCAACTTTGAATATTTGAATTTCCTTTGAGGAGCCTTTAACAGGTTCACTTTTACTTGGCCGAATTTGAAATGGCATAATGAAAGGTGACACGACATTTTGTATATCATACACAACCTGATGCGATCCTTTTTCTAGATATTCAAGAAGTAGAGAGCAATCAGTTCAAAACTGTATATCCATTTCCTTTGCACAGGAAAGATGCATGAGGTTACCACAGAGTTGAAAATATGTGTAATATACGGCAAAACAACGGATAGAATTATTTTTAAAAACGACGGGTGAACCTCATCGAGTCCAATCGCATTCGATTTGATTCAAAGTAAACTTTCAACCACATCATTACAACTAACTGCTGTAAAACGGAAGCTAGAGTCTCGGGCAGAGGAAGGAGGGTTGACATTATATTGCGGTGCTTGAGTACTATCACCATGGTTCTGTTAGGAAATAAACTTATGGTTAAGTTCATCAGGACTTACTCCATCAATACAGTGAACTTTCCGTTTTCCAACGCCAATATGCACTCAATCGATTGGAATAAAAAAGAGATTTGGCTTGCCGTATCTCAACGACTACTTTATTACGAAGTGAACAATAAAAATGTCTGTGCTCCTCCAGGCGAAAACGTTTCCTACCATTGCATGCAATATTGCGCTGTCGCATGAGTCATATCCGCAGACTCATGCGACAGCGCAATATTGGATAGCCAAGGCGTGGTAAGATTGTTTTAGTTTTGACAGGAACATGACTATTATAAAGGTGCCCAATGTTTACGTTTAGGAACTCCACCTTTTCATTAGGAGGCGGCAGAGAGTAAATTGTGTCCTAATTTAAACATCTAGTGTGTTCCTCGAGTTCCTCCTCCCCAGCACGCCTGGCTCCGGCCTAGATGCACTATTGAACCTTCCGCCCCTTGATGTTTACATCATGGGCTGTACAATCAAGGCTATCTCACGTCTTACAAGAGGTGGCTTTTGGTATAACTCGCACTGGAGTTTTGATGAATTTGCGCAACGGTTGTCCTTCGACTCCTGTCTTATGGATATGCCGTCTGATGCGATGACACCGTAACTTCGGCTAAAGCGCAAATACGAGGTCGACTTTCCTCGCGTCCAGGACTGGCTCTGGCCGGACTCTGAACCTGGAAGGGAATGCAGTCGAATCTTTACGGATGGCTCCAAAACCGATCAAGGATCTGGTGCTGGTGTCTTCGTGGAGAGCGATAGCGTTAGACTTTTCTTTCCGTTAGGCAAACATGCGTCAGTCTTCCAAACAGAGACTTATGCTATCCTAATGGCCATGGACTATGTTACGAGGAACAGGTGGAGGGGGCGAAGTATCTGCGTCTGTAGCGACAGTCAGGCTGCGCTTAAGGCCTTACTCAAACCCTTAACTACCTCCAAAATAGTACGTGAATGCAAGATATCTCTGAATTCGGTCGGAAGGCTGAATTCACTTAAACTTGTCTGGGTCCCGGGTCATAACGGGATCACGGGAAATGAGATCTCCGATGAACTTGCTAGACAAGGCTCAGAGGGGGACCTCTCAGGACCTGAACCAGCGATCTGTCTGCCTGCGTCCTCGGTCAGGGCTTCCATTGACGGTTGGGTTTCCTATGAACACAATCGCCGTTGGCATGACTCTCCAGGGTGCAGACAGACTAAGCAAATGCTCCCCGACGTCTGTGGGAAATCCGCGGCATTCTTGTTGTCTCTCAACAGAAAAGACTGCAGACAGACTACTGGCGTTCTTACGGGACACTACGCTTTTGCCAAACACCTTAAGGTGCTAGGCCTTAGCGACACCACCAACTGCGAAGCCTGTGGAGAAAGCGACGATACTGCGGAACATTTCGTCTGTGATTGTCCTGCTTTTGCTCGTATCAGGTGGCAGGTATTTGGTGCGGATATGGTGAGTGCTGTAAACCTAAGCTCCTTATAATTGAAGCGCCTTCTCGTTTTTCTTAGAAAAACGAGTAAATTCCCACAGTGAAATGTGGTGTGTCTGCCTGGCAGTACAATGGACCAGTATTGAGTCTGAGTGCTCCAGTGCAGAAAGTTTCACACATCCCGACAAAAAAAAAAAAAAAAAAAAAAAAAAAAAAAGTGTTCCTCGAGTAATGAATAGTTAATATTCGATATCGTAGTCAAAAGTTAGATAGATTAAATCATGTCTGGAGAAAGGCGGTGCCGATACCTGATCATATAGGAGTACTTTATTTCTAAGACTCACTAGGAATAAGTCGAGCAACGAGGAAGACTGATCAGAAAAGTGTGTCGGAACAGTTGTGTTGATGGAGCACAGGTTAAGTGAGGACATTTCTTGGATGAAATGGAACTCAGTTAGGAGATTGCTGTTAAAGTCGCCACATAGGATAATATTAGGACCGGCTTGCGAAACTCGGTCTAAAACATCCATGAAGGGAAACAGATGAACATGCCTATTTGGTCGATAAGCAGTACCAATTAAGAGATTGGATTCGTCATTGACCAGTTCAACGAATACAAATTCAACTTCACAGCCATTTCGGGAGAAATCTCGTAGTCTGCATTTTATTCCTGCCCTAACATAAATAGCGACTCCTCCACCAACACGCCCAATCCTGTCAGAACGAAAAACCTTATACCCATTAAGCCTAAACCACGTTTCAGAAACACAGACCACATCAACTGCTGAATTTTCAAACAGATCCCGAAACTCGTCAATTTTCGGAACCAGACTCTGAGCGTTAATATGGCAAACATGAATGCCAACGTTTTGGCCTCTTAACACCCTAATCATGCTACCTAAGGTACTTCCATGTGCAGACATTGCGGACAAGAGAAGAATATAAACACATAAAGAATGGGAAACAACGCAAGATTTTACAAAAGTAAAGGAAATATGTACATACCCAAAATTATGAAAAGAATTCAAGTAAAGATAAAAAATTTAATGTAGAAAAAAAAAGAATAATTAATTTAATTCAGTAATTTTAAGAAAACAAGCGATAACCAAAAAAAAAGAAAAAAAAAGACCAAGTTCTATTAAGACTGGCAATGTCGCCTAGATCCCCGATGTTTTCGTCTATTACAGGAGATTCGACCATTTGACGTTTGACATATAGGTACAATTCCATGCAAAGTAAACACAGAGGACAGCTGTTTGCATTTTTTTAACTTTAAAGCGATGCGCAATATTGATTGGTTATGTTTTGTTAGGCATTCCCGCAGGTGAATGAAGCTAGTGGAATTAATGCCAACGTGCTGCAAACAGAGTTCGTGTTTACTTTCTCTGTGTAAAAGTGGAATAGACCTCAGAACTGAGTTTCGTTCACGCGGAGTATTGAATTTAAGAAGAATCCCAGCGTCTTTGGAGTCGGCTTTCGGTCGAATGCGGAAAATGTTTTTCATGTTTGGCGTTTGTATTTTCAGTGTTGTGCAGAGTAAATTAAACATTGAAGAAAGGATTTCATCGGTAGTGTACGGGACTCCAAAAAGTAAAGCATCACACGCTACAGAACGGTTTTCTTGAGCATTTACTATTTTTCTTATCGCATTTAATTCAGTTGTGACAGATGCAAGGTTAGTTTTAAGATCGGATATATTCGACGACTTTTCGGTTATTTAGCCTCGGTGATTCTGTATTTCGTGTTGATGTGGTTCAGTGATGATTTAATATCACAAATATTTTCTGTTTCTGTTTCTTTTTTGTTTTTGCTCATTTTTTTAATGAGTACGTCCGGAAAAGAGAGTCCATCCCGGCAGAGCCGACTTACCGGGATAAGGCACTTATTACAACCGACCTTGCCTGAGCGTCGGAGGGAGCTCGTGCGCGACTGGTTTTACCCCCAGCCTTTCATCCTTGGGTACGGTTTGCTATATGCTCGCTCCACCACTGGAATTAGGTTGGATTTAAAGGTTTACTCCTACTTCACACTAATGGATCACGACAATCGATTGAGACGTTAGTGTAAATCCTTGGCTGACACTAACCATTTGACCGGTTAGCCATTTTCAGGCGGGCGCCCACGTGAAGGACTAAAGTGTGAGGATTTTGCCCAGCCCTGATTTAATGTCACTGAAATCAGTTTTTAGACAAGATATATCCGAGTTAGTGCTCAGGAGCGAAGATTCAAGGTGAGTAACTTTATTATTTAATTCACAAACGGTGTCCTGCATGTCTTTGATTTGCTGGTCCAATTTTTGCGAAATTTTCGACTCAATTTCGGACATTTGTTTTGACAACAAGTATAAAGTATACACTCACTTTGTTTTTGCAACCGCTCGTCCATCCATGTGAGAGATATATTATTTTACCCTTCCGTACGTTTGGTTGTAGTAGAGGAGAAAGATGAGCATGACGGCGAAGAATGATGATGATGAGAAGAATTCGATCGTATTGGTATTTCCTTTCAAACGGGAATTAGCACGGGAGGGTGATAGAGACATGGCAAATGTGAGTAAAGACGAGAGAGAGAGAACAATTGAGATTGTCACAATGCGCGATTTATTAAAGTTCTTTTAACCCGCCAATGGTGACCTATTGGTCTGTGAGACCGGGTGTGCTAAACAAATCGAATAACTTTATTCTCCTTTAATGTTTTTTGTTGCAATTTCGAGTAGCTGCCGCATTGCACGTCCCCCACAATCAGTTTACGTCGAACCTACTTAGTGAGCACACGTTGTGTATTTTTTTTTACTATCCGGTCCGTGAGACCGTGTGTCACCGCTTATGTAAGTAAAATATTTTTTTATTATTCGCGTATTTTACATATAGATGATGTACTTGGGACATCGGGTCCTTCAAGAATTGGTCGGTGCTATGAGTGCGGATGGAAAAAACAGAAAAACCAAGTACTTTTGCCAAAAATGTCAAAAATATTTGTTTCGTGAACACGTAGTGCCGTATTGCAGCAGCTACTCGTATTTACCTGCAGAAATTTAGTTTTTGAGATGTTTTTTTTTTGTTATTTTTTGTTTGGAAGGATACCAATTTTTGTTTTTTTTTGTAAAAGTTCCGAATGTCGAAAGACTAAAAAACGTTATTTTCCTTAATGGATATGTGATCTTTTATTTTTTTCTTAATTTTAAAAAAATGTATTACTAAAAACTTTGTTATTTTTAATGCTCTAATAAATTTTTTTTGTTAATTTAATTGTTCAAAAAAAAGAGCTTAAATTGATTAAATATCGTTGTTTTATTGACAAAGAGCATAAATTAAAAAAAAAAACATGAACTATTAGTTACACGTTTCGAAAAATCTTCAGTTGAAAACCCCGGTGCGTGAGACCGGCGTCACCATTGATCAAAGTCAAATTTGCGTCACCATTGGCGGGTTAAGTAATTATAATATAATGCACAGGATAATTCACAAAAAGTATACTCATATTATAAGCGATGACTTTATTAGTGTTAGGCAAACAACTTTTTTTCGTAATAGACGCTTTAATTGAAATTATCAGAGACGCGATTGCCAGGCAGAAAAACACGACTACTCAGTAGCTTTCCATTGAACAATCAAAAAAATCTTTAAGTAGAAGAACATTAAGGCAGCAACATTGATCACATCGACAACAGCAACAGCATTCCTGTCAAGCTAAACCTGTACGACACCATTAACAACAATCAGGTTTCTGCTGCTAAAGATTTTTATTCCTATTCTGTGTCTTTCCGAATAAGCACAGGCTTTCGTCCCAGTCAACATTTGAAATTTCTATGACAATACTGATGTTCCTCGTGAGTCCTGAAATTCTTCACACTTTAAAAGTTTGTCATTGCATTACAATTTCCTTTAAACCTCCACAATATTTCTTGGACTATGAATCACATTCAACGATTTACAGATTTGAAGCGACTCAAACCGCTTACTTTTCTTCTAATACTCGCATTTCACTTAATGTAACGAACTACTTTCCCAAAAAAATACTATGATTGAGGTTTCAAAGCCAAATTTATCTGCGATTGTAATGCTAAGTTCTGCTAAATACCCTCCTTAACCCCTTTCCACTCGCCGACCCAAAATCCCATCCACTTAACCATTTATTCAGGTACTTTGGAAGAACATCCTTGGCACAATAACAACTAAAGCAATTGACATAAATCAGAGGGTCGCCATCGTTGTTGAAACAGGCCAACCATAACACAGGACCTGCAGATGAGGCTGTGTTGTGTTGTAAATGGGGTTAGAGGGGGAGACTCTTTGATGCGCTATTTATAGCGTCTGCTTCATTTCATCCGGTATCAGTAGAGTGCTCTTAAGTTTTTGCAATATTCGTCCTCAGATTTCAGATACCGGTGTTTTCTGGTTTTACGAATTTCCGTCGGTGTACGCCTATTCCAAGTCGTCCCAAATTAGTTCCGCCCTTCGGTTTATTTTCCTATTTTCCCCTAACGTACGTACAAGTATCTATGTAGGTATAGCATCTCACTATCTCAGCGATGCATTTGCACACGAAGTACCAAACCAATGTAGAAAATGTTTCAGGAGGGCCATAAGGGTTGTGTATTGTATGTCGCATCATGTCATGGAATTTCAAAAACGTGAAAGCAAAAAATCTTGAACAGGGTGAAGTATTTTCTATAAGCACTACCACCCCCCAGCTGATGCCCTCAACCCATTACAGCGCACATTTTGGGTTTTTCTATAATTTTTCTGCACGCTTAGCTTTCTGTCAAAGGTAAATAGATGTGTGGTGTAGCTCCGATCAGTTGTTTCGAGTACATTTGTCGTATTTTCGATATTTGCAAGTGCATACAGCATTCGCAAGCGAAATGTCACTTCAGGGGTTGCTAAAGGGCTGTGCGCTGTAATGGAAATCAGCGTCGATGGCATGCTAGATACAGCTTGTGCACTCACAATGCTATTGAATACCGATGTTGGTTTCACTGGGAACAGGATGTATTTACAACAATTGGCCACAAGCACACATCCAGCTGTAGATGCAGAAACATATACAGTGTTTAGGTCGGTGTTGGTATTTGGATGGATTCCAAAAACCCCCAAACCGAATAATTTACATCGTCGTTTTCGTTGTTGTTGTAGTCGTAGTCGTGCTGTGTGCTGTCAATTTTATGCACTTCCAAAAACAACCCCAGTGTCACTATGATGCTACGGTCACCCACCCGCGCTCCCTTCGGATCATGTTAACATTATTCGATTTACCGATTCGAGATTTTATCTTTTCAATAACAAACGAACATGTTTTATAAATCTCAGCATTCATGTATAATTTGTTGGATACAAAAAAAAAGAAAAAAACAAGAAATGAATGAAATACAATTGACGCGCAATTGGATTATATCAGTGAATAACTGACATCGGCTGTGGAGCGGCCGTAGCGTGGGATTGGGCTAGGAGCCAATCAGTTGGAAGGCAAATGACAGTAACAGAGTCAATTTGCCAAAGAATTGTTATTGCTTTTAATTTCAGTGCAAATTGGATTTTTAGGGTGTTGCTACAGTTAATTTGAAATTTTGTGCACTTTTTTCTTCCTACAATCATTTGTGTGGATTTAACGAGCCGATGATGTCGTGCAATGTGATTGACTTTTGATGGCAAAACGTAGAACGTTTGGAGAATTAAATCAAATCGGGAAATGCTATTAAATTAAGCTGGATGTTTAAATTCATTTTAATCTTCGAGTCAATTGAAAAAGCAATGAATATTCCATTAAATAAATTTTAAGAGCGTGTCAAACTCAGTATGCAAATTATTTAGTTTGTTGTTTGTAGGAAGGGAAACTTTTTTTACTTATTTTTTAAAGGCAGCAACCAACACTGTCAATAATTGACATGAAAATCATTTAAACAGCGCTATGATAGGAGTGAATGAAGGAAAGATAGCATGGCCACAAAACTATGACGTTGACGTTAGTGGACTTATACCGGGCAGGTATAATTAATAATTATACAGTAATTGTGCAACATTCAGGGTACATGTTGAAATGGGAGCCTGAACCCAAAAGCCCGCAGCGACACTTGTAAATATCTTAACATATCAATGTTTCTTTATTGGTTCACCTTTCATGTGTTTATATGTTCATCATGTTCTTCTTGCCCTTACTTACTTTCTTAGGTACTCGGTGGAACATTAATGTCCATAAGGGGACCCGCGCTCGCGTTGCTTGCAAAGTTGATAAAACACTTTTGTTGAATTAAATTTTATATTTAAAAATTGAAAATTGAGAAGTGTTTACCGTCTCAAAAATAACGAGTTTAACATCGTTTTTTCCACCATGTCGGGCGCATTGGCTCAGTTGTTAGTGTGTCGGAACACTAATCGAAAGTCTCCGGTTCAATTCACCCCGGGGCTAAGTAACTTCTACTGCCCGACTTCTTGCGAACGTCTGACAAACATACAAGAGTATCAAGTGTCGTGAGAAGCTTTTCAAATTTGCCGTTTGGATTCGCCTTAAAATTGTACGTCCCTGTCACTTCGCATAAAAAAGTGGTTCGAGAAGCTAGGTTTGAAGTGTTAAATTTTTTCTTTTTCTAAGCAGCTCTTTAAATATAACATTGAAAGTCAAAGTTTTCAAGTCAGCGTTTTCAAGCCAAATAGTTTTAAACACTAGTGATTAAATATCTCAGCCAGAAACACATAAAACCAAAAAGAAATTCTTCGTTTTGTTTTTCCTTTGTTCATCACCATGTCCACCACACGTCAACAAGTGCTCAGAGAGAAATCCGCTACTACCTCTACATCGAACCCAAATAAATCGCCAGCAGTTAAATTGAGCATCTCAGATAAAAAAACGTCTTTATCAGACCAGCTTCGGGATCTTGAAACCAGTTTAGTGAACAAATTCAAATTGTTGCTTTCTGAAGCCATTGCTTCCCTTGATATCAAAGTGCAGAAATTTGAGAGCAGTTTATCTGACCTTCGAGATGAAAATCGAAAGCTGAGAGAGGAACTATCGGACATTCAGCGTAAAGAGCGGCTCTGTGATGTGATTGTCCGCGGTATTCCACGGACACCAAACGAAAACCCTATTGAAGTGGTACGAGGCATCGCTGCGAAATTAGGCCACCAGATTTCCCCGCACTTCGATGCATTTCGTCTTAACACCAAAACCGCTGATGGTCACAGCCCGCTGCTTGTCAGACTATCATCTCATACAGAACAAAGCGCACTGCTAGCTGCTTTTCGAGCAAATAAAGGGCTGTCACTGGAACATATGGAGAACATATCTCAGGTGCCTGATGCCAGTACGTCTTCAGCCTCACGCACACGCATATATATCAACGAGAGCTTAACGAAAGAGAATAGCTCCATATTAAGATATGCTCTTCGGTTGCGCAGAGAGGGTTTACTGTTCTCTGCAAGAACGCGCAATGGTTTGGTCTATGTGAGAAAGAGTAAGGATGACACTGAGACGAAAATTCTTTCCACAACGAAACTCTCTTAAGAACTTTGCCTGCCTCTACAAGTCTGCACCTCAACTTAACCCGCTATTTTCGACACTGATCTGGACCGGAGCATAATCATATGGAATGGACTCGTATTTATTTAACAGACATTACAAACATAGTAAAATACTGTATTCTCCTCTTTTCTCTTTTATTCCCTCTTCCTCTTTCTATATTTACTTTACTTCTTCTTTCTATCTTATTTCTTTTCACGTTTCTGTAGTTGTTGCTTCTTTAGTTATAATGCTTTCTTTTTTATTTAATTACGCTATGCTCCATTTGTTTGTTTATTTAGTGTTGTTGTGATGGTGGAACGTTTTACCTCGTCTGGCGATATTACTGGTGGAGCTGCGGTGAGATCAGTTGTCAATATTTTATCCTCCGCTCGTCAGGGTATCAAAATATGTTATCTAAATGCTAGAAGCCTAAATTTAGCCAAAGTGGATTATTTAAAATATATCTTCAATGATGCGGGGGTTGATGTCATATGTGTTACAGAGACCTGGCTGAAAACAGATCCAAATGATAAGGATCAAGCTACCGATTTGTATGACATCCCGGGGTATAAACTCATACGTAATGATAGGGTGACTGACACCACTGGTGGAGGAGTTGCTGTGTACTGCAGTACCACTCTTAAGTATAAAATACTAAGGAAATCTGAAGAAAGTGTTGTAGAATATCTGCTGTTTGAAGTTAGTGACTGCAACTCGAAGTGTCTGATAGGTGTTGCGTACAACCCAAACCAGTGTCACTCTCCAGAGCCGCTGTTTTCGGCAATCCTCGAGTTCACTGCTCTCTATGAGGATATTATTATCTGCGGCGAACTTAATGTTGATCTACTTAAAAACGACAGCAGAGCACTTCGACTCTTAGATTATGCGGCTGGGACCGGGCTGTCAATAGTTAACTCCTTTGCTACCCGATTTGCCCCAGATGCTCCTCCCAGTCTGCTTGACGTTCTTTTGGTATCAAACCGATCTAATGTCTTGCTTCATGATCAGCTTTCCTTAGTCGGCATATCTGACCATGATTTAATATATTGTACATACAATGTTGACTTATCCCGTTCCCCTAAACCATCATCTTTCCAATTTAGAGACTTTTCCTCGGTAGATAACAATATCTTACAACTGAATGCTAGCCTTCTCCCATGGCGTGACTGCTATTATTCCTCAAATGCTAATGAAAAAGTAGATCATATGCAAACACTGTTGGTTGACCTCTTTAACAGGCACGTTCCATTAAAAACTGTTGCAATACGGAATACAAAATGCCCGTGGTTCACACGTGAAGTTCACAGTGCCATGAAAGCTCGTAACAAATTATATGCCAGATGGAAGCGTAGGCCCTCAAGTCTAAACTGGGAGATTTTTTGTCGCGCTCGTAACTACTCGACGTTTGTGACAAGAAGAGCAAAAAAAAGATATTTTCTATCAAAACTGAGTACTGACCAAACCTCTAAGAAACTGTGGAGCAATTTACGCTCCATTGGAGTTGGGAAAAAGGCCGTTATTGATGGCGTGCCGAATGTAAACGACCTTAACGACGCCTTTCTTACCAGATCTGTAAATAGTGCGTGCTTTACTCCGGATAGCCAATTACTTTGTAGCTCTGACTTTAACTTTGAAGTCGTCTCAGAAATTGATGTTATAAATACCATTCGTTCTCTAAAGTCCAATGCTGTAGGTGAGGATGGAGTACCTCCTCGCTTTGTGAAGATGATATTACCCCACATCCTAAGCTGTCTCACACATATTATCAATTTCTGTATTACGTCCTCTACCTTCCCTGATATTTGGAAAGTGGCTAAAGTCATTCCGGTTCCGAAAAAATCGCAGCCATCGGCGGCCACCGACTATCGCCCAATAAGTATTTTACCTTGTTTGTCAAAGGTCTTGCAGAAAATTCTTGCACACCAGATTTCAAGCTACTTAAATCAACACTGTCTGCTATCCCCTGTTCAATCTGGTTTTCGAGCACATCATAGCTGTGCGTCGGCTATGATTAAAATTCTTGATGATATAAGGGTCAAATATGATAAAGACAATATAACGGTGCTTTGTTTGCTTGATTTCTCCAAGGCCTTTGACAGCGTGGATCATAAGATACTATGCCAAAAGCTCAGGTTATATCTTGGATTTAGTGAAAGGTCTGTGCATTTGATAATTGCCTATTTAGAAAATCGCTTGCAAAGGGTTATTCATGATGGCAAAACCTCACGGTTTAGGTCATTGGTTTCAGGAGTGCCACAGGGATCCGTTTTGGGACCTATACTCTTTTGCATTTTCATCAACGACCTACCTAAAGTATGCTCGAATGTGAACATTCATCTCTACGCTGACGATGCTCAGATTTACTTGTCGCGGCCAATAGGGCTCGTTGAGGATCTTATTGTTAGAATAAACGAAGATCTGTCGGCAATATTCAACTGGTCATTATGCAATGGACTCGATCTAAATCCTAACAAATCCCAACTTATTCTTATCTCTAAGAAACATTGGGATACCAATCAATTGCCGCCTGTATTCTTAAATAATAAGCAACTTAAATTTGTTGATACTGTCACCAACCTTGGTTTCAAGCTAAATCGCTATCTTTCCGCCGTCGACCATACCAACTACGTTATTGGGCGAATATATGCTGGGTTGCGTAAACTTAGGTTATCCTCAAGTTTTACTCCAGTTGACACTAAGCTTAGGTTAATAAAAACGCTATTTATGCCTATTATAGATTATGCTACCATAGTTTATTGCAAGCTTGATTCCCATTCCCAGCACAAGTTGCTTGTCGTGTTTAATGATCTGATTAGGTACGTTTATGGGCTACGTCGATATGAACACATTTCACACTATCACAAACTAGTTCTTGGTTGTACGTTTCAGCAGTTTCTCGATATTAGATGTCTTCTATTCATGCACAAAGTTATTAACAGCAGATCCCCCATGTATCTTTTTGAAAAAATTCAATTTGGTCTGTCCACTAGAACACTTAATCTTATAATGCCCTCCTCTAACTATCTAAACTCCTCGCGTCTCTTCTTTGTGTATGTCGCCAGGCTTTGGAACTCGCTACCGGCAACAACAAAACAAATAATTGGGGCTGCTAAGTTCAAAAATGCCGTAATGAAATACTTTGAATAAAAAAGCAACTAATACTCACTTTAAATCTTCTTACTGTTCTTGTACTACTCTCTATTTCACCATCTTCTCTTCCTAATCCCTTCTCTCCTAATTATCTCTTCCTATTTTTAAGTTTCTAATGCTTATATTAATTTTAGTCTTAGTTTTCATTAATGTCAAAAATTATCTGCTATTTTAAGTACTATAAAAGACTAAGTCTTATTTGTACAATGCTTAAATTAAATAAATTGAATTGAATTGAATAAATTAATTAGTTCGACCTCAAATCAAGACAGTCCAATACAAAGAAAGAAAGACTCTTCCCTGCTCTATTTTGTCTGACAATTATAATTTACAAAAAAATAAAACTAAGGCGTATCATCCTTCCCACTTCATCGTTTCCTTATTTCCCGCGCTGATTAATTACATATCCATTTTAACCAGATAGCGAATTAGCAACTTGTAGAAAAACAACACGAGAAAGGGATCCGATAGCCGGCAATGTCATACAAACTTAATGTATGCATGAGTTGAGTGCGAACAAAAAAGGCTTGCAAATCTCAAAACGCTGAGACAGCGCATTGCAAAAAAAGAAGTAATGTTGCCGCACCCTGTATAATAGTAATGTTTCGCTCTATGTGGCCCAGCCAATGTAGTCGAAATGTCTTAGCTTTTCTTTTGGTATATATTAAATTATTGGCTTCCAGAATAAAACATTTAAATTTATTTCTGCTTAAATCGTGATCGATTACATTTGTGTAACGTTTAAATTAAAATAGCTTCTCGCGTGCCGATAAAAGTAAAAAAATTCATCGATTCTAGACCTAAGAGATCTATGAGGACCATAAATACCAAATAAGGCTAAAAAAGTTGTACATTCGATATGTCTACAGGTCTACAAGCAGAGCAGCTAAAAGTGCACTTCGAGTCCCTTCTCAATGCAGTACAAATATCGCCACCTTTTCAGTACGCAGCCCCTATGTACGTTGATGAATTTCTGGATGCACGTATCACGGTAGCCGAAGTAAAAACTGTCATAGAAAAGTGCAAAAAGAACAAAGCCCCAGGAAGTGACCGTATTTCCTTCGAGTTCTATAAATATTGTACGCCTGAATTTCTTTTAGCACTCACCCAGGCAGATGTTCCCGATAGTTTTCAAAACTCGATAATTTTTCCTTTACACAAGAAGGGGGAACACAACAAACCAGCCAACTACCGAGGGATATCTTTTTTAAATACATCAACCAAGTTGTTTGCTGGTGTGCTTTTTAATCGAATTACGCAGTGGGTGGTAAACAAGAAGATCATACACGAATCTCAAGCCGGCTTTCGACAAAACTATTCAACTATAGACCAAATTTTCGCGCTCGTAAACATAGCAGAGATTTATAAAAGGAAACATAAAAAGTTGTACGCTTTCTTTGTTGACTTTCGTTCGCCTTCTGACTCTATATCCCGCGAAGCTCTTTTTTATAAGCTCTACAGATACAATATCTCAACTAAGGTCATCAAGGTATTGATAGCTATGTACGAAAATAACGTAGCTTGTGTCTGGGATGGAAGCAACCTATCGGAGGAATTTAATACAACGATGGGAGTGAAGCAAGGATGCGTGTTGAGCACGCTGTTATTCATTTTATATATAAATGACATAACAGAGCACGTTAGGGGAGGCATCGAGTTGAGGCAAACTAAAATACCAGCCCTCATGTTTGCAGACGACATCGTTTTCCTCGCAGATGCGGTGGATACAATGCAACTAATGATCAACAGGCTGGATGATTACTGTAAAGCTTGGAATTTGTCGGTAAACTTAGCAAAGTCAAAGACAATGATATTCAGAGATGGAGGTGGCAGATACTCCCGGAATGAAATGTGGAAGTTCCAAGGTGATCATATTGAAATTGTCCGGGAATACAAATATCTTGGTGTCTTGATTACGCCCACTTTAAATATGAACAAGTACCTGCAATGGAAACTCACCGAAGCGAAAAGGGCAATTTGCTCAGTTTGGGGTTGTTGTATCAGCAATAAAAACGTCAATCATGAATCGAAGCTGAAAATATTCCGTGCTACAGCAGCATCCATCCTGTTTTATGCTGCCCAAGTGTGGGGATATTGTTCATTTGAAATTGTAGAAAAGTTTCTTCGGTACTTTATGAGGAGAGTTTTTAAATTACCAAGTAGTTCACCTAACTACATGCTTCATCTGGAGACTGGAGTAGCGCCCCTTTTTCTGGATACCTTTAAACTCCATCTTGACTATGTCGTAAAAATCATGGGGATGAGGCAAGACGGAATACCTAACATAGTTCTCAATCATATGCTGCTTAATGGAGGAAAATGTGTACAAAGCTGGGAGAACTTAGCAGTGCAATGCAACATAAATCTCCGAGTTACCCCAGAGGAACAGTTGATCCCCCTGAAACGCAAGTTTTATGAGCTACGAGAGAAAACAGGTCATAGGATATACCAACAATTTGTGAATGAGGCCCAGTCATCGCAATACAGGGCACTTTGCAGTATTCAACGTATTTCCTGACGAGTTACTCTACTGACATGATGAGGACTATTTTTAAGGCAAGAGGCGAACTGTTGAGTCTAAACTATATGCCGCATCGCCCAGAACTCCCACTTTTA
Source organism: Portevinia maculata (assembly GCA_949715645.1). NCBI lineage: Eukaryota > Metazoa > Arthropoda > Insecta > Diptera > Syrphidae > Portevinia > Portevinia maculata. The sequence continues at coordinate 88,065,311 of OX454525.1, read as the reverse complement.
TGTAATCTTTGTAACCGCAGTGAACGAGAGGACGTGTTCCATTTCATCGCTATATGCCCCATCCTCAAAGAATTCCGATATAATTCCTTTGGAGCTATTGTACTTTCGGTTGAAGAAATGTTGAGCATTTTAAATAGTAACCGAGGCTGGAAACCATTATACGACTTCTTAACCAGCGCACTACACTACAGACAACGTATCATAGACGAGAACTTTTAGTTATACAAAAAACTTGAAATCTGTTTAATTTATATGCAAAGTAAACGGAACAGAACATGTTCTATATTGTCAATCTGGTAGATGGCCTTAAGCCAAACCAAAATAGACTAAGAAATCAAAATTAAAATTGTTAACAAGTTATTTATATGAAATAAATAGTCAATTAAACTAAAAACTAACTAAACTACATTCGATATGTTCCGTTACGACATCTCTGGCAAATCTAAAAATAGGTGTGTTTTCTTACTCAAGCGTATATACCTAGGCTTATGTCGCTCTCAATTGGGCTTTTCAGATTTAGCTCTCAGATCTCAGATTTTTCGTGCCTAATCATATAAAACCAAATTGAGTTTTTTTTTAAATTGTTTTAGTGTAACATTTGACTTGTTACCAAAACAATCTGGTCGTTAAAAACCACATCCGAATTCAATGTTTTCAATGTTTCCATACTCTCGTTTGAACGAAAGCTAACTGCCTTAAGTTCCTTGAAGCATTCTCTGGTTGTCATGAGACTGTGGCACAAAATACGCGGAATTTGGGCGATTTCGTGGAGAGTAAAGCGCTATTCATTGAGAAGGTAGTCGAGGACTTCATTAATCTGCATTCAATTTGATTAACGAAGTAGTGATGTTCAATTTAAATTTCTAAAATAACTAACTTCTCACCTTTGTAACTTGCATCTTTAGAACAGGTGTTTCTCTAAAATTGCTCGAGTCTCAGAGACGCTAAAATCCAATCGTTTTGCTACATAATCCACTGCGGAATTTTGTTCACCCAGTATCTGCCGGGAGCGTATCGGAATCCCGCTTTTCAAAAATCCCGAAAAAAAAGTTTTAAAATCCCGTCTACTAAAATACTGCATTTTTAAAATCCCGTCTTTTAAAATCCCGCTTGTTCAAAATCCCGATCTATTATAATCCCGCTTTTTAAAATCCCGCCAAATCCCGCTAATCCCGTTTTTTTACAAAACATTCGTAGTGGAAATAGACAAGTGCAGTACTCTCCTAACTTTTGGTCTGTGTATGACACCGCAGAAAAACAATTCCCGAGAAAACAAAATAATGCTGCAGCGTGGCATCCCAGACTGAAAGTTTTGGTTGGACGAAAAAGTGCTGGCTTGTATAAACTCCTTGCAGATTTGAGAAAAGAAGCAATTGTGGTGCAAACTGAAATACAAAAATTACGAAATGGACAAGAAAAATTATATAAAAAAACTAATGTTATAAAGTCTCGCGCTGTAAAAAAATTAATGGGAAATAGAAAAAAAAAATGAGTAAAACAGGTTTTTTGCGTTGCATTGCTTATAATACAATTGAACTAATAAAACAAAAAATGTTGTTAATGGTTTGAAGTTTTTTTTATTCCCTTTTGCAGAATATCATATAACATTACTTTATATTTTTTTTTTTTTAATTATTGAAGATTGTCATATTTATTACTTAAAAATTTATTTTAATATTATTTGTTTCTTATTTTGTTACTTCCTCTAAAAATGATAAATGTTAAAATAAACTGCATTTCAAAAAAACCCTCATTGCTTAAATTATTTTAATTTTCTTTTTATCCCGCTTTTACAATCAAAAGTAGTTGCTTTATTTTAAAAAATCGCGCGATTTTTAAAATAAAGCAACTGCTTTTGATTGTAAAAGCGGGATAATAAGAAACGGGATTATAAAAAACGGGATTATAAGAGGCGGGATTTTAAAACACGGGATTTTAAAAAAGCGGGATTATAATAGCGGGATTTTAAGAATCGGGATTATAAAAAGCGGGATATCGAACCCAACCCGTATCTACCGTGTAACTTACCACTTTAACCCTAGAAAGATAATCATATATTTTTATGACGTAAAAGATAATCATACGTCTCAGAGACGTATGGAACTTTGGTAGTATATTAAATGAAACCCATGAACTTTTCAAAAAAATATTAACGTTTTATTTATTTATGTAGTTCATATTAAGTAAAATAAATCAATGATTTAGTATAACTAAATATTAATTTAAATAATAAAAAAAAAAAACTTAAGCCCCATTACAAATCAACAAAAAACAACTTATATTTTAAAGGAACCTTAAAATTGACATTATTTTTTTTTTTTTATTTATTTATTTATTTATTCATCTACCAGGTAGAACACCTTCACAGATTTCGCATAAAGTAATAAAGGTACATACAGTAAATATAAAATTACAAAAACATAATAATATGAGTTAATAAACTAAAAAATTGGCATTAATTACGAAAGATTGAAGTTAAAGCAGTAAGAGCGTCGCATTTAAATAAATCCCGATTTGAGGTTAAATCCAAGTTATTACCAATCGAATTAAACAAACAGATGCATCGAGTTATGGGTTCAGACAAACCATAGTTTGTTCTATGTGCCGGAGGTAAAAACAATTGTCTGTCCCTTAATACTCTGCTTGGTGCATAGAATGGTAGACTAAAAAGAAGTTCACTACAATTGATTCTGTTAGAGACAATATCTTTCAGGAACACCAAAGACTGCATCTTTCTCCTAACCACGAGATTATTAAGGCCTAACAATAAGCAACGACTATTAAAAGATGGAAGCTCAAAGCCTCTATTAAATCTCTTCAGAGCAAGGCGAGTGAATCGTTTTTGGACCCGTTCTATTCGAGAAGAGTGGACACCATAAAAAGGATCCCAAATTACACAGCAGTACTTTAATCTGGATCTTATTAAAGAGCAGTAGAGAGTTTTTAGTACGAATGGATCACGAAAGTCTTCACAATTTCTTCTAATGAAAGCCAGAAGGGAAAACGATTTAGAGGCAATATAGTCGATATGCAAATTGAAACATAGTTTACTATCGAAAATAACCCCAAGATCCTTAACTTCAGAAACTCTAGTAAAAGCAACACGTCCAGCTTCGTAAGAGTGAAGCAAGGGACTATGAGAACGAGAAATCGTGCAAACTTTACATTTCGGCAAACTAAGCTCCAAATCGTTCTCGGAACACCATTGTAAAAATAGGTTCATCTCAAGTTGGAATGTTAAACAATCCGAGAAGTTGGAGACTTTACAAAACATTTTGAAATCATCTGCAAATAACAGACAATCGCATCTTGTGAAAAGTTGAGGAATTTCATTTACAAAGAGTAAAAATAGCAACGGCCCTAAATGGCTTCGTTGTGGGACACCAGAAGTTGCGGTTACCACGTTCGAGAAAAAACCATCAACTTCGACGATACATTTCCTATTGAAAAGATAAGAAGAAAGCCACTTCAAGATGTTAGAATGAAACCCGAGCTTGGCTAACTTTCCTATCAATAGTGAGTGATTGATTCTGTCGAAGGCTTTAACGAAATCGGTATACAACACGTCAACCTGCACACCGCTTTCGATCGAATTAAGACAGAATTTAGAAAATAGGGCTAAGTTTGTCGAAGTAGAGCGACCGGAAACAAAACCATGTTGCATAGGGGATAAATGTTCCTTTACATTGAAATACAATTTATCCTTAACGATTTTTTCAAAGAGCTTTGGGATAACTGAAAGCTTGCTTATAGGCCTATAGTTTTCAACTAAATGTTTATGCCCGCTCTTATGAATAGGCGATATATGAGCAATCTTCCAATCGTCCAGAAAGTCACCGGTAGAAAGAGAAAGGTTGAAAATTAATTTTAACGGCAGAATTAGTGAAGACGAACAATTCTTCAAGAGAACGGGATGAAGCGAGTCAGGACCAGCGCCTTTGTTAGTATCAATACTATTAAGGGCAAGAAGAAGATCGTCGTCAGAGAGCTCCAAGTTGCCAACATCAGTGATGGTACTAATATGTCTAAAACAATGATTTACTGCATTATTAGCGGGTAAAAAATTAGAAGCGAAGAATTTAGCAAAAAGTTCACTCGTAGATTCGTATCCGTTCGATACCTCCCCTTGAAAAATCATTTCTTTTGGGAAACCAGAGGATTTTCTTTTCGAATTATAATGGATTCAAAAACACCTACTATCCGCTCTGATTCGAGATTCCATAGAAGAAATATATCTTCGATAAAGAAAATTATTCAAAAACCCGAATTCCTTTCTTAGGCGAAGGAAATTGTCCCTATCAGCCGAAGAGCCAGATTTTTTCATCTTTTTAAAAAAATTAGTTTTTAAATTCTTTAAATGGCTAAGTCGAGTATTAAACCATGGAAGCTTAGGGGCCAATTTCTTATTACCAATGGGCACAAAAATTTCAAACGCTTGCAACAAAATAAGTTTGAATATGCTATACACGTCACAAAGATTTAACCCCAAAAAGCGGTTTTGCCAATCAATCGAACAAAAAATATTATTTAAGCCTTCGTAATTAGCTTTTTTAAAATTAAAGAATTTGACATTATTATCGCATTTAACGTTATAAAATGTATAGGCTTCAAAACGAATTATAATAGCTTTATGATGAATCGAATTACAAAGCAAAGGAAATGATTCTTTATCTAAAGTTATAATAAAATCATTTGCAACAACAAAAACAAGATCAAGAATTCTATCTAAATCATTTCTTACATTATTGATTTGATGAAGAGAAATAGAGGATAACGAATCAACAACAAGCGACTCAATATCATTTCTAACGTTGTATGCCGTAAGAGTTTTGTCGCTTCCAGTCGTTCTCCACTCAACGTCTCCAATATTAAAGTCGCCATTAAGTCACAATTGTTTGCCAAATTTTCATTTTTTCGGTTTAAGATAAGTCTACTAATAAGTCTTAGTAATTTTTAATAATATACGATTAAATTAAATGTAAGAATGGCACAGGTCACACACGCCCCCAGAACTCCGGCATAGCTATAACTTGTTACCGCAGGTACTTACCATCGCTCCACGACCGTTACGGGCTAGCTCCGACCACCGACTGAGTTAGTTTAAGCAACCAACCCAATGCGGTTTATAGTTAAAAGGATATAACATTTTTTCCGCGTGTCATACGTCTCGCAGACGTAGATTATCTTTCTAGGGTTAAGACGATACCTAGTGACACACTGAAGTTGGTTACTTTTTGAATTACCTTGCTTTAATACTGCTAAATTTTGATGCCAACTTAATACCGTGTAACAAAATGATCTTTCGATGTAAGTTAGGGCTATTAACTTATTGGGAATTTCGTCCATTTTACCATGTTAAGTTAAGTGCTGGAGACGGCAAGCTTAAAGCCCACATCAATATTATTTCATTTCATCTAAACACCTTGTTCTTCTTTACACGCAGACAGTCCCAAATCGAAGTCAAACCTTCGCCTACTGCATTCTTACAATCGATGAGCACTCTCTCGTAGTCTACCCCAATCGCTTTAACTGTAATTGTTTATTCAAAGAAAAAAAAAACATACTTCCGATACAAAAATCACACAATCCGTTCAAATAAAATTAATAAAAAAAACATAACTTGGCGAACTGATTAAATCAAAAAAGGCTCGTGCAAATAAGATAGATAGTGATCAATGTTTCGTAGAACATTCGAAATATGCTAATTATCAAACTGATTAAAGTAACGATAAGACCATCTTCATTTGATTAGACGAAAATGCATTCCTAATTGTTCTTGTGAAATACAGACTTCATTATTTGGATCTTAACTACTCGAGTCGACTTCCTGATACTGCTCGTCAAGGGTGACTTCTTTCGGTGGACAGTTCCTCAATTTTAATGTAATCCGTGTGAAAAAAAATGGATTTGAATTTAATTTTCCTCTTGGATGTGCCAATGATGGACATTTCACGGGCACATGCAACTTCTGCTTCGTTGGTATGCTTTTGTGGCCGATGACGAAAGCTGTGACGAATTGCTTCCATGAAATTATGAATACTTGAATGGTGTGGAGACGGCTAAAAGTGCAGATCCCAACACAAAGTCATCCTCCTGACATTTTTGCTTTTGAATTTCGTCTGCTCTGGTCAATTTTGTCGGCAAAACTAGCTCAACCTAAGTGTTACCTATCATTAGTTTTACAATCAACGAAAAAAAGCTCTTCCCTACCTCAAATGAATTAACTTGTTTCTTTGAAAGTTCCAAGTTGAGACGAGGATTATTCAATTTCGGCTTTCTTCTGCATTATTAGCCGTATTTTTTTGTACGCGGATATATATCCTATATACGCTAACCTTAGCGGGGATAGCAATCGTCGCTAAGTCCTTAAGCGGGGATAAACAGTGCTTCCAAAATCCATTTTCTTCGTTTCTGATGAATTTTTGTGATGAATTTTTCAGGAAAAGTCAAAGTTTGGCATCCCTCCGACCACTGACACATCCCGCCGAATATTTTATTCGTAATTTTATTATTATTATTTTTCAAACTTCATTATAAGGGTAATTGAATTTAGAAAATCTGTTAATGTGAAATTGGGTTTCATAATTTTAGAATATGCTTGGCATCAATTTCAATTGGCGGAAGAAAATATTTTTCAATTTCAGGATTTTCAATACAAATTTCTTAACTACAACTTACGGCTGTGTCACGGCGCATGTCATAGGTGCATGTGTGCTGCCAAGTTTTTTTTGATGAATTCTTAAGCGGCGATGGTCGTTTTTTTTTTGCCAATCCCATATCCGCGTGCAAAAAAACACGGCTACTATCATCGAATATACGAAAACACTTTTCTATATAAACTTTTTGATTAAACAATTTACATGTTGTGTACGTACTGAGCCATCGAGAAACTTCAAAATGACAACTGTCATATGATTTGATTTTAGAGCAGGTGGGTGCAAATCTTGCTTCGAAATCGAGATTTACGAAAATTGGTCTAGATCAACAAATTATAAATTTCTCGAAAATGAGGAGAATGAAAATGACATCTCAGATCAAAAACAGCAATCTAGGTAAAAAAAAATCGATTTTTTGCCCAATCGAGAACGACATTAGATAAAAAAAAACACGATCGACTTTGACTTGGCAGCACTGTGCTGGCTGTAGTATATTGAACCTGAAAATTGAATTCCAAAATACTACTCTGATTAAAAAGCTAAGTATACCACCGTAAGAAGTTGCAAGAAAATGGTCACTTAAAAATATAAAGTTGACATAAATAGGACAAGTGGTTCGGAAATGGCTAAAGTTAGCTTATAAAGGCTAAGTTGTTGTTGTATTTAAAATGCAAATGTGAATAGGCGTATATACCCTTGAGTAAATACACACACCTAATAAAGCATTGATCAACTGTCAAACACATATAATATATGAAGCCTCTATAGCTACTTACAAGGTTGCATACATTTTATAAAGAGGACTTTTGAGTTAGCATTTGTTCTTCATGTTTTTGGTACACAAAACTTCTCGAAAACATTTAAGTGAATGAGGTAGTGAGTTTAAATGGGCTCCACTCGTTTTGACTTGAGTTGAGAGCTCATTTAGCTACTTTACAGCGCTTCTTGGGTACAATGGCAGGCGGTCTCAGTTCTCAGTACCCGATACCGTCTCGGTATTATCATTTTGAATCAAAAGTTGTAGCATACCCTAATACTGCTTGATAGTTTCTTACGATTGTGCAAAAAGAAAATGGCAGCGTTGTTAAAATCATATCCATGATTATTGTATACGTTGGCTGGTTATCGGCTTCTTGCCAAATGCCAGAAATACTTAATTAGTGCTTGGGCGCCGCCCGTTTTCAAACTATCGAGGCTTGTAAAATAGAAGATTACGTGAAAGTAAACTCCAAACCGTCCTATGGTGTTGACGAAATCAATGATTTTGAATCCTTTGTCTGAATGGTTTGCCTACTTTACGAGGTCTAGATTTGACTAGGTTACTTGGTTGATCGGACAAGAGGATCTTGCACCGGTTACACTTTGGTCACTGGAGACCCAGTGTAATAGTTTTGGCTAAAGCCGGACGTCCTAGAAGAAAATTAAGCAAAGTCTCATTTCCATCATCTTCCCCGCACCTTCGGCAGTGGGTCTTGAGGAGGATTCAAAGCTGCGTACATTTCTATAGGGCAGGGAACCGTACTAATGGCAACAAGTCCAACTCTGCGTTTTGTGTCCATTGTATGTGGGCCACAGCTTCCAAGAGATAAGAGATAACGTAATTTGTTATGTTCGCCTAGGTCTAGGTGACTCCGCATTCGAAGTGGAGTGCAAGATTTTTTTGTTCACAAAATCAAGAGGAGATTGATCTTAAAATGACGGATAGGCCGGGCTCCCAACAGTGCTCAACTAGCTTTGACGAAGCTGTGGCTGAATCGAGTTGAACGAATATCCTTTATTTTGCTTGGTTGTCGATTTTTTTTATTACCAAAATACACGCTTCCTAATGACGCTGGATGAGTTGGGGAGGTGGAAGCAATTAGACATGTTTCGTTTCGTTGAAAAGACGCCCCTACTGTACTGTATAGATTTAAGAACAATGCGTAAGAATAATTACTTCGAACTCTTACTACTATTGAGTAGGGAATACTCGATCTTTTTATGTGCGTACGTTCTAGCGGACCAAACCAATAGCCTGATCTTATCTGCCTCACTGCGCCACACGATACCGTGGATGGGACGTGCAGATCAAGGCACAGAATTTTGAGAATCGAGTTTAGGGCTTTGGTCGGACTTGACCGTAGGACTCACATGGCTCACATTTTTTTCTCAATTCGGTGATGCTATAGGTTTTACAATACCCGGGACGCATATGTGAGGATAGGATGCACCGAGCCTGTGGACATCCAGTTTTTGTATACAACACTGCCAATAACTGAACACAAAATGATACACAATATTCCTTTTCATAACCAACATATATAATCAGTGTGTTTCTTTATTTTTCCGGATAAGGTAGAAAATACATTATTTTCGAATTTTGTATCCGGAATATCCAGAGTGGAGTGAATAAAGAAACAGAAATGGATCGAATAGAATGACAACCATTTGTCTCATTAGTTCAAGAACAGGTAAAAAATTTAGTAGGTACTTACAATCAATATTTTTTTTGTATTTATTGAACTCACAAGTGATGTGGCAACAGGTGCAGTAGTAGTGTATTCGCTTACTGAATGGAAGGTCGTGCGTTCGAATCCCGGCCAAGTCCATTACTTTATATCGAATACATGAAATCGTAATCTCCCTAAGCATCTTAGACACCACCCGTGGAGAAAAACCCTACAACTGCACCCAAACACTTCTTTCCTATCTCTCTATTCTTTCTAATAGTAAGTACCACCACAAAGCAAAAAAAAAAAAAAAAAAAAAAACCAAAGAAAAGCATGCAATGAAATGCGATGTGCTGCTTGCTGTTAAGCCAAATGCTTACGCTGTGTTACGCACTATAAAGGTACTGTAACAACAGAAAATCCCTTTAGCGTAAGCAAATTATAAAAAAAAAAAAAAAAAAAAAAAAAAAAATATATATATAATAATACACCTACATGTATAATAAATAGGATTACGAAAATTAAATTTTAGTTCACAGAAACAATATCTTAGTAATAAACATAGGGACGGGCTACAGTCTGCTATTTTGTTATATAACATTTAAAGGATTTTATCGAAAAAAAACTCCCTAGCTCAAACTTGGGTGTTTCAATAAAATTGTTTTATTTAATTGTGGGCGTGTCAGTATGCGGATTTAAAAAAAATTAACACATGAGCATAAAGGGCCCCTAGAGAGTATATATTATAAATTTCCACTCCCTAGCTCAAACTTTGGATTTTCAAAAAAAGTTTTTTTTTTAAATTGTGGGCGTTTCAGTAGGCGGATTTTGAAAATATTTACACATGAGCTTAAAGGGCCCCTAGAGAGTATATATTATAAATTTCAGCTCCCTAACTTAAATTTTGGTTTTTCAATAAAATTGTTTTATTTATTTGTGGGCGTGTCAGTGGGCAGGTTTTGAAAATTGTATATCCCGAGCAGTTTTAGGAGTCATAGATTATATATAAAAAATTTCAGCTTTCTTGCTCAAAATTCGATTTTTTCCAAAATTTTGTTTTTTGAGTTTGTGGGCGTGTCTGTGGGCGGATTTCAAAAATTCGTAAACTTGATTATTTCGGGACCCTAGAGAGTATATGGTTAAAATTTCAGCTCTCTAGGCCCAGTTTAAGGGCCTAATTTTTGCCGACGGACGGACTGACGGACGGACGGACGGACATTGCTAGATCGACATTACTATCGATGCTGATCATAAATATAGTAACTTTTAGGGGTCTACGGGCAATATTAAGGTATGTTACAGACTATGCGTCAAAATTAATATACCCTTAGAATAGGGTATAAATAGCTAGTGTTTGGATAGACACTCTTTCTAAATCCTGAATTTTTTTTCTTGATTATTAACTTTTACTAAATATTCGCGTAAGACTTGTCTCCCGCCATAGAAATTAACCATCTTGTTCCTTCAATTAATCAGCTAATGGTGAACCTCAGTGTCACTGTCGCGAAGTACTTTATTGTGAAGAGGTATATCATTTGACGTTTATGTAATTTAAATCTGTTATCTCTGATTCGTTCGTTTTCGTTTTTGTTGTTAATGAGTTAATGAAACGAATGCACTTTTTGAGTTGTTTTGTTTAAGCTCATACATTTTGTGACCGCATTTCGTTCATAAATGTATGGTAGTGAAGTTCCAGTGATTTTATTTATTCAATATATATTGTTTTATTTTCCCAAAAAACAATGATACTGACGATTTTTTTTTTTTAAAATGACTTGTGCATCTTTAACTGTTAACTGCTGGCGTTTCTTAACGAAATACCCAATACAGCTAAAGGGTCCGCCAAAAAACTTTCTTTTTTTTGAAAATGCTATAAAAAAAACTACTGAATATTTTCTCAAATTTCTTTTTTTATTGGAAAGTACAATCCTTCCGGTTAATAATGGAAAATAATTTCATTCAAATGGCTGCTTCGGCTGGCAACTCCTGAACCAATTGGACTTTGTATGGCGTCATACCAAGGTCTTTATGCAAAATTCGTCTCAATGATGTCTCCGAAATGTTCAATTGTTGAGAACGACGGTGAATTGATGTTGATGGCGCTTCACGCACACTTTCTGCCACAGCGTCAATATTCTCGGGTGTATGCACTGTTTTTGGTTTTTCACGTTTTGATTTATTGATGAGGATGCCAGTTTCTTTCACTTTTTTCACAAGATAACGAACATACGGAGCTGACGGTGCTTCTCTTCTTCCAAAATCCGTACGCAATTATCGCACACATTCTGCAACATTACCATGATTTTCAAAGTAATGTCGCAATATTTCCCAGCATTGTTCAAGCGTATACACAACCATATTCGTTCAGCGGAAGGATAAAACTAATTATCTGTCAAATCAGACATGAGCTAAGTGTTCCCATTCACGAAATAAGCACTAGTTGAAAAAAAAAACGTTAGATGGCGGACCCGATATATAAAACTTTCTCTTAGAAAAAGCTTAATATATTTCTTTATTACTAAGATATTGTTATTATTTTTATGAATAACATTATATTTTGGTGTTATTATGTTAAATATGTTAAATCGGAAGAAAAGAGTAAAACATTAAAAACTTGTTGTCGTTTGAAGTAGGGATTTAGTACGAAGTTCAAAAAACTGCACCCTTGTAGTATGGTACTGCTTATGCTACAAGTGGCAACGCTGCTCATGACACGGTCTTGTCACAAACATCTATGGGGCATTTAATCCTGGAAACTGTTAAAGGAAAATTAAATTATATACAAAAATAAAAAATATAAATAAAAAAATAATTTACTTGAAACAACACACATTAAAATATAAAAATGACAATAAATTTGAAATAAATGCTTTCGATTTGATTGCATGCTGTTGCGTCATTTTTTTACCAAATGCATCTGTCAAACGAGAGTATATTCCTTTTATTCCCCTTTCTCTAGGAATAAAAAGAATGCATTTCAATTATTACAGAATGAAAAAAGAAACAACGAAATAGATTATCCGGAATATTCCATTGAAGAACGAAACGTAAATGGCCAACTCGGAATATTCCGAATATTCCGAACGAATATAGAAATACACTGAATAATGTATGTGCGTATATGTGGAAGGCTTACTGGAATTATAACGTTGTGATCTAAATGTTCTGAATGTAAAGACTATGTGAAGGCGGTTAAAAAGGTGAAATACTCGTATTATTAACTTTTGTTGTCTAAATTCAAAAAGATTTGTTTTCAATATAATTTTTTTAAGCATCCGCAATCAATCGGACATTAAATTAATCTTTTAGATGGTTCTAGATTAGCGGACATCTTTCGGATTACAACACGCTTGCGACATGCGATCGCTTATGTAATTAAGATAAATAACTGCGCCGGCCTGCATCGATATTTCAATAAATAAACAAAGCAAGAATGATTAGAGTTTATTCGATTATTCATTTCCTTTGAAGGCTTTTGCCTAAATCTTTCGATCCAGTTAGGTACCAAAAGTACAATTCACAGACCAGCGTGACTATCACAAATCACATTGTCCTCAAACAATCAAGGAGGACATTCTCTATTTATCGAATAAGGAAAATGCAGAATTCCATATAGATCTGAGCCTCTGCCATACCATTTAGTTCCGCTCTAAACAAACGATATTTCCGGTCTACCGGATTCCTTGGAAAACGGTCTTTCAGGCATTTTAAAATGTTCCGCATTGCAACTTTGACACATTTCCTTGCCCTCCGGTCACTCCACAACATCATGCAATCACAATCACCATCTCACAACCATAGCAGCGGAGTGCCTTGGCCTGGCCTGCTTTGAAAGTGGCAATTCCAAGCCACAAGCATTCTATATGTGGTAATTGTGCATTAGTTCCGCTCGGACTCCATAATGCCTTCTCTAAGCACGCATTATGTATATATGAATGTATGAACCCGCACCGCAGATATCATCCGGTGAAGTAGAGTCCAGTTTAATTCTTAAAAAAATTCCTCTTTGCAGGCTTATGATAGAGTTCATGTTCCCGTTTATTATTTTATTTATCTTTTTGCCAAAAAGTCAGTAATGAATGTGGGCACGTTTTAAGTTTTGATTTATCTTTTGCTGTGGCATTTTCTTTTCATTTGTTTTCCATTCTTCCTTTTATGTAGTCAGTGTGCCTACCTAAAGCTGGTACAAACTTGACATTTTTTTCGCATGGATTCATCTTAAAGCCTCCCCTCTTCCCGTTGGTATGTGTGATCAGATACATTTCCTAGATTAAACGAAACCCCGGAAAGAGTACGCAAAAAAAGCAAAAACTTTGGCCAATTTCATGGGTGTGGGCAATAGAGGAAACAAAAGAAACTACAACAATAGATCGGAAATCATATAAAATCAGAAAGACAAAGGGATTACATCCGTATGGCACAAAAACAGGGTATTAGAGTGTGGGTGGGGAAAACTTTAATTATCCCTAACTTTCACTGTGTGGCACGATAGCAACCACATAGAGAGTCCGATTGTGTTCGAGGCACACACACAGATCACATATCTTCGGCTAAGGACAGACGACATAAGTACCTACTTTGGACCAAAAAGGTATTCTCATTCTATATTCTGAATGATAAATTGCTACCAATAATACTTATGACTTTATGTCCACGTAGCTTACCCACCTTGAGGTTGGTGCTCATCCTTGCCCGGTGCACACTCTTCTTCTCAAAGACTTATTAGAGAGGATTATTTTCTCGTCTACGAAAGTGTGGAGAGAAATGTATTCGCATTTTGTGGGCAAACGCTTGTGCAAGCGTGGGAAGGATGCATGAGCACTAAGCAAGAAGGATATCTTGCGATGGTAGCGGAGCAAAATGTCATACAGGAAGAATGGCTAAAACGCAACTATTGTCCGAACTTTCCAGCACGATAAAGCCAACTTCTACTTCTGCTTTGTTCGCTTTTAGCTGATATGAGAGTTTCAGTCGTTTGGTATTTCTTTCATTCTGAACCAGCTTGATAGAGACTAAAATTTGTGTCTGAAAAAACTCGTTTAATTTCTTCAAAAAAGGAAGAAACATTAAGAAAAGAAAACTTTAAGGATAAGGATAACCCATGGAATGAGGATGCAAAGTTGTTTAACAAGTTCCTAGCTTCTTATGGAGGAGTCGAATTTTTTTTAACTTTCATTTCAAATGGACCTGGGCTTGGGCTAGGATTTGGTTTGTCGTTTCTTGTTTTCTCATGTTGAACTTAGAAATCGGGAAGAAAAGTTTAAATTTTCAACCACTCGTTATGGTTGGTTTAATAAGATTTTGGTCAAGGATATTTAAATATTCAGGATACTGGTGCGGGTTGTATGGAAGTGCTCTAGTGGATTAAAATTCGTGATGGAAATCTGTTGGAATGTTTTTGTGGACATAATTGGGGACGTGATTGGTTTATGTGAATGTGGCCTAACTTCTCTGAAGGGTGAAGGCTCTTATCTTTGGTCTTGCCAGTAGTTACCAACTGATTCTTTTTTAAGTTTTGCAGCATTGTGCCCGCATTTGCTTGGTGACAATGTGTCGCAGTCAGTCGAGTTGTAGGTACATATCATGAAAATACAAAATGGGTTATTTTAAAGTGGCCCGGCGGACCATAATTCTTAGCTGTCTATGCCCAAGGGGGACAAATATTAGAGCTACTGCGCTTTTAGGCCCGTTTATTTATTAATATTGTTTCGAATTGATTGTTGAAATTCGAAGCTAATGATTGTGGAGATGATTAATTCAAACTTGATTAATTCAAAGGCGAACGTTATTATATGAATTTTTATGTTTGTACTATTATTCAAAAGAAAACTTGTTAGGCGAACGTTATAATAGGAATTTTAATGTTTGTACTTTGGCGATCTAGTGGCGAGTGCCTGAGTGTGACATAGTACCTTTACATGAAATCTCGGTTGTTACAGCTAATGTATCTTCGGAGTCATTGACCCCTTTATTAACTTGCATTTCTCACACAACTACATTTAAACATATATGTACAATTTGTGCAAAAACTTTCTAGGTGAGATAGCAAAGATGTATTGTTTGACGCGGTCATTCTCTCTTCATAGTAAAATAATTGTCCCAATGTGTTGGACGAGATCGAAAACATTCGACACATTTTTTGACAGTTCTTAATATTAAATGTGAGTGGTTCGTCGCGGTAGTTAGATTCGTGTTCCAAAATTAAATTAAATTAGATTTCCGCGATTGTGCATTGAACTTAGTTGCTGCCAATATGTTCAAGATTGATTTGTGCTTCAGATATTCATATTGCAGCAACTAATCCACTGTACCAATCCTTCAATCAGCATGTCGATGTGTCGAGTTTCGTCCTAGTGCTTCGGAGCAAAGTTGTGCGTACATAATTAATATAATTAATATAATGCTGATTCCTATAATACTGATGTTGGGATCCAACAAATATTATTACCAATCGAATGGTGATGAGTGTTGAATGAACTTTTAATAAAAGAGTGTAAACGTAATATTCTTAATTTGAACTTTATTAAATTCAAATTGAGCAAATTCTTGACTCGTGGATTATTAAAAAAACAAAAGAGATTGATGATTACCGGACACTCCAAACGATGGTGGCGTTCTTCGCCATGTTTTGTTTGAGGATAGCATGTTTAACTTCTTCAAACGGTCCCGCAGGTTGACATGACTGGAGATCAACGGTGTGGTAGAAGAAAAATTGAACAATAATTAATCGATTTCACTAAGTTGGCGATTCCCACACTTCACGAAGAATAATGAATCGTTTGCGCCCCACGATAGCACATCGAAATTTAGTTTGTAAGTGAATTTTATGTTGAATGAAATGTTTGTAATTTTTAGTTGTTACAATAAGGTGACTTTCATTTTTCTCTCTCTCGTCTTCATATATTGTCAATTATTGAATTTCCTTTCCCTACAGATAGTTTTTACTTAAATGTGCTCAATGCGAACGCATCTTCTGCAACACTAAAATATGGAAAACAGGTGGCGTATTTTGTGTTATCGGTTTTGTAGCAAGAAAATTGAGTTTATTTTGAGCCATCTTTTTTTTTTTTTTTTTTTTTATAATAAGCGCGCACTAAACGGATTTGTTGGGACCCTTATAATGTATTAGCTACACAGCGCGGGCGTTAAGGAAATTAGGGCAAGAGGAAAAGGAGAGATGCCGATGCACGTTGGTTTTGAATGTCTGTAGGTTATAATGTGTAGAAAAAATGGAGCGGGGAAGAGCATTCCACATTCGTGTTGTACGGCTGAGGAAAGATTCTTTGAACTTCACTGTACGTCCGAACACAGGCTTGAGGGTGAACTGATGAGCATTCCCTGCGTGGCGGGTATTGCGGTTGAAATGTTCAAGGGGAGGAATGCAACTGGCTATTTCGTTTGAGCACTTATGGTGGAAATAACGATAAAATAACGACAGGCAGGAGACATTACGACGATGACTAAGAGAGTCAATCGATCTCGCGATGTCTCGGTCGCCAATGAGTTTTATCGCGCGTTTTTGGATCCTGTCAAGTAGCTCCAAATAAGTAATTGGTGCACCGGACCAGATATGAGCGTTGTACTCGAGTTTCGGGCGAATAAACGCCTTATAAATTGTAGCCAGATCAGAAGGGGTGAAATATTTCTTACAACGCTAAAGAAAGCCTAGACATTTCGCGGCGTTCTTGGCGACATCGAATATGTGGTCATTCCAACGAAGGTTGTCATTAACACACATACCGAGAATGGAAAGTCTTTCGGTTTCAGCGATGTAAGTGCCATTCATAGATAATGGCAGTGTGTGTGGGTTTTGCTTTAATGACAGGAGACAGCATTAAGTTTTGGAAGCATTAAATTCCACTCTATTGGTTTTACCCCACTGAGTTATGCTGTTAAGATCGGAATTTAATGAGCTTAACATACGTTGCCGTTCCAGTTCCACACACGAAGATGAGGGGCGTGACCCAAGAAACGAATATGAGAAGCTGAGTGTACTGTCATCAGCAAAGGAATGGATTGGATTAGAAGTAACAGACAGTAGATTATTTATAAAAATGAGAAAGAGAGTCGGGGACAGAACAGAGCCTTGGGGGACACCAGCATTTATTTGGTGAGTTGCAGACTTGAATCCGTCCAAAACAACTTGAATTGAACGGTCCGAAAGGTAATTTCTAATCCATTGAAGAAGAGTATCATCGATTCCAAATGCACGCATTTTCGACAAGAGAGCTTGGTGCCAAACTCTGTCAAATGCTTTTGAAATATCAAGCGCAACGATCTTACTTTCACCACCTTGGTGAAGAGATTGGTTCCACTTTTCGGTTAGATATGTCATCAAATCACCAGTGGACCTGTTGCTGCGAAAACCATACTGCCGGTCATTAAGAAGTTTTCGCGATTCAAGATATTTCATTAGCTGACGGTTTATCAGCGTTTCCATGACCTCAGAAAGAAGGGACGTAAGTGCAATTGGTCGGTAGGAGGAGGGAGAAGAAGATTCGCCTTTTTTTGGTACAGGCTGGTCAAATGCTGTTTCCCGGGAAGAGTCCTGAAGAATAGAACAGATGGAAAAGCTTACGCAATGGTTTTGTTAGCGAAGAAGAACACCTCTTCAGAACGATAGGGGAAATACCATCTGGACCAGCGGATTTGTGAACGTCAAGATCTTGAAGTACTCTAGCCACTGTACGAGTGCGAAAGTGGATTGGTCCCATAGAGAATTCTACGCGCTCGAGTACAGGGGGAGACAAAGCACAATCTGGGAGCGTTGAGCTGACTGCAAAGTGAGCAGCAAGCAGATTGGCCTTATCTGTAGAGCTGACAGCTGGAATATCGTTGTAAATGAGTGTCGGGATAGATGACGAGGCCGAATTCTTGATGTTTTTAACAAATGACCAAAAGTTTTTACTACCAGTGGGACTTTGTAGTATTTTTTGCCTCAACTTTTGGTCATAGGAGAATTTGACACGATTAATGTGGGCATTGCAGTCATTTCTGGCTCGTTTAAACTTTTTACGGCTTTCCTCAGATGGGTTGGCTTTGAATAGCCGAAAACTTACCTCTTTTAACCTGATAGCCTCTTTGCAGCTCGAGTCACACCACGCGTTAACCTTGGGTTTGATACTTTTAATCCTGTTAGGGATAAAAGTCTTCATACCCAGGTGAATTATGTTTGTGACCATATCAGCAGCAGCATCCACGTCGCTGTCGAGGAAGCACAGCGACCAGTTAAAACTCTTAAAGAAACCGTTTAATTTTTCCTAATTGGCTTTCTCGTACTGCCATACGGTTCTTTTAGGAGTTTGTTCTTTAACTATGTGGTTGGAGTACGAGAAATTGGCTGATATGATGCAATGGTCTGACGAACCTAGAGGCGATAATGCGTTCAAAGCGTATTTATCAGGGTGAGAGGTAAGAAACAAGTCCAATGTGTTGGCAGTTTGGCTGCTAATGTCCGGTATTCGTGTCGGCTCATTTACAAGCTGAGTCAGGTTATTTACCTCAGCAAAGATGTCGACGTACCTTCCTTCGGGTGTTGTCTGACCAGAATGTCGAAGCCAGCTTGAATTGTGTATATTGAAATCGACCGCAATAACGATTTTAGAACGAGGATGAAGGGTCACAATTCTTGTAATAGAATCAGACAGGGCATCAAACTCATTATAAGTTGAATGTCTGTCCAAGTTGGGGCTTCTGTAAATAAAACAGTAGTGTATTAATTGCCTTCGGACATGGAGTTTTAGCCATATGAAATTAAATTCTGGGTTGGCACATTGGCCATATTGAGGCTGAAGTTGGTAGGCTACGTCACTACGTATATAAACGGCGATACCGCGATGGGGAAAGAATAAAGGCACTAAGTTGTACCCAGGTAGACTAAACTCTGTTAAATCAGAGCCAACGCTAACCTGGGTTTCACTAAGTGCCAAAACAGCTGGTTTGTTGTGAAAACCATGGGCGTATAATGAAAAGAAATTCTTTCTCAACCCAGGAATGTTGCTGATATCCACAACGAAATTCCTACACATTATAAAAAAAAACAAACATAAAAAAAAACACAACTCCGACGCTAACTCGTCAGCTAAAGTGGATTGATTGAAAACTCCACCATAAGAAACGCTTAAAAATAGTATACGGGAGCAGATCAAAAGTACAAAATAGTACAAGATATACCTACCTGGCATAAGATACACTTGTGCAGAAAGCAGGGGACAATTAAATTCGAGTGAGGAGTTTTGAACTCATTTGTTTCGCTAAACCGAAATAGCAGCGGTTTCCTTAGGTAATTGCCGGATCTCCACTAAGGTGTCATTCGTAGAGTTGATGTTTACTCCTAGGTAGATGATCCTTAACTACCCCGATATTATTGCTATCAACAGTGACGTGTTGTCCTACGCGGTGGACAGATATTTGTTTGTTTGTTGATACATAGAATGTACTTGGTCTTGTCCTCATTTACTTGTAGTGTAACTAAAATATTTACTTTTGAAATAAATTTAAATTAAAATCTATATATACCTCTTGCATTCATACATCGGATGGGCTTCGGCCGCACATATATAAAATCAAATTACAGACTAGGCAGTCGTCAACTTGCGCACGCGTCGCCGTGCGCTGACTGAAACCTCACGTTACATCTTTTCTTGCAAAAATCAAATTTTCAAAATACAGTTAACCCTCTTATAACGCGGAAGTTAGGTTCTTAAGAAACGGCGCGTTATACAAAATCGCGTTTTACGATACCTGGACCACATACAAATGCTGAGGTTACTTTTTCCACAAAAAAAAAGTCATCTTAATTTGTTAAACTGTTTTTAGAAAACTAACTGTACTATAGTCTTAATACAAAAAGGCTGCAGTAATATTGTCGTTACGCCGCTTTAGGGACAGATTAGGAATATCACTTCAGCGCCCCACAAAAATCATCAAGCCAACTTTAACATCCAGATAAGCATAGCGAATTTTACATCTTAAAGCTTTCCCTGCAGTTGTGCATTCAATTCCGTGGGATACGACTGGCGATCATCGGTGTCGTTAAAGGACGAAACAATAATCAGTAATGGGAGCATGTACGAGTCGAAATTGTTAAAAAGAACCAGACCTTAAATCTACTAGATTATCACACAAATGCCAAAACACCAGCATTTGATTGGTCTCAGTGGTAAAATGATCCAAAACCAGGAAATCTGCCGATATTTATTGAGGTCGAACCGGCGAACCCCAAAGGCGAACCAGTAGGGGCGCACTAAAGTGGTAGGGTTATGATCTCTTATTCCTGATCACAGCGTTGCCGTAAAGGAAGAAAATGTTAACAATCGAAAAAGAAAAAAAATATTTTTTTGGGCAAATTTTATTTTATGAAGATTGGTCATGCTCTTTAATTTTTGGAAAATATGGAACTAGAGAACAATGCAAATTGCTTTTAAATCTCGCGGAGCGTTTTACAGAGGAATCCATACCTGTAAAGTAGTTCTCCAATCTAGCCGCCAAATCCAATCCTTTAGTAATGGTTGTTATTGGTAGTTTTTTTTTGCTTATTCGGTACCATCCACTGAACATTTAAATCGGAATCATTAAAAGATTCTTCCTCACTTAAATTAACATCGGCAAAAAGTTCAAGGACGTCTACTTCGATAATGTCACTAAGTCCTTCACCACAAAAAGAATGAGCAACGTTTATAATTCGGCGTACCTCTACGCCCAGTGGGGCTACAGAATTCTCAGTTAAAACCACTTTAAGCCATATATTTTTCCAAGCTACAACGCAGCATTTAGCGTTGTAGTTTTTAATTTGGAAACTGTCACGCTCGTGTCACGATCCATTTTACTCAAAATGAGTTGAAATGTTCGACTAATGTATAATAACTCTTAAACGCTTTAGTAAGACCCTGGTCTAACGATTGAATGAGTGAAGTAGTGTTAGGTGGCAAGAAAATTATTTTACATTCGGGTGGCTCAAAGTTTGTGGATGGCGTGATGCATTATCCAGAATAAGTAGCATTTTAAATACAATATTCTTCCTCTTTGTACAAAGCATCGAAGAAACTAATCTTCAAATACACTGGTTGGAACCCACGCTTTCGTATTCGCGCGCCAATAAACAGGAAGAGTAGACTTGTCGATCCCTTTCATACTTCGAGGATTTAAAGAACGATTTATTAACATGGGTTTGGTAATAAATCACCTGATGCATTACTGCAAAACAAAACAGTTATTCTGTCCTTACCCGCTTTAATTCTGGGTGCTTTTTTATCATTTTTCGAAATAAAAGTCCGTTGTGGCATCTTTTTCCAATTCAAACCAGATTCATCCGCGTTAAATACCTGGTCTGCGGTATAGCCCCGATCTTTTATAATTTTTAAAAGTTCCTTGGAAAATGCGGCAGCGGCTACTGCATTCGCTGATGCACATTCTCCTTGAAGCTTTACATTGTGCAAAGAAAAACGGACCTTACAATTTTCGACCCAACCTTTACTAGCACTAAATTCAGCTGTAGAAGGCTCCTTCGAAGATAAATGGTCAATGGCCTTCTGATGTGAATACATATCAAAATCTTTCTCCAAAAATATATCCCGGATACGAGCAACTTACTTTGCGCTTACAGATGACCCAGCACAAACACTGTTTAATTTTCGTTTCATTTTGCTTAATTGTTCGACTCGTTTTAATTTAATGTCCTTGCAACGTCACCTGATTTTGCTCCATTCCGCAGCCGATCCAAAATTTTACTTCCGCTTCTAAAGAAATTAACTTTCGTTTTAATACCGGTTTAATCCTCGTCCAAACCCTCCCCGTTAGTGCCAGCTGGTAATGGTCACTACAATTGTCTTGTGCGATGTCAAGACGGTGATCAGCCAAGATCAGGGGGCATCACTGTGGTATTCCTTTACTCATCAATAGTTCAATACCCAGCGGATGCTCCTTTACCATAGGACTGAGGTGCCTAAATTCAGTGGTCGTAAAAAGCGTACATAGTACATAAATCCGTGCCGAAGAATGTATGGCTGAGGGCCAAATCAGTCTTTAGCGAGCTCCTTCAGACGAACGGGCAATCTCTGTCGTACCCCTGTTGCCTTATCCCGGTATATCGGCTCTGCCGGGATGAACCTTAATTTCCGACCTACTCGTGGGAACCAAATCTAATTCAAATAAAACATACCAAACAAAGACGACATAGCAAATGAAAACCGACCTAACCGACCAAGACTTACCGGACAAGACGAACCTAGCCAACAAACACAGGACAAACGCGAAGACCAACTCACAACCAGCGATTCGGACCTACTTACCACAACCCTCCCCATTTTCAATAGTCTTAATATTCAGATCGCTGAGGAGGGGTCCCAATCCTCATTCAACACCGCTAATATAGGATCTCAGACTGAGGACGAATTGCTGGACGACAGGGAATCTGAGGACAACACCCTGAAATCACACGCATTCACCAAGGAGACAAGAAATCGGAGCAACTACAGGGCCTCAAAACGATTCCTAAAGAAAATGACTGAGAAAGACCCAACCTCTATCAATGATAGAGACAGGGCCTTGATCAGGAAGCATACGAGGGCAATAAAGAGCTATGCAAATCTGAAGGCTCACAAACCCAATGAACCGTCAGCTCCCGAATTGCAATAAGGAAAAACGGTAGTGGTGACAGACAAATCCAAAGGGGCCCCTAATAAGGCCCACAGTCTAAAACTATCAGACCCGTGGAATCAAAGAACAAGGCACAGGCTTCAAGCAGGGTCTCTACAGGCACTAAGGCCGGAACCTCTGGCACCTCTTCGAAGAGGCAACGGTCAGAGGAAGAGAAAAAAGAAAGCCGACCGAAAAGACCCAAGGCTTCAACAAGCCTAGACAGCACTCCGACGAGCCTAATAGCAGCAGTCATTGACGAGCAAAATCCCGATGGGAAGATCACAGCTGAACACTGGCTGCTTGCAGAAAACGTCATCCTCAAGGCTATAATGGTCAATATCCGAAATGGGGGACCAGACTACGAGTTTGACGGGGCCGGATGGCACAAGGGCGTGAAGATAGTGAGGTGTGGAGACGGGAATACTCTTGAGTTTCTCTCCAAAACCATCGCCAGCATTGGCGAACTATGGGAGGGAGCCAAACTCAAGGTCATACCAAGATTCGCACTTCCACTAAGACAGAAAGCCAAAGTCTGGATACCACCCCCCTTCGATAAAGAAGAGGACGAAAACATCGTGGTACTCCTCGCAGGTCAGAATAAAAACATCTCAATCAAGGAGTGGGTAAAGTTATACTCCAGAAGAAGTGGTGACGGCAAGGAGCTCTGCTTTGCGATCAACCAAGCTTCTGCAACAAGCATAAGACAGACCCCAGGCGCAGGCAGCAAACTGAAGTTCGGGCTAGGTGCCGTAAGGGCACGGCTGGAAGAAGATGAAGAGCCAAAGGTTGCAAAAGCTGCTAGTGGTGCAAATTAGTTTGCATCAGTGTAAAGCAGCAACACGCGAACTACTGCTGTTCATGTCTGAGGTAAGCGTGGACGTGGCATTAATTCAGGAACCCTGGATTTTTAAAAATAAAATCCAATAACTGAAATCGCCATATTACCATCTGTTCCACACTAAAGAAGAAGGTAAAGTACGAAGCTGTATTCTAGTCAAAAAAACCGTTAGTAATATGGAGTAAAATGGAGACACAGTGGCTGTAAAAAATTAAGCTGCAGGAAGGAACCTTATCCTCGCTTCAATTTATATGCCACACGAGGAGGTAAACCCACCATCCGATACAGTCCGGGAACTAGTGGAACACGCTAGCACACGGTACATATCCTTGGTGGTAGGTTGCGATGTGAATGCATACCACACGCTGTGGGGTAGTACAGGAATAAATAAAAGAGGTGAGTCGTTGTTTGAATACATTATTTCCACAAATCTAGTTTTGTGTAACAGTGGAAACCAGCCCACTTTCCAAAACAGAAACAGGGCAGACATTTTAGACATAACTCTCAAAAGCAACAATGATCATGTTAGGGTAGCATACTGGAGAGTTTGTCGAGAGAACTCATTCTCAGACCATAGTAGAATACTCCTTACAGTCAATCTACAATATATGGCACAACCAATTTTTAGTAACCCTTGGAAAACGAATTGGGCTGACTATGCGAAAACGGTCAGTGAGTACACATAGCATCCGAAAGAGGACAAGTTTGTCGACACTCACTCAATCGACAACGCAGTCTATTATATTAAAAAAAACATAGGGACGGGCTACAGTCCGCTTGGGCGAACTGTTGGATACCCTATTCTTATTCCTATCCCTCATAAGTGGGCGTGACAAAAGTCTAAGTATGGTTGAATTGTTAAGAACGCTCTACATATTTTGTTATATAATATTTAAAGGATTTTATCGAAGAAAACGAAGCTTTTGTAAAAAAACGCTCCCCAGCTCAAACTTTGGTTTTCCAATAAAATTGTTTTATTTAATTGTGGGCGGATTTAAAAGAAAATTACGCATGAGCATAAAGGGCCCCTAGAGAGTATATAGTATTTCAGCTCCTTATCTCAAACTTTGGATTTTCAAAAAAAGTTTTTTTTTTTTAAATTGTGGACGTGTAGTAGGCGGATTTTGAAAATATTTACACATGAGCATAAAGGACCCATAGAGAGTATATACTATAAATTTCAGCTCCCTAGCTGAAACTTTGGATTTTCAAAAATTAATATACCCTTAGAATAGGGTATAAAAAAATTATTTTATTTATTTGTGGGCGTGTCAGTGGGCGGATTTTGAAATTTTTTTATCCCGAGCAGTTTTAGGAGTCATAGATCATATATACAAAATTTCAGCTTTCTAGCTCAAAATTCGATTTTTTCCAAAATTTGTTTTTTTTTGAGTTTGTGGGCGTGTCTGTGGGCGGATTTCAAAAATTCGTAAACTTGATTATTTCGGGACCCTACAGAGTATATGGTTAAAATTTCAGCTCTCTAGGTCCAGTTTAAAGGCCTAATTTTTGGCTACAGACGGACGGACGGACGGACGGACGGACGGACGGACGGACGGACATGGCTAGATCGACATTACTATCGATGCTGATCATAAATATAGTAACTTTTAGGGGTCTACGGGCAATATTAAGGTATGTTACAAACTATGCGTCAAAATTAATATACCCTTAGAATAGGGTATAAATATATGCACAAAGCCTTTGTTAAACACTACCCATCTCTCGCAATCGCAAACCCAAAAAGGCAACTTGGTGGACCAGCGAGCTTCAAAAGCGGCGAACACTGGTAAGACAACTGTTTAACAAAGCAAGACAGAGAAAGGCAGATGAAGACTGGACTACGTATAGGTCCGAACTTAATCTATACACTAAAGAAATACGGAGAGCAAAACTCGAATCTGAGTCCCCCAGATTACGTAAATTACAATCCAACGACCCCATGGTCCCAGGCTATATTAAACGTGTTGACGACTCTTGGACAGAGTCTAGCCAAGAAACTCTACAAATTTTAATGGATACCCACTTTCCGGAGTCTAGTGAAACCACTGAGGGTGAGATCAACTACACTCCGGCTCCGCCAGACACACGACCGGACATAGCAATGGAAAGCATTATAACAGAGCACAAAATTGCTTGGGCAGTCAAATCATTAAAGCCCTTCAAATCGGCGGGACCAGATAACGTCATACCAGCAATGATACAACAGGCTCTTAATGTAATACTGCCATGGCTAAAAGTCATTTTTAAAAGCTGTATAAGACTCTGCTACATACCGCAAAGCTGGAAAGAAGTTAAAGTTATATTCATTCCCAAAGCAGGGAGACATATACACTGCACAGCAAAAGATTATAGGCCGATAAGTCTCTCCTCTTTGCTCCTAAAGACAATGGAGAGAATAATCGACTTATACACAAGGGACCTTCTAAACGAAAACAACCTATGCAGCAACCAACACGCATTCCTCAAAGGCAAGTCCGTTGCAACAGCCCTGCACGGAGTTGTGTCAATAATAGCAAAAGGATTACACCACAAAGAATTTGCCATGGCTGCATTTTTGGACATTGAGGGAGCTTTCAACAATGTTAAAACAGCGGCCATAAAAACAGCGCTCGATGACTTGGGAGCGAAAAAAGAAATAACGAACTGGGTTTACGAAATGCTCCACAGCAGAGTAATTAACTAAGAGATCGGTGAGAGTTACATAAGGAAAACAGTGACCAGGGGCACCCCACAGGGAGGCGTCATATCTCCCCTCCTGTGGCTCATAGTGGTCAACAAAATCCTCAAGACTCTAAAGGTCAAAAGGACGAAAATAGTAGCATACGCAGACGATATTCTAATTCTAATAAGTGGCAAGTATCTCCCCATAGACCTAGAGCCGATAGCATATTTTGGGAGTGGTGATCTGGCGGGGCGAATGCGACACTTAAAAAGTCTGGCACTTACTTTTTTGTAATGAGGGGATTTTTCCTGATTTTTTGATGTAATTTTTTTTTTGGTTATACCTCTGACACCAAAAAGTGATTTTTTGCCCCTTTTGGGGGGCGTCTGGCAAGGCGAATGCGACACTTAAAACGTCTGGGACCCAAAAATTCTTAATTAGTGCATAATTAGTGCATAGTTCTCTCTTAGACTACCACCATTAGTGAACTCATCGAATCTGCAGTAAAAGAATTATCCTCGTGGGCAAAACCGAACCGCCTTGGAGTTAATCCAGTCAAAACCGAATGTGATAGATAGATAGAGATAGATAGATTCTTTATTTTTTCATCATAAAGTTTACAAATTGGTATACTTAAGAATAAGGACATGGCAATACTGCCGTCTGCCTGAAAATAACCCGAATGTGTTCTGTTCACTAGTAAAAGAAAAATGGTGAAATTCGATATGCCGAAGCTAAACGGAATTCGTCTGAAACTTTCCCCGGAGGCAAACTATCTGGGCATCATCCTAGACTCTAAGCTTACTTGGAAATGTAACACAGAAGAAAGAGCAAAAAAGCACTATGCGCCTTCTACGCATGCAAAAAAACCTTTGGCAAACGTTGGGGTATGCGCCCTAACATAACCCATTGGATGTACACAGCGATCATACGACCCATACTTACATACGGGTCACTTGTATGGTGGAAGGCAACAGAAAGGATTACCTATCTCCATAACCTCTCAAAGGTACAGAGATTAGCATGTATCGGTACAATGGGAGCAATGAGATCAACACCCCAAGCCGGGCTGGAAGTCATTTTAAACCTACCCCCGCTTGGTGAATATATTCGCAGCATGGCAGCCAAAGGAGCAAGGAGGCAAACATCTGGAGGCACACCTCCTATGGACACGGCTCTATAATTCACAATTACTTGGGTATCGATCTATCCAGAAAAACGGACTACTTAATCCCCAAACGAAACTTTGAGAAAAACTACTCCACATACATACCGAAAGAGAGAGATGGAACACGCACGTCAGCGTGCAAGAAATCCATATCTATACGGACGGGTCAAAAATGGATGTAGGTACAGGAGCAGGAGTTTTTTGCGAGCCCCTAGACATAAAGGACTCGTACAGACTTCCCAATGAATGCAGCGTCTTTCAAGCTGAGATTGCCGCCATCGACAAGGCAGCAGAAACAATCTCCGCGAAGAATCTGGATCCTTCCACGATCACAATCTTCGTAGACAGTAAGGCGGCTATCAAAGCACTAGACAGCTAAACCATAAATCGAAAACAGTCAGGATCTGCCAAAAATCCCTCAACAAAATATGCAAACGACACAGGATCACTCTCTGCTGGGTCCCCGGTCATAGCGACATTGTTGGGAATGAAAAGGGAGACGAGCTAGCAAGAATCGGGTCAGAACTTGACGCAATAGACGCCATTACGTCAATAGACATCCCAATTAGTGCAGCAAAAAGAAACATTGACCAAAAACTGTGGGAACAAATTAACACCACATGGTCCCAAAGGCACGACTGTGTTATATCACGCAGTCTATGGCCAAGAATTGACGAAAAAAGAACAAAATACATTCTGGAAATGAATAAACAAGAAATACCTATCTTAACCGGCGTACTGACAGGCCACTGCACAATAGGTGTAATGGTGCCGTGACATAATCCCAAGCGTCATAAGCCCAAATCTCGAAATTTGGCCTTATGTCCCTTTTTGAAAGTGACATAATGCTAAATCCGGAAAGAGGCATAAAGCCAAATTTTCAAAACTGTACCTCGCACCTACTCCAAATCAAACAGTGACCCTAATATGGGGGGCAGCATGCCCCCCATATGCATTACACTGTTTATGGAATCTACTTGCGATTTCGTAACTAATCCCATAAACAGTGCAATGCATATGGGGGGCATGCTGCCCCCCTGCAACCCCCCTGCTTGGGGTCACTGTTTGATTTGGAGTAGGTGCGAGGTAGAGTTTTTAAAATTTGGCTTTATGTCTCTTTCCGGATTTGGCCTTATGACACATTGTGAAAGTGACATAATACCAAATGCTAGAATTTGGCCTAATGTCACTTTTAAAATACGACATAAGGCCAAATTTCGAGATTTGGGCTTATGACGCTTGGGGTTATGTCACGGCACCATTACAAGTGCCGTGACCTAACCCTTAGCATTTGGTATTATGACACATTGAAAAAGCGTCATAAGGCCAATTTGGCTTTATGACACTATCGCTTGGTGCTGTTTTCAACAATTTGCTCTTACACCTACTCCAAATCAAACAGTGACCCCAAGCAGGGGGGTTGCAGGGGACAGCATGGGGGCTAAAATTTGGCCTTATGTCACTTTCACAATGCGACATAAGGCCAAATTTAGAGATTTGGGCTTATGTCACGGCACCGGTGTAATGGCAAGCAGGCTGGGCATCAGCTCACCAGACTACTGCAGGAGCTGTCAAGATATAGAAGAAACCGAGACCATCAAACACCTGCTCTGCGAATGTCCAAACCTTCAGACATCTCGACTTCGCTATCTGGGCAACAGATTCTTCGAAGACCTAGAGGACGTAGCGCAGTTACCACTGACGGACACTATCAGGTTTGTCAAGAACACAGGTTGGTTCCAATAGGCCAACCAGCAAGATTAACCTAAACTGAGTATGGTAAGTGTTTTTGTTGTAAATGTAGGTTTACCACATAAAACAACAAGGGATCACAATGGTCCACGGGCCCCCGTGCAAGCACAGCATAGCCCTGCTGTGCACTTCCCTTCCAACCTAACCTAACCTAACACCGGTTTACACATTTCCTCACAGCTGTGTTGTTATCTTGCATGACTAAATATATAAGGCTTTAAATTAATATGCAAAAACTGTTAACTATTCCTATCATACCAAAAAAGGCTTTAAGCTGAATATTCCCACTAGGCACGAACCTACAAGACACGAAAAAGCAACAGAAATAAACAAAACCAGACGGATATTTCAGCCAACATTGAAGCGATTTTATATACTTCATACTGATTAACCTACGGAACACGTGAATATGTTAATAGGGATTTTCCCGAAATACAGGAATGCGATACACACATTTTTCGCGTTATGAATGATAGAAAATCGCGTTGTAGCGAAACCGTGCTGTAGAAGTACGCGCTAAGGAGGGTTTGCCGCAATTTGTAAATCGCGTTATAGCGAATTCGCGTTGTGAAAGTACCGCGTTATACAGGGAGTTTACTGTACTTCAGAAATTACAAAATAAAAAGCGTAAATTTTTTTTTTGCATTTTTGTTGTTTATTTATGGTCCTTGCAAAGAGGTAATGTTATAGATGAAGACTTAGCCTTGGATGGTGCACACAAGTTGCTTCATAAATATGAATGACACTAAGAAATTGTTAATTTGATTCTTTGTTCAAAACGAGTTAGATACAAGTTGCTATTTGGGTTATTGACCATGGCTAAACAGCATTTATTTGTTAATAGTAAATGATCTCCTTGCGAAACTGTAAAATTTCCTGTTTTTTCTGTCTATCGCCCTCCTGCTCATATTACATAATATGTATGTTTTTAAGACATCACACCCCTGCTGCAGGCATTCGGATTTGAGAGCATTTTCGTTTCAGTAACACAAGGAATAGGTATAAGCCTATGTGAATATTATGTAATATCAAAAATCCGTATTCTTAACATCAAGCACCTTCAGGCACAAATCATTTCATCATCAAGAAAATTAAGTAAAAACTACCAAGCACACGTTGAGATAAATTTCTTCTCTGATACACGAAGGTTAACCTCTATTCCAAAATGCTCAATGTACTAAACCGGCAGTTCTGCTCCGGACACATTTTCGCATTAATCAATTGCAATGAGCAGAACAGCTAACAAACAATAGTACCCATACTCGTGTTTATACATATACGTCCTTGCGACTGAATTGATTTGTAGGCTGGACCCAACTTATCATTGATTATATTACAATGAAGACAAACAAGATGTCCTGCTTTGTTTGCTCTATCATTATCCGGCATAGTTTACCCATCCATTTCCTCAAGATCTAACTGTACGGCCCTTCGGAAATCCCCGTAAAAGTCACAGAGAATTGAATTAAAATTTAAAATTAAAAAAATGGAAGGACTCGTTGTCGTCATTGGTTTATAAAAGAAGACGAAGAAGACGACCGGCGGAACGCCAGCAGTATACCATGAATATAATATACATGACGAGGACGGATAGTACTTCCTTCATAGAGGTGGATGCCCATGCTTTCTGCTTTCGGAACGGGCATGGGTGTCCCAAAAGAATATTCACCGACGCTACTGACGGACGGTTGCTTGCTATGAATTTCTTAAATGAATCTGTTTTCCAGCTTTGCCAGTTGGCACTGATCTGGGTGATGCCCAACGGGTCATTCAAAGGCCTTTTGCTTCTAGTGTTACTTGCTATTCTACTTTTATTACTTCAATAAGGAGATGGCCTGTTGAAAATTTCATTTTGCTAAAATAAGGGAAACAGTCGAGTTGATGGTGTTGGTAGTAGGATTGGTGCTTAGTTCGGTCTTGCATGAAATGATGGGTTTTTCGAACAAGTGTCCGTGGAACACTGTATCTGAGAAGAAATGTTACAAAAAGAATTATTTGGATAGGTATGAGAACTTAGCACTTTGATTGGTAGTTCGCATTCAGAGCCTTGACATTTGAAACGCTTTGATAAGCACAACATCTCTTGGTGACTCAATCTTTCCTAGTGGGGATTATGGCTTACTTTACGTGACACTACAGGGTCCTTGTGGAAACATATACGTACGTTAATGAAATGCGTTTCATATGCAGGCTGATCGAACAACTCAAACTATTTTTTGCGAATTTTTGGGCAAATGGCTGCAATAAGAATTTTTTTTTTGATTGAGGTTTTGCTGTCTAATGCATTTCAAACAGTTATATTTCATTTTTTATTGGCTTCTCATCTTATTTGTCAGTACGGTGTTGGCCCACTGTTTGCTTTGCTACCTTCGAGTCTCTTCGATGTAGGTACGGTGTTCCAAGTACCGATTAGTACGTTTTCATGACTTCAGGCGACTCTTGACAATTTTTTGCCATCTGAAATTTTATGATGGACCAGATACTCTCAATTGAATTAAGGCCTGCGCCTGTAGGGTGACCAGATTAACACATCCAGATTGTAGTCTTTGAAGTACTTTTGACCCAAAGCAAACAAAAATTTTAATTAAACACAATTTTTTTAGTCAAAAAAAGCTGAACGTTATTTTAAAGCTAATTGTTTAATCTCGCATTTGAAACAAAGTATTTCAAAACTTACGATTTTGGCTATATGGGAAGAAACATTGTCTCACCAAAGGGCTCAAACTCATTTTTAGGTCCCGTATATCAACTGCTGCGATTCTTAAAAGACCACTTTACATTTTTATCTACAAAGACGCATTCATAGACCATCACAGCTTCAGTTTTGGGGACATCTGTAAGAGGCTTCAGATCACATTTACTCTTTTTTTTGTCTCCGGGCAAGAATCCTCCCATTCCAATCACGCACATATAACTTGGATTCATGGGAAAAAATATTGTTCTACATGTCTTGCGTCCAATGAAGACTCTCCTGATCCCAAGGAAGTAGCTTTGTCTGATTCATATTGCAAAATGCGGTGTCTGTACTGGCTTGAAAGGTCTAAATTCAGCTTTTACGATCCTTTTCTTCCATTGAGCTTACCGAAATTCTGTCGCGTCAACCAATGGATTTGCATGGAGATAGGCAGCAGAGTTTCCAGCTGTTGAGTGTATCTCAGCTGGGCTCATCTGAATCTTGAAATTGGCTTGATGTGATTTCACCAATCTCCATTTTACGATAGGCTTTGGGGAACGCTGCAGTGATATTCCTAGCCCGTCACTGCACGGGCGTCCATATGCTATTAATATTAAGGTTAAAAGGCAAATAACAAATTTAACTTTGCTAACCAGAAATCTAATTGCCGCCATCTTTCCGAGCCAAATGTAACCTTTCTTGTGCAACAAACTGTTTCACTGATTTGTATGTAATGGATCCAATTCCTCGTATTTGTCTGCCTTCGATCCCTTCATTGGATATTGTTTGTATAAATTCCAACAAAAACTGCAAGCAGCAGATGATTTCCTCTTGATGAACGGGAAACAAGACGAATAAAATTCCTTCATATCCTAAACAACGTAGCACTGAAGTACTTGTAATCGTAACTGAGAAAAGCTATCCCTCTGTTGTTTGTTCCCCAATTTACAATTACTGTTAAAATTTAGTATTCCTTGGTAGTCTAATTTCTTGGATTACTTTTGAACAACAGCAAAAAGGAACAAAGCGAGTGGATGCAGACAAGGACAAATCGAAGCAAACCCTTGTCGAACAGAGGACGACGAAATACAGATTTTTTTTTTAAAGTTTTCCAAGGATTTGCTCTTTTTTTGTAC